>JAGIQG010000005.1:18822586-19343729 GCA_024679065.1 Sphyrna mokarran
GGTGTGCAGGGACATGATCCAGGTGCAGGTCACTGGGACTAGGCAGAAAAATGGTTCGGCACAGGCAAGAAGAGCCAAAAGGCCTGTTTCTGCGCTGTAATGTTATATGGTTCTATGCAATGTTAATGTAAGCCTTACTTGTGACTAATAAATTCTAAAAACTTCCAAAAAAAAGTTTAAGTCCCACCCCCGATATACATTCTGCTCAGCTGCCCTCAGTGCTTCTTCCAAGTTGTGTCCAGGATGGAAAAGCTCTTTACATGTTTACATAACAATGACAAATTTTTTTGTGCATGTGGAAAAAAACTATAAAGGCAGAAGCTTGTTTTCCTCAAATTGTAAAACACTATTCAAAGAGATGAACTAGTTCTCTTTGAAAAAACTAATTGAAAATGGAGCCATACGTACAGAAACAAGACTTTAAAATGAGAAATGAGAAAGGCTGTTTGTCTTGTAATGTAAGAAATTAAATAGAGGACTCGATTAGAAAATTAATGAGATATCAGTGAGCCAATTGAATTGAAGGGGCTCTTTCCTCCTCCTCGCCAGCAATTAACAGCCAGCAAAAGTAATAATTTATTAAAACGCTCAAACATAGTTTAGAATTAGATTGCAGCAAGTTATGGGACAATAAGGTGGGGGTGGTGTCAGTTGGCACAGAGAACTTGATAAAACAAAGATCTCCAAAGATGTGTGGGTTAGGTTGATTGGCTATGCTAAGTTGACCCTAGTGTCAGGGGAATTAACAAGGTAAATATGTGTGGGGTCTCAGGAATAGAGTCTGGGCAGACTTGATGGGCCAACTGGTCTCCTTGGGCACTGTAAGGATTCTATGATTCTATTCTATGAGCATTCACTGGAACGCAATATTTTATGTGTTGCTCATATAATGGGCTGAATGTGAAATGATAGACATCCCTCTTCAGATACATCAGGGAACTGAGAGGGCTGCAACCTACAATGGAATGGGCTGCACACAATATGTTCAGTGTTCGGACTTGATGGGCAAATTACAGTTTTCCAGTTCGATTCCTTCCTGTGTCAGTTTTAACTGGTGAGCAGCTCTGGCTGTGAGTCAGAAGATTGTGGGTTTAAGCTCCATTCCAGAATCTGAGCATGTAAACGGAGTCAACACTTCAGTACAGTACTGACACGTTAAATCAAAGTACCAGCTGTCCGTTCAGGTGGTGTGTAATCATCTATGTTACTAGTCAGAAAACAGGGAATTTTAAATCCTGGTCAATTTTACTCTTTCAACCAACCTGAACAATAGCTGACTAACTAAATACCAGGTAAAATTTTTTAAAATTCATTTATGGGATGTATACCTTGCTGGTCAGGCCAACATTTATGCCCATCTCTAACTGCCCTTGGGCAGGTTTATTCAACAGGATTCAAAATCCAACAGGTTTATTTTGAATCGCTGCAGTCTATATGTAGACCCACAGTGCTGTTAGGGAGGTAGTTTGAGAATTTTGACCTGGTGACAGTGAAGGATTGGCAATATATTTCCAAGTCAGGATGGTGAGTAACTTGGAACAGAATCTCAAGGCATTGTTATTCTCATTTATCCATTTCCCTTGTCTTTAATTATGAAAGTGGGCGTGAGTTTGGAAGATGTGCTGCCTAAGGAGCCATTGTGAGTTTCTGCAGTGCATCTTGTAGATGGTGCACACTGCTGCTAACGTGTCATAGAATCATAGAAAACTACGGTGCGGAAAGAGGCCTTTTGGCCCATCAAGTCTGCACCGACCACAATCCCACCCAATCACTATCCCCACATCCCTATACACTTACCCACCAATCCCTCTAACCTAAGCATCCCAGGGTACTTAGCGGCAATTTTAGCACGGCCAATCAACCTAACCCGCACATCTTCGGACTGTGGGAGGAAACTGGAGCACCTGGAGGAAACTCACGCAGACATGAGGAGAACATGCAAACTCCAGAAAGACAATGACCTAAGCTGAGAATTGAACCCAGGTCCCTAGAGCTGTGAAACAGCAGTGCTAACCACTGTGCTACTGTGCTGCCCCTTACTGTGTGTCAGTGGTGGAGAGAGTTTACATTTATAGAAAGGATGCCAATCAAGTGGACTGCTTTGTCTTGGATGGTGCTACACTTGAGTGTTGTTAGCATTACACTCATTTAGGTAAGGGGAGAGTAATCCATCGCACACCTGACTTGTGGCAAGTAGATTGTGGACAGACTTCTAGGAGCCAGGTGGAAATTACTGCCTACAGAATTCCTAGCCTCTGACCTCCTCTTGTAGCCACAGTATTCATATGATTCATTGTATTCAGTTTCTGGTCAATGTTAGCCATCATGATGTTGACACTGGGAAATTCAGCAATGGTAATGTCATTGAATGTCAGAGGGAGATGGCTAGATTCTCTCTTCTTGAAGATGGTCATTGCCTGACACTTATCTGGTCCGAATATTACTTACCACACCTGGATTATGTGGTCTTGTAGCAGTTATACATGGACTGTTTCAGTATATAAGGAGTTGTGAATGGTGCTATACATTTGTGCATTCATCAACAAATATGATAGAAAGTCATTGATGAAACAGCTGAAAATGGCTGGACCTAGTTCAGTGCCCTGAGGAACTCCCGCAGAGTTGTCCTGGAGTTGAAATGGCTGACTCTCGACAATCACAACCACCTTACTTTATGTTAGCTATAAGTGGGTAATAAAGCATACAGTATCCTCAGCTTTATTAATAGAGTACAAGATCAAGGAGCTGTGTTGAACTCATATAACACACAAGTTGGGCCTCAGCTGGAGTACTACATCCAGTTTTAGGCATTCCATTTAGGGAAGGAAGTGAAGGCAGTGCAGAAGGAAAAAAGGTTCAAGAGAATGGTTCCAACGGTGAGGAACTTCACTTACAAAGATGGATTGGAGAAATTAGAACTATTTTCTTTGGAAAAAAGAAAACTGAGAGATCTGATAGAGATATTCAAATTTATGAGGGCCTGGATAAAGTAGATAGGGAGAAACTTTCCCCACTTGTGAAAGGATCGAGATGAGAGATTACAGATTTAAAGTAATTCAAAGAAAATGCAAAAACAACGTGAGGAAAAACTTTCTCACGCAGAATTAAGGTCTGGAATGCATTGCTTGAGAATGTAGGGGAGGCAGATTCAACTAAAATATTCAAAAAGTAATTATTCCCTTATCTGCAAAGGAATGGCACTATGTGAATTACTCATTCAAAGGGCTAGTGCAGACAAGATGGGACAAATGGCCTCCTGCATTGCAGGAAGACTGTGATTCTGATCTCAACTAATTGCACAATCTAAGCTGTATTATTAAGGGAATGCTGCACTCTTGGAGATGTCTTTAACAAAACGAGCTACAACATGGCCTCATTTA
The DNA here is from genome assembly GCA_024679065.1 of Sphyrna mokarran. Lineage (NCBI taxonomy): Eukaryota > Metazoa > Chordata > Chondrichthyes > Carcharhiniformes > Carcharhinidae > Sphyrna > Sphyrna mokarran. Next base: position 18,825,967 of record JAGIQG010000005.1, read on the forward strand.
CCTATGATGTAGAGATGCTGGCGTTGGATTGGGGTAAACACTGTAAGAAGACTCACAACACTAGGTTAAAATCCAACAGGTTTATTTGGTAGCTAGTGGCTCTTGCTACCAAATAAATCTGTTGGACTTTAACTGGTGTTGTGAGACTTCTTACCTCATTTACCTATTAAGGGAGATAGAAATGATTTTAAGATATCACGTGAAGATGACCATGCAGCTCTTCAGGTCAATATTTCTCCCTCAGATGAAGTCCTAAGAAGAGATTAAGTAGTCATTTATCTGACTGCGGGAACGGATCTGCACAAATTTGTTATTGTGTTTATATATACAACAACAGTAACTACACTTCAAAAATTATTAACTGGATGAGAAATGATCTGGGACATCCCAAGAATGTGAGAGGCACTATAAACATGTTATTTAATATTCTTATTACCTTCCCATGTAATAGTGAGTGCATAAAGGAACAGATAGTTAACGTTTGCAATTGTCTCTGTCCAATAGATTCAGTGAAATATAAATAAATCACACACTATGCTTGGCAGTCTGGACTTTTAACTGTGCTTTACGTTTTTGGTTATTAGGCTTGACTTGTTGTTAGCAGCCAAGCTTAAAAATTAAAATGCTGCACCTTTTGATGGAAATACAAGAGCAGACATGACTTCATCACTGGCCAAATGTACTACAGGTAATTACAGACATGACTTCAGTTAATAATGTGTGCAATATAGCTTAACCACTTCGAAAGAAAAAAACAGCATTGTTGTTCCATAGTACATGTTGCATCACTTGTATTGATTGCAAGTCAAATGATCAATCATCCTCACAGTTACACCTCTTCTGATGTCCTGCAGACATTGTTACATCAAAGGAATCCAACAGAAAAAAACATTACATACCTGTAAGTACATCATATCTAAATAAACTTTTGAGAACATCAATCATGTTCCCTGCATTACATGAAAGCTTAATGAGCTCATGCAAACTTATTTCAAGAAATCATCTTGTAATTGTGTAATATTGTGTAATCTGCCTCATCCCAGATACCCTAATCTCAGTATGCGCCAGTGCCAATTTAGAGCTGTCCAGAACGGTAACCACTAAGACAGTGCTAAACTAAAAGCAAAATATTGTGAACGCTGGAATCTGAAACAAGAATATGCTGAGTAACCTCAGCAGGTTTGGCAGCATCAGTGGTGAAAGAAAATAGAGTTAATACTTCGAGTTCACGTAAGTCTTCTTTGAAGAAAAGTGGTGAGGGACTCGAAAAGTTTACTTCATTTTCTCAATGTACAGATGCTACCAGACTTGTTGAGTTTTTCCAGTACTTGTTGTTTTTGTTTCAGAAAGACAACCCTCTTTGGCACCAATATGGCACTTTAACGGCCTGGCTTAGACAGAACAGATCGAACATATAATTACGGATACCAACCCTCTTTGCCCCAAAATAATTAACTTTAATAAAGAAAGTAATAATGCTTCGAAGAAAAAGCTGATTCACTGTTAAAGAATAGATAACTAAATAAATCCTTTTCAGCTTCTGAAATATATTGCGCTGCTGATGTCATTTTGGACTCTGGTCCTCAGCAGTTTATCAAAAGTAGCAGGGATTCATACACATGGGAAACAAATTGAAAGCTACTTTTTATTTGACTACTGAACATTAATATAAACAGCACAGCAGAACTCAGCCATTGGGCACTGTCAAGGGTGCAAGCCAATTGGAATGGGGGCCGTTGCACACTCTGCAATGTGATCGATGGCGGGGGTAGAGGGGACTACTGCCACCCTGCAGTTGCAATTGGTGCTGGGAAGAAGAGGGGTTTATAAAATCAATTTGGGTGGGATGGAAGGATCACAATTGGTAGCTGGGGAGGGAGAAGGCCAGCTTTACGCCATGGAAACAGGCTGAGTGACATATCTCTGTGCTCTCGGAGCAAAGGGATCTGCGCATTCACAATAGCAATCTCTGCTGCTCTCAGTCACATTTGGGTGGTTTAAAGGCTGCCTCTTCTGCCTACAGATGTGAAATTTTTTTTGAGGTTTATTTTTGCTCAAAGTGCACAAGATAGCAGAATAGGACACACTCAAAAAACAGGTCAGAAATACACCTGTCCTGGACTTAGAATTACTCCTGTAAGATCACCACTTTAATTAGTGCCAAACAATCTCTAAAAGTGTGCCATCCAATTCAGATTTTAATTACTCTTGGAAATTTAAACAGCAAAATGCTAAAACTTTATCTTTGTGTTCCTTTTATCACTTTCACACAATCGTCTTTCAGTACATGATTTGATATAACATTTAATATACTCCCTGTTTCTGACTCTGTGCACCTTATTAACAATTCTTCAATCCAATTGATTGAGATGCCCAGTTTGCTGCCCTGCTCACAAAGGTTCCAGATGTTTGATAAAGGGTGCTATTTTCTTGCAATTTCAATGAAAAAGCCCATGGAAAGCCACAAAGACTTCTACTTTCCTAGAAGACAGAGGAAATTTGCCATTTCAGTTATGATTCTCACCAATTTTTACAGATGTACCATAGAAAGCATTCTTTCTGGTTGTATCACAGCTTAGTATGGCCCAAGATTGCAAAAAACTACAAAAGGTCATGAATGTAGCCCAGTCCATCATGCGAACCAGCCTCCCATCCATTGATTCTGTCTACATTTTCTGCTGCCTCAGAAAAGTGGCCAGCATAACTAAGTTCTCCACGCACTAGGAAGTGTACCCCTTGCTAAACTGTTCTAGTACAGTCACAACAGTGTACCACTACATTTTGCACTCTCTCTTTTCCTTCTCTTTGGATGGTATACTTTGTATAGCGCGCAATAAAGAGTAATCTTCATTGTATACTAATACATGTGACAGTAATAAATCAAATCATAGAAAGCATCCGGGCAGATTTTTAGGTGGACTTTTATCCCCCACCCTTACTGCATTATTTTGTAATGGTGAACTAGACTGTTCACTATCTCTGTATATTATCTGACCCGAGCTGACTTTCAACCCGATGTCCTCTCCATCATCGGATATCCCACTCCCATCTCCATAACGAACCCCATCTATTGCCACCGCCACCAGTCTTAGTTGCTCTGCTGATGCAGCTGCCAATGCTCTACTGGAAGGCTTCCCATTTACCATCCTCCATAAACTCTGATTCATCCAAAACACTGCTGCCCGTAGACTCAAGTTCCATTCACCACCACCCTTATGTTCACTGATCAATAATGGCTTCTGGTTTCAAATATTCTTGATCATAAAATTTTCATCTCTATGTTTTAATCTGGGGAAAAAAGGCTTCGCTCCTCCTCTGCAACTTTCTCCACTTCTAAATGCTTTGGCATTTCTCGGCTTTTCCAGTATTGATCACTTAGGGTTCCTCAATTTTAGTGCTAGGTCTTTAGAGCAGTTACTCAGGTCCTGACCTCTGAAATTACCTCCTTAAATGTCTTTGCACTTCTCTCCTCTGTTAAGCTAATCCTAAAAAAAGTACCTCACTGACCAAGTTTTTGTCTGCCTGTCCTAATATCGCCTTATCTTGCACAGTGTCAGATCATGTTTAATAATGCTCCAGTGAAGCACTGTGGAGTGGTTCAAGTCCAAAGTATTCTAAAGATGAAAACTCGCTTTTAATCTTTGTTAATCGGCAGCTTTCTCACCAGGTAATGTTAAGCTAAAGCATAAACTGGAGATCCCTCTCTGTTAACTGTGATTGCCACCAGCCCTGCCACGTCACTAGTATGTCAAGGGTGTCGATTTCCCTCCTTATAAGGCCTTACACAGACTTCACGCACAAGCCAGGACTTGGTGTATCTACTTCAAATATGATGTTCTATTTAATATTACTTTAACCCTGCTAATTCTATAGATAAGAAAGGTGCAGAATGGATTCAGTAGCTGAAATAATATTTCTCGAAAGAGGTCTCTGTTCATTATCTGGGCATTGTACAAAGTCTTACCAGATGTCAGTACAAGTAAAAATGCACTTTAGAATGTTAGGTGATAGCTTCTTTATCAAAGTAATAAGAAACAGAGAGGCTAAAGTTATCACTCACTTTGATGAGGGCAACATCATGGAATCATCCAGCAGAACAAAACAACATTCAGTCCATCATTCATGAGATCACTGGCTGGGCCAGCTTTTGTTGCTCATTCTTCTTTGTTCTTGGACTGAATAGCTTGTTAGGCCATGTTAAGGGCCATTTAAGAGTCTTTGGATCTGGAGTAACATGCAAGTCAGACCAGGTAAGGACAGAAGTTTTCCTTCCTTAAAAGGACATAGCGAACCAGATGGGTTTTTATGACCATCAACAATGGATTTATTATTATCAAGAGTTTAATTTTAGACTTTTATTCAATTTAAATATCACCATCAGTTGTGGTGGGATTTGAATCTGGGCCCTCAGGACATTAACCAAAATAGAAAATGCTGGAAAATCTCAGCAGGTCTGGCAGCATTTGTAAGCAGAGTAAGAAGTCTCACAACACCACTGTGTTTACTCCAGTCTAACGCCGGCATCTCTACATCATGACTACAGCATCTGTGAGACCATAAGACATAGGAGTAGAATTAGGCCACTCAACCCCAGTCTGCTCTACCATTCAATCATGGCTGATATTTTTGTCATCTCCATTCTCCTGCCTTTACCCCATAACCCCTGATCGCCTTTTAAGCAAGAACCTATCCATTTCTGTCCTAAAGACACTCAATGACCTGACCTCCACAATCTTCTGCAACAAAGTTCCTCAGATTCACCACTGTCTGGCTGAAGGAAATACCCCTCATCTCTGTTTTAAAGGATCATCCCTTTAGCCTGAGGTTGTCCCTCAGGAGAGAAAAGGGCTGACATTTAGAGTTGAGATGATACTTTGTCAAAGCTGCTCTTTTCCCTCCTTAGGGAGCTGCTGAGATTTTCCAGCATTTTTTCTTTTGGTTTCAGATTCCAGCATCTGCAGTAATTTGAACCAGAGCATTATCCTGCTTTCCTGGATAACTAATCCAGTGACAATACTACTATGCTACAACCTCCCCAGTGGCAGTAGTAATTCAGCCAGTCTCCTGTCTCCAACATCCTTTATCGTGCACCAAAGGAGAAGGTCGATCCCGCAGCTAACAGTCAGGTAGTCTTCACCTCGTGATCTACAACTCCAGTCTGAGGAAAGTTAGAGGCTTAAAAACGCCTGATCTGCTTCCTGTGAAGGCAGCTCCTGCTCCATGAAGCCCATGGGTTGATTGTCGATGATTCCTCTGTCACAACACTTTCCCCACACCCAGGGCATATGTCCAAATAAATATGGATCCAAATCCCTTTTGAAAATTACTGTTGAATCTGCTTCCTTTTGGCTGTGCATTCCAGATCATAAAATCTTGCTGCATAAAAAAAATCATAAGACACAGGAGCAGAAGCAGGCCATTCAGCCCATTGAACCTGCTCCACCATTCAATGAGATCATGACTTATCTGACATGATAATGGACTCTATTCATTATCTGGGCACACCACAATATCTTACCAGATATCAGTATAAGTCATTTCCTCCCAGGCTTTCTTTTGCCAACTAGTGTGACTTTAATCCCCCTGAAGAAGTTAATTAAGCTTTTCAGATATATAGATCGAAAGAACATTGGCAAAGTGAAAAGACAGGGTTACACCATGATTGCAGACTAATGTCTGATGAAGGATATGCACCCCAAACAGTTAATCTGTCTGTTACATTCCTCCCCCACATGCTCCCACCCACCCGACAAATATCTAAATATGTTCAGACTTTCTGTAAGGGGGGAATGATGACATTGGAATCTTGACACTCCATTAATTGGACAAACTATGTACTACTGGGATATGTCCAGATTTTATGAACACAGCATATTCAACATATGAAATCATATCTTCACCATCTGACCACAATCAGATCTCAACAGATAATAACAAAATCCAAATTACTGAGTCAATCACTATAATATAAATCATTCCTTCCATTATGTACCGAGTATGTGGATGATCCAGTTTTCATTACAAGTAAGGTTTCTCATTTTCATGTTTGCTGACTTTCCTAAAATTGGCTTAAAAATCATTCTTAACCAGATTTTCATTGATTAATTCACTAATTTTCCAATATTTATGTATTTGTCCACAGAAATCTGTATCTATCTTTTGTACTGCAGTAATGTCATAGCTTTCCATTCAACTAATCACATCTAAAAGAGAAGCCACTGGCCCTACAACCAGTCATGATGTAGAGATGCCGGCGTTGGACTGGGGTAAACTCAGTAAAGTTTTACAACACCAATTTTAAATCCAACCAATTTATTTGATAGTAAATCCGCGAGCATTCGACTTTACAGCCTTCGTCAGGCAAATGCAGTGTTCTGATCTGCAGAGGCACTCATATCCACACAGACAGTTACAGATTGCTGATTAGAATGCGAATCCTTACATCTAACCTGCTATTCAAGTGTTAAAGTGGCTAACAATGTGTGTGAAGGGAATCCTGAGCATTGGTTAGAGAATTGTGTATTTTCTCCAGACAGCACAGTAAGTGAGGTTTTTTGCTAACCCAGGCAAGTTACGGGGGTTACAGATAGTGTGTCATGAAGCCAAGATCCCTGTTAAGACCGTCCTCATGTGTGCGGAGCTTGGCTATCAGTCTCTGCTCAGCGACTCTGCGCTGTCGTGTATCACGAAAGCCCCCTTGAAGAACATTTACCCGCAGGTCGGAGGCCGAATGCCCATGACTGCTGAAGTGTTCGCCCATAGGAAGGGAACTGTTTTGCCTGGTGATTGTTGAGCGATGCTCATTCATCCGCTGTCGTAGTGTCTGCACGGTCTCCCCAATGTACCGTGCTTCGGGACATCCTTTCTTGCAATGTATTAGGTAAACAACGTTGGCCGAGTTGCAAGAGTATGTACCATGCACCTGGTGAATGGTATCCTCATGTTTGATGATGTCGTCCATGTCTATGATCTGGCATGTCTTGCAGAGGTTGCTGTTGCCGAAGCATGGTACATTGGGGAGACCATGCAGACACTACAACAGCGGATGAATGAGCATCGCTCAACAATCACCAGGCAAAACAGTTCCCTTCCTGTGGGCAAACACTTCAACAGTCATGGGCATTCGGCCTCCGACCTGCGGGTAAATGTTCTTCAAAGGGGCCTTTGTGACACACGACAGCGCAGAGTTGCTGAGCAGAGACTGATAGCCAAGTTCCGCACACATGAGGACGGTCTTAACAGGGATCTTGGCTTCATGTCACACTATCTGTAACCCCCATGACTTGCCTGGGTTAGCAAAAGACCTCACTTACTGTGCTGTCTGGAGAAAATACACAATTCTCTAACCAATGCTCAGGATTCCCTTCACACACATGGTTAGCCACTTTAACACTTGAATAGCAGGTTAGATGTAAGGATTCGCATTCTAATCAGCAATCTGTAACTGTCTGTGTGGATATGAGTGCCTCTGCAGATCAGAACACTGCATTTGCCTGACGAAGGCTGTAAAGTCAAAAGCTCGCGGATTTACTATCAAATAAATTGGTTGGATCTACAACCAGTCACCAGAAAGAAGGGAGATTAAGTTGTTGGCCCTAACAAAGAAACATCCATCTTCTTCCTGGTGCTGCTACTGTCACCTGCTGCAGCATGGAATGACTGCACGACATAAAAAGCGAAGGCCACATGCATGTTTAGAGTTACAGGCAAAGATGGTGTTGATCTGCTCCAGAAAATGACATGACTCTCTGGTTGTCTCCCTAGAAAAGTAGAGCCTCTTCCCATATTTTTGTGCCGAGGGACCCATTCAAGCTTGGGGCCGTTGCTGCCAAGACGCAGTGGGGAAAGACCTCTATATAAGACCTCTCAGCCAATGTAAACTGAGGGACGGTAACTGGGTAAAACTCTGCAAGCTAAGTTTTTAATTCTAAATTCATTGAATTCATTATCAAAAATTTGGTAAGAATTGTACTCCCTGTGATGAAAATATTGAAGTTTATGAAATGTTATCATCACTGAACTAAATCAAATCTGAATGCATCTTGATTACTGGAGAAATTGGTAAAATCATTGAGCTTTACTGTCATAACAATTTGAAATGCTTTGTTATTTGTCTTTCAGATTTTATAGGAAGAAAATATATTTTTGCAAAAGAATAACCTATTCCCATCTTCTCTTCATTGAACGTATCAAGTTCAAGTTCATCCTAATGGAAGAAGGCTCATGCAACTTGTCCTCCCTTCTTCTGCATCTGTAGGTCTGGCAAATTCTAGTTTCCCTCATCTTAATCACCAAACCCACAATGCCAATAAGAAGCTTTTCCAGACAATCCTGTCAAAATTTCACTATAGATTCAGCCAGGTCAGAAAAATGACCCAATCCCCAGGTCTGAAATTTGTCAGCCAGTTGGTGGAAAGACAGGAATGATAGGGATCATGGGTAGAAGTGGGAACATTGAGGTGGCAGCGCAGGCTCATTGGGCCAAAGGGCCTGTTTCCCATGCTGTTTTGTTCTTTGTTCTTGTTCTTTGATAAAATCTTGTCCTTCATGGCAGAATGGGTCTTATTTCATGACCCCTTTCTCACTTGCATATTGTCTTGGGAACTCCCATTATGTTAATGCATACAAATTATAGGCTGCATAGGGGAATTAAGCACCAAACCTTCATTTTAATCATCAGTCATGAACTGTGATCAGGCAGCAACAAAATATAGGCCCTGTCCCTTTCAGCTTCAATCATAATTAATTCTCAGCACAAAATAAGCTGCCTAAGCCCCTTACATGCAATGCTTCCTGAAGAACTAATTTGAATAAAGTAATACATTCTTCTTGCAGACGCTGTGCTTTGAGGAAGTGCGAGTAACTCAGGAAAATATGTATGGAAATATGGACTCACAATATGTGTGGTTGCAGACTAATAGGTCTCAAAATTTGTGTGAATGCTTACCTACAAGTATAGTAGCTTTAAGCCAATGTGTTACTGAGCAACACAGCAAAGTGGTTACAGATCTCATTTTAAAACTATGTTAGGTTCACTAATCTCAGTTGAGTATTCTCAATTGCCTTTAAGACAGAGACAGATAAGTTTTTGATCAATAAGAGAAGCAGGAGAATCGTATCAACATGACTGAATGGCACAGCAAATTCTATAGGCTGAATGGCTTAATTTTGCTTCCGTATCTTATGGTCAATTTGGGGAGTAATAAGGAAAACTCAATTGACAAAACAGAGACTCATGTGTTAAGGTGACAGGACTGAACTGGACAACAATGGAGGATAATGTGGACAATACTGTCACAACTGTAGAATAGTTAATGAAGAACACTGCACCACATTCACATTTTTAGTTAAGGTTATTTCAACCCTGTGACAGGGACAGAAATACAATTAAAGAGATACAAACGTGGAATTGTAAGGGAGGTATGTATGGTTTCAGGAGAAAACACATACATAAACTTGAGAGGAATAGTAGTTTGCAGATGATTAAACAGTTTAAAAGCACAGAGATTTGAAAGCTGGATTTGTTGTAGAGTGTTGACAGTAGATTTGTAAGATAGAGAATGTGAAAAAAAAGGAACCATTTACAATGTCAGGGAGCATAGGGACCAGGAAGGGAAACTGGATGGTTATTAGTTTAGTCTTAGTAGGATCAAGAGGTGGGTTCTATAAATATGATAAGCAATGAGAGGAAATCAGACAGAAACTGGAAGAAAGAATCAGTGCTATGGCAGAGAAGGAACTGATACAGCAGGGATGTGTGGAGATGGGTTGATAGTGGTTTAAGGCAAGGGAAAGCAGCTTAATTGATTGTCTCAAACGCTGTGTCAAAGAAGTCCATGAGTTTCCTCACAATTGTTGGTGAAAATGGAGGGAGCAGAGGTTTTTAAACTAGGCCATTAGTAAGGTGAACAAAAAGCCAAGTTTCTGTTGGCTCACCAGGTTGACCCTGCAGTCATGTGTAGCTTTGGCAGAGGACAAACTTGTCTCAAAAGTTCTTGATGTGTTCAGTCAGATCTAGTAATGGATGGCTAAACCAATTGTGTGCCAAGCAGTGAACATGTCTGCATCTCTTGGGCTTAAGGAGCGAAAAGAGAGGATATATCTGTTAATTGGCTAAATAGGAAAGAGTAAAGGCATTTCATTCTTTTCTACCAACACCAATGAGCAGAATTATTTTTTTCAATGAAAGCAAACAATAAACTCGTTTGCAAAGATATTTCAGCTTTAATTAGGATTTTGGTCAACTCCAGATTATTCTTCCCTGTGCAGTTTAACTCCCTCCAACAGTGTATTATTAGAGGATAGTGCTTGGGGCAAGTTTTAGAGGAGATATGCGAGTCAAGTTTTTTTTTACACAGAGTGATGAATGTCTGAAATGCAATGTCAGGGGAGGTGGTGGGAGCAGGTATGAAAGCAGCATTTAAGGGGCAACTAGATGAATACATGAATAGAATGGGAATGGAAGGATACGGACTCTATAAGTGCATATGGTTTTAGTTCAGGCAGGCATCATGATTGGCTTAGGCTTGGAGGGCTGAAGGCCCTATTCCGGTGCTGTACGTTTCTTTGTTTGACAGAAACAATCTTCAAGAGATCTGTCCCCCATCTGTGTAGAATCTTCAGAAAGTAGAGATCTTTATGGACAGACTTTGGTCCACACAGCAACACAATTACTTAGGTCACAGCTGCCTGCATTTTTCCCCTCAATATAATCAGACTTAGAAAAGGCGTACACAATTTCCCTGTACTGTTTGGAAATATTAAAAGATACGAAAATAAAGATTTATTATTTTCTTATAAGGTATATGACTAACACATTTTTATATGCATGTACACACACACAAATATATACCAGAATTACCATGAAATTGATTGTGTTTCCCCCCCAATCTCCACATTTGGATAGGTCAGTGAAAAAGTCGAACAGATAAATGTTTGAATAGGTAATGATCAATTGTTAGACCACATATCATTTAAATCATTAATTTAAACCAACCCTTGTACAAAATACGTATTGAATGCTAATGTGTGGAGAAGTCCAAAAAAATTGTCACTAGGGCAGCTAATACCGTATGTTGAGCATCAAAAACAATATAATTGGAGGCACATTTTACACATGGGTGGTGAATTTTGTAGCAACTGTTATTCTTGGCGAAGGGATTCCTATCATGGGAGTAAAGAGGAAATTGTCTGGAACATTCGAGAACCAAGCTTGGATCAGGTATATGTGTGTATCTCGGAGTTCTCGGTGGTGGTCTGGGCATTTGCTACCCAATATATCAGCCCAGTAAGAAAATATTTCCTTTGCTATATCATATGTACAAGCAATCAAGCAGCAAGCCATACATTTTTACAGGTATGCTTCCACCTCATGAAATGGCACGTAGAACTACATCCTGCTTTATTTACAATTGTCAGCATAATGCTGTAGGCAAGAATTAGGAATCTTGTTGCACAATATTAGTTCCCAAAGTATGAAAAGGCCATTTATCAATCAGTAACGTATAGCAGCAGGAACAATGCAGCTGCTGAGTTACACCAACAGCTACATGCAAAGAAAAACCACATCTTGGATAAAACTGATTGTCAGTTAGAGGTTGGTGAAATAAAAAAAGGTTCCTTACATATTTATCCTTCACACTCAGGAGACAGAAAATGCTGGAAAAATACAGTGGACTAAAAATGAGCTCTTAATTCATATATTCAAACTCAGAAGCCCAAGGAAGTTTTAGCTAAATTGTGGGAGGTGGGGACTGAAATGAGCTATGGGGGTGGCGGAAGTTAAGCAATTCCAATTCCTGTGACATCATGGCAACACTCCTAAGCCTCCTGGCACCACTTAAGAATCTTGAGCTGGACAGACATGCCATATGCCTCCTTCATTGGTAATTTCTTCTGAGGAGGCAGGACTTCAATTTACATACACAAGGGTCCTGATGGTGAATTTAGACATCTCTGGATCATATAAAATTAAAAGCCATACTAATTTAGCATCAGGGACAATATCTCACAGATTGAGTGCAGGCCACCTTGCTGTTGTATGGTTACATTCTACATCAGGGTACAAAGGGCGCTTATCAGAAATGTCTTAACTTAGCTTTTCAGATACTCAGTTATTTGCTGTGCACACTCAATATTGGTCTGTCTTATTTTCAGATTTTCAACACTTGCAGTTTTTTTCCTAAAAGAAATGCCTGATTACTCAAATATACAAGCATTGATGTAAATATGGGCAGCTTGGTGGCACAGTGGTTAGCACTGCTGCCTCACAGCGCCAAGGACCCAGGTTCAAGTCCTAGCTTGGGTCACTATCTGTGTGGAATTGCATGTCCTCCCATGTCTGCATTGGTTTCCTCCACGTGTTCTGGTTTCCTCCCACAGTCTGAAAGACTTGCTAGTTAGGCACATTAACCCAAACAGATACCAGAGTCTGGTGACTAGCAGAATTTCACAGTAACTAAAGTGCATGTCAATATAAATCTTACATGTAACACAAATAAATAAACTTATTTAAACTTGAATATGCAGTTATAAAATATTAGTAATATAAAACATTGAATGCCATTTTATTTGAATGCAGTCCTTAATTCCTCCGAATGTAGCTGGGAAATGCTTCCTTCCTAAGAACACCCATGTGATAAGAATTGAATGTCAACCACAGATAGCTGTCATTCCTGGTCTCGAATCTCTCTTTTTGATCTGATTCAGTTTTGGCCAATTCATTGAGCTCAGAAGGGACAAATGATCTCAGAAGTCTCAATTATTTTGGTACTAAATGCAAGTAAATGGTTTGAACTAGTCAATATTTGGGGATTTAGCAGAGAGTGAGTGAATTGCAGAGCTTGAAACATGCAGCTTACAAAATGTAATAGAACATAGAAGACTACAGCACAAACAGGCCCTTTGGCCCACAAGTTACACTGATCATATCCGTACCTACCAGGCCATAGAACTACCCATAACTCCCAATCCCATTAAATCCCATGTATTCATCCAGAAGTCTTTTAAAAGACCCCAGCGTGTTTGCATCTATCACCATCGACAACAGCCGATTCCACTCACTCACCACCCTCTGAAAAACTTATTCCTGACATCTCCTCTCTACCTGCTCCTCAGCACCTTAAATCTGTGTCCTGTCATAGCGACCATTTCAGCCCTGGGGAATAGCCTCCAAGTATCCACCCTATCTATACCTCTCAACATTTTATAAATCTCTATCAGGTTGCCTCTCAACCTTTGTCTCTCCAGGGAGAAGAGACCTAGCTCTCTCAACCTATCTTCATAAGGCATGCCCCCCAATCCAGGCAACATCCTTGTAAATCTCCTCTGCACCCTCTCAATAGCTTCCACATCCTTCCTATAATGAGGCAACCAGAACTGTGCACAGCACTCCAAGTAATCTTGTAACAGTAAGGTGGTCTGCACTCATCTGTGTGAAATGTTGGCCCCGATGCTAAATTTGTATGCAGTTTGACTTTACATGACCCAGGGATACCTAAATTCAGTATAATGTTCCAAGATCCAGTCAGGCTTCAGCAGATAAGAACACTCTTTCACAATTCTCCAAAATGATGTCCTAACCCCACTCCCAGAGATGGTAATGTTTTCATTTCTAACACCAACCATGTAGATTATTAAAGGGTCAATTTATGCAACTAGCAGAGAAGGGTGCTTTTGAACTTATGCTTCAAGATCAAAGGACAGTGAACTCAGTGCATCATCATGTGCAAAATAAGATATTGCTTCACAGTACCTCGGTCTCGTTGCAACAGAAGACATCTGTCTCTTTGTAAAACTCAGGATCAAGGTCAGCAATTGCCGGTGCAGGATTGAAGATGGTTTTCACTGAAAAAAAATCATTTTATAAAATGAAAAGGGCATTAAAAAATAATAAATGTACTTTAAGGATAATATTTGGGATATACTACAAGAAAGTAACCCCAGGGAGTGAAATAAGATAATAAACCACAAATGCTGAGATCAATTAGTGAATTCTGAGCCACTAAACTGCTGTCTATGGAAGTTATTCTCTTTTTCTTATTCATGCATGGGGCACAGCCAGCATTTATTGCTCTTCCCTATTGCCCTTGAGGAGGTGGTGGGTGAGGTGTCTTTTTCAAACGTTGCTGTCACATGCTGTGGGTTGACCCACAATGCCATGGAATGCAGCAATTTCCTACAGAACGAAATGTCTACTTTCCTCTCTAGTTTGGGTACAGCATTAACCTCGGTTTCATCCCTCTCCCAAGCTGGAAATGGAATTGGGACATGGTACTTTTGGACATGGTAACAGAGAATGCACTTCATTGGAAAGTACGTGGTTTTGTCAGTAAAGAGAGTTAGAGAATTGTGATATTTGTGATCTCCAAACTGGATAATAAAGTCCAATTTACCTATTGTTCTCAGGATGGCATTATATTTGCGCTATGACGGCAAGGTTAGAGGAACTGCCTCTACACTGGATCATCAAAGAAAACAGCTACACATATTTTTAAGTGCTGCCAGATATCTAGATTTGAGCATAAAAATGTATACCTACTTTTAAATTAAATAGTATGATTCTGTAAGATGTCAATGGAGATTGCCCGTTGACTTTTCAGCCTACTGAAACCCCAAGCCAATCTTAGAAACATACAATAAGAATCACAGAACCCCTACAATGCAGGAGGCCATATGGCCCTTATGCACTGAGCACGATACCAGCCAGGCCTTATCCCCATAACCCCATACATTTACCCTAGCTAGTCCTCCTGACACTAAGGTGCAATTTAGCATGGCCACTCTACCTAACCCACAATCTTTCCACTGTGAAAACCAGAGCACCTAAGGAAGCCCATGCATTCACATGGAGAATGTCCAAATTCCACACAACGACCCAAGCCGGTAATTGAAGCTAAGCTCCTGGCACTGTGAAGCAGCAGTGCTAACCACTGTGCTACTGTGCCATCTTGCTACAAGGAAGAATCGAGCTCCACACTTTTAGTTTATCTGGAGATCCCAGAGCTGTTCTCAAGCCCATTAATAATATTGGTTTCCAATTCCGTTGGATCTCTGGAGGTTGGCTTTTCAAAAAAAAATGAACTTAATAGTGTCTTGAATAGCATTGTTAATGGTAGGAGATCCATGCACTGTCAAAGGCATTCCATCATATAACGAGCTCTCAGTTCATCTTCAAGTGCAAAACCCAAGTTCAGAGTAAATGTGGAACAGAAAACCTAGAACCTCGTCATAGAATCATACATTGCAGAAGAGGCCCATTGGCTTACTGAGTCTGCACTAACATATTAGAAACACCTGAACTCCTATTTAATCCCATCTGCCAGCACTTGGCCCATAGCCCTGAATGTTATGACGTGCCAAGTGCCCATCAAGATACTTTCGAAAGAAAGACAGGCAAACTGTCTCTACCACCTTCCCAGACAGTGCATTCCAAACTGTCACCATTCTCTGAGTGAAAACGCTCCTCCTCACATCTTCCCTAGACCTCCTGCCTTCACCTTGAACCTATGCCCCCTTGAGACTGACCCTTCAACTAAGGGAACAACTGCTCCTTATCCATTCTGTCCATAATCTTGTATACCTCGATCAGGTTGCCCCTCAGTCTTCTCTGCCGCAACGAAAACAATGATGTGGAGAAGCCGGCATTGGACTGAGGTAAACACAGTAAGAAGTCTTACAGTACCAGGTTAAAGTCCAACAAGTTTATTTGATAGTAAATCCACTTGCTTTCGGGGTTTGCCTGTTCGTCAAGTGACTGGAGTGTTCTGGTCTGTTTGTGACCAGAATTTTCGCTTACCTGACGAAGGGGCAAACCCCGAAAGCTAGTCGGTTTACTATTAATTAAACTTGTTGGACTTCAATGAAAACAACCCAAACCTATCTAACCTCTCTTCATAACCTACATGTTCCGTCTCAGGCAACATCCTGGTGAATCCCTTCTGCAACCCCACTCCCTCAGTGCAATCATATCCTTATGATAATGTGGTGACTAGAACCACACACAGTACTCTAGTAGTACTCACCAAAGTTCTATATAACTCCAAAATGACTTTCCTGCTTGTGTAACCTGTGTCTCGATTGATAAAGTCAACTGTCCCCCATATGCCTTTAGCACCACCCTACGAATATGCCCTTCCGCCTTTAGAGATCTATGGACAAACACACCAAGATCCCAAATGAATAAAACCTGACTGCTCTTTCAAAATTTTAGTAGGCTTAATCTCTGAAATCCAGGTCTCAAGCAAAACTATTGAAATCTTTTCTCAATTTGTGCGCAGATGGAAATTGGGACATTTTAAAGTAAGAACATATAATCTGTAACTAACAAAGCTGTTTTAGTAAAGGCATGTTAGTATGAGCTCATCATTCACAAGGCAACACTTTCTTCTGACAATGAAGTTCTCAGTGAGACACTCATACAGAGAAGAGTTTTGCGCTCTGAAACACCCACTGACCCTCGTATGCAATTTGAGCCAGCAGGTGACCTATGCTTTAACTACAGTTGCACTTCCCCTTCTTGCAGTCATGTTAAAAGCTGCTGTTTGAAAAGACCATCATTGGCAAAATAATAACAGACTGTAAGCAACACAACCACTCAAATACAGGACAAAATTGCACTCCATTGGATGAGGGAGGAGATATGGGGCCGTAACATGATCATTCAACAATCTTGCTTTAAATTTGCATCTGTGGCTTAAGAGGGCAAAAGATCTTTTAATGCTACGGAAAACAGGTTTCAACTCAACTATATTTCAGATATAATAACAGTTTAATTAATAGAGATAGGCAACTTGTAAGAGCAAACAGAAAACTTAAAAAGCACAAAATTATTTAAAGGGAAGGAAAGAAGGAAATGGAATTTTTATTCAAAAGTAATCTTCCATTTCACTGAAATACTTAATGACACTTTTAGAGGAAATTATTTTGATATATTTTTCAATGCTTTCACAGGATTTGGGTGTCACAGGCTAGGCCAGTATTTGTTGCCCATCTCTAATTGTCCTTGAGAAGATGGTGATGAACTGCCTTCTTCTACCATACATACAGACAATCTGGAGGAGGTGACCGAGTGTAGGGTAACAAAGTTTGCAAGTGACACAAAAATGACTGGGAAAGCAAATTGCTTGAAGGATGCGGAAAGTCTGCAGAGAGATTTGGAGCAAGTGAGGATCTGGCAGATGGAGTACAACATTAGCAAGTATGAGGTTATCCACTTTAGAAGGAATAGTAGTAAAATGGACTATTATTTAAATGGTGAAAAAGTACAACAAGCTACTGTGCAGAGGGACCTGGGGGTCCTTGTGCATGAATCGCAAAAACTCAATTTGGAGGTTCAGCAGGTGATCAAGAAGGCAAATGGAATGTTGGCCTTTATCGGAAGGGGGATGGAGAATAAAAGCAGGAAAGTCTCACTGCAATTGTACAAGGCACTGGCAAGGTTGCAACTAGAGTACTGTGTGCAATTTTGGTCCCCTTATTTGCGAAAGGATATACTGGCTTTGGAGGGAGTACAGAGAAGGTTTACCAAATTGATTCCAGAGATGAGGGGTTAGCTTATGAGGAGATTGAGTAGATTGGACCTGTACTCATTGGAGTTTAGAAGGCTGAGGGGAGATCTTATAGAGACATATGAGATAATGAAGGGGCTAGACAGGGTAGAAGCAGAGAGATTATTTCCACTTAGAGAGGAAACAAGAACTAGAGGGCACAGCCTCAAAATAAGGGGGAGTCAATTTAGAACAGAGTTGAGGGGGAACTACTTCTCCCAGAGGGTGGTGAATCTTTGGAATTCTCTGTCCATCAAAGCAGCGGAGGCTATCTCATTAAACATGTTTAAGTCACAGGTAGATAAATTTCTGACCAATAAGGGAATTAAGAGTTATGGGAAGCAGGCGGGTAAGTGGAACTGAACCATTATCATATCAGCCACGATTTTATTGAATGGTGGGGCAGGTTTGAGCGGCTAGATGGCCTACTCCTGCTGCTATTTCTTGTGTTCTTAATCAAATGCAGTCTATGTAATGTAAGTACACCCAGTGCTCCCAGACAGGGAGTTCAAGATTTTGACCCATAACAGGAACTATGATAATTCAGAATGATATGGCTTGGATGGGAACTTCCAGGTGGTGGTATTCCCGTGCATCCTCTGCTACCCTTGTCCTTTTAAATGGTAGAGGTTGCAAGTTTGGAAGGTGCTCCTGACAGAGCCTTGGTGAGTTCCTGCAGTGTATCTTACAGATAGTACTCACTACTGCGACTGTGCATCAATGGTGGAGAGAGTGAAATGTTTAAGGAGGTGGGTAAGATGCCAATCAAGTGGGCTACTTTATTCTGGATGCTGCCCAGTATTGTTAGAGCTGCAATCATCCAAACAAGTTGAGAATATTCTATCACGCTTATAACTTGCTTTGTGGACATATTTTGGGATGTCAGGAGTGAGTTACTGCAGAATTCCCAGCCTCTTCCAGTCACAGCATTTATATAAATGGAAGCAAATTACTGTGGATGCTGGAATCTGAAACTAAAGAGAAAATGCTGGAAAATCCCAGCAGGTCTGGCAGCATCTATAAGGAGAGAAAAGAGCTGACATTTCGACTCCAGATGACTTTCTCAAAGCTAAAAGGCATTTATTAAATACAGTATTTATATAGCTGGTCCAGTTCTGGTCAATGGTAATCCCCAGGATATTGATAATGGGAGGGTTTAATGATTGTAATGCCATTGAATATCTAGGGAACATGCTTAGATTCTCTATTGTTGGAGATGCTTATTGCCTCACATATGGGTACTTGAACGTTACTTGTCACTTTTTAGCCCAAGTCTGAATGCTATTTTGATGCATTAAAATAAGCGTTGACTTGGCACCACTGAATATAATATTTCACCTGATTAGATTGCTCCAAAGGTGGAAATCTCTCCCATGTATCATAACATGACAGCTTCATTGCAAAAATCCACAGCTGTGGCCAGAGTCTGACTTGAAGTCCTTTCAAGAGTGCTAGGATCAGGGATCGGGCATCTCTGGATTTCAGGATAAAGTTGCACTTCTCACTAAGTTGTCACTCTCTACAATTTAATTTAGAATTATAGAATGGTTTCAGCACAGGAGGCCATTTATTCCATTGTATTCATGCCAGCTCTCTGTAACAGCAAGTCAGCTACACACACTCTCCATGATGTACTCTTCCCATAGCCTGAAGCAGAGTAAGAAGTCTCACAGTACCAGGTTAAAGTTCAACAGGTTTATTTGGTAGCAAAAGCCACCTGTTGGACTCTAACCTGGTGCTGTGAGACTTCTTACTGTGTTTACTCCAGGCCAATACCAGTATCTCCACATCTGAAGCTGATTTGCAAGGAGGAAAAATCTAACCCAAGGATTTTTATTTTGTCACGACAAACTGAAGTCGAGACAAGAAATTAAGAAATATTTAGTACTACGATTTTGTTATATGACTCAGGGAAGCAAAAAGCTTCAATCTCCAAATTAAAAGATTGAGAAATGGTTTTCCAATGCTAGCTTGTGAAACTGAGGGGAAGCTAATGCATTAACAATCCTTTAATTATTTAGCCTTTCACTGATCCTGCAAGATAGTACATGCGAATTGCTTAATCTCTGGAGCGTTTCAATCTTTCAACATACCAGGCAATTCATCACACGACTCTTGCCAACAAATGCAATGACCCAATACACTTCCAACTGCATAACTACAATAAGTACAATTCCTCAACTTGAGCAGACCATTGGTGAGCAGTTATGATTTTATTTTTTGCACTATTCTCAGAATATTGTTAATCTCTGTAACTGAACTGCACAAAATACATTTTACAGTAAACGTAAAGCACAGTCTTGACTACTAACTTCAGACTTCTTTTTGATTTTATTTATCACATGTATTAGTATACAGTGAAAAGTATTGTTTCTTGTCCTAACAGACAAAGCATATCGTTCATAGAGAAGGAAACAAGAGAGTGCAGAATTATTCTATATCTTTTTTAAAGAAAAACCAAGTAGGATCTATCCCAGAATACTGAAAGAGGCAAGGAGAGAAATGCTGAGGATTTGGCCAAAATCTTTGTACCCTCTTTAGCTACGGGTGAGGATTGGAGAGGAACTAACATCATTCCTTTGTTTAAGAAGGGCAGAAGAGATAATCTGGGAAATTAGAGGCCAGTGAGCCTTATATCAGAGGTGGAAAAATTATTGGAGAAGATTCTTAGAAACAGGGTATACTCACATCTGGAAAAGAATAGGTTTATTGGCAATAGGCAGCATGGTCAGAAGGGGAGGTCATGTCTCATAAACTTGATTGAGTTCTTTGAGGAAGCAGTAAGAAAAATTGACCATGGCAAAGCAGTGGGTGTAGTATACATGGATTTCAGTAAACTTTTTGATAGGGGTCCTCATGACTGATACAGAAGGTGAAGTCATATGGGATTCAAGGTGAGCCAGTAAGATGAATACAAAACTGGCTTGGTCATAAAAGTCATGATGTGGAGGTGCTGGCGTTGGACTGGGTAAACACAGTAAGAAGTCTGACAACACCAGGTTCAAGTTCAACCGATTTATTTGATAGTAAACTCGCAAGCTTTCGGGATTTGCCCCTTTGTCAGGTGAATCTGACGAAGGGGCAAACCCTGAAAGCTTGCGAGTTTACTATCAAATAGATCGGTTGGATGTAAACTAGTGTTGTCAAACTTCTTACTTGGTCATAGAAAGCAGAGAGTAGCAGTAGAAATCTGTGACAAGTGGTGTCCCACAAGGATCATGCTGGGGCCTCTGTTGTTTATAATATACATATAAATGATCTGGAGGAAAGCGTACATAGTCTGATTAATAAAATTGCAGATGATACAAAAATTGAGGGAAATAGGGAAATGAGGGGTATAGAGTACAAGAGCTGGCCTTTAATGTTGCAGCTGTATAAAACCCTGGTTAGACCTCATTTGGAATACTGCATCCAGTTCTGGTCGCCTTACTACCGGAAGGACGTGGAGACTCTGGAGAGAATGCAGAGGAGGTTTACCAGGATGCTGCCTGGTATGGAAGGTCTGAGTTATGAGGAGAGATTAGGCAAATTGGGACTGTTTTCCTTAGAAAGACGTAGACTTAGAGGAGATCTGATAGAGGTGTACAAGATTTTGAAGGGGATTGATAGAGTAAACAGGGTTAAGCTTTTTCCTAGGATGGACTCAAATAGCATGAGGGGTCACGGGCTTAGGGTGAGGGGGGTAAGGTATAATTTGGATGCTAGAGGGAATTTTTTCACACAGAGGGTGGTGGGGGTATGGAATGCACTGCCAAGTAAAGTGGTGGAGGCAGGTACTCTGGAGTTATTTAAGAAATACTTAGATGGGCACATGAACAGAATGGGAATGGAGGGATATAGAAAATTGATTTAAAATAGGGATCATGAGCCTTGGGAGTCCCTGGGAAGTGTGTAAATAGATGATGATGATATTGATGTATTTGTTTTTATCCTACAGGTGTTTTGATCCACCTTGTTGTCTAATGAGGGGCATACACACAATGGGTCGTGAGAGGACTGCTCTTGGATCTTTTTCGAGAGTATCCTACTGCTTCACGTTGTTAGTGTATGCTTGACCTGGACCTTCTGATGGGCAACATGACAGCTCAGTGAGTATCGCTGTGCTGTGCAGATACATGGATTTGGGCCTGTGTCTGTGGGAGTTTGCGCATTCTCCCCGTGCTTGCGTGGGTTTTCTCCGGGAGCTCCGGTTTCCTCCCACATCCCAAAGATGTGCTCTTAGGCTAATTGGCAAAACAAATTCTCCCTAAATTGTCTCAAATTTGGTTTTTAAATCCATAGATCTATAAACATGGACAGGGATCGTGGGTAGAGATGGGAACATCGGGGTGGCGGCGTGGGCTCGTTGGGCCGAAGGGCCTGTTTCCCATGCTGTTTTGTTCTTTGTTCTTTGAAATAGCAGATAATGAGGAGGATTGTCAGAGCATACTGCAGGATATAAATTGACTGGAGACCTGGGCCAGAAGATGGCAGATAGGATTTAACCCAGACATATGTGAGGTGATGCAATTTAGAAGGCCTACTGTGGAAAAAAGTCTACAATAGATGATGGAGCCCTTAAAAATATTAGCATGCAGACGGATCTAAGTGTGCAGATCCACAGTTCCCTGAAGGTGGTAACTCAAGGGGACAAGGTGGTCGAGAAGGCACGTGCCGTGCTGGCCTTCATCGGTCATTGAGTATAAGAATTAGAAAATCATGTTGTAGCTGTATAAGACTTTAGTTAGGCTGCATTTGGAGTATTCTGTACAATTCTGGTTGCCACACTACCAGGAAGATGTTAATGCATTGATAAGGCTGCAGAAGCGATTTACCCAGATGTTGCCCGGTTTAGAGGATATGGACTATGAAGGAAGGTTGAACAAACTTGGATTGTTTTCACTGCAACATTAGAGGATGAGGCAGGACCTGATTGAGGTTTACAAGATTATGACAGGTTTGGATAAAGTAGATAGTCAGAGACTTTTTCCCAGATCAAAGGGTCAATTACACGGGGGCATAGGTTGAAAGTGAGGGGGGGGGGGGGCGGAAAGAGATGTATGGGGCAAGTTTTTCACACAGAGGGTAATGAATGCCTGGAACGCACTGCTGGAAGAAGTGGTGGAAGCAGATTCTATAACAATGCTCAAGAGGCATCTGGATAAATACATGAACAAGTAGGGAAGACAGAGATGTGACCACATAGAGACAAGAAAATATTAAATTAAAAAGGCATTTGTATTGGCACAGACTTGGTGGGCCGAAGGGCCCATTCCTGTGCTGTACTGTTCTTTGTGATTCCACACCAAACATATGGCCCAATCGTGAGAGACTGTGAACTTTTATCATACCTTAATATGTCTGTTCTATAAGCGAAAGCTGACAAGCAGAATAACCTTCACCAAATTTACAACTCTCCAAGGTCTCTGTGCTCCTGTAGATCTGGCCTCTCATCCCTCCTTTAGTTTAACAACTTTACGAGGATGTTATCAGGAATAGTGGATCTCAGTTATAGGGAGCAGTTGGCCAGGTTAGGGCTTTATTCCTTGGAATGTAGAAGAATGAAGGGTGACCTCATTGAAGTGTATAAAATCTTGAGAGGCATAGATAGGTTGAACACATGGGTCTTTTTCCAGAAAGGGGAATTAAAAGCTAGAGGGTAGAGGATTAAGGTGAGAGGGGAAAGATTTAAAAGGGACCTGAGGGGCAATCTCTTCATGCAGAGGGCAGTGCGTATGTGAAACGTGCTGCCAGAGAAAGTGGTTCAGGCAGGTTCAATAGTAATGTTTAAAAAGCAATTGGATAAGTACACGGATGGGAAGGGCTTAGAAGGATATGGGCCAAACGCGAGCAACTGGGAGTCGCTGGGAGGGTATCATAGTTGGCATGGACTGGGTTGGGCCTGTTTCCATGCTATATTGCTCAATGTCTCGATACCACTTCACCATTCACAGTTTTGCATACATTTGTATAGGACCACAAGTTCAATTTCCTTCTTACATTTTCAGATGCTCCATAAAATATGTTTTAGCTTACATTCCTGAATTAGCTGATCTCAGCTAGGGTGGCCGTTGGTAGTAATTGGCCTAGGTCAGAGTGAGGAACAACTGGACATCATTTTATCTCTGTATTGTGATAGTAATATTGATGTGGGAGCGTGATAAAAGCAGCATCTGAAATGTTCTTCAGCCAAATAGTAATCACTTATAATAATGCTTAATTCAATAGAACAACTTTGCAAGTAATAGCATCATTTTGCAGCAAAGCATCCTTCACATCTCAATTTAATATTTAGAGGACATCAATGTTATACCTGATTATTTTTTCTTTTTAGGCCTGTTTAACTGGGCGATAGAATCCTTATAGTTCAGAAGGAGGCTAATTGGTCCGTCGAGACTACACTGATTCTATGAAAGACATCTCAGCCAGGTCCTATTCCCATAACCTCACATATTTACCCTGTTAATCCCTCAAGTTTATACATTTCAGAACACTAAGGAACAATTTAACATGGTCAATCTATGTAGCCTGCACATTTTTGGACTGTGAGAGGAAACCAGAGCACCTGGAGGAAACCCAAGCAGACACAGGGAAAATGTGCAGACTCCACAGAGGAAAGGCAGAAAGTCCATAATAGACACAAAATACCATTTGATAGCACAAGTTGTCCACATTGTTTATGAACTCCACCTTCTGATTTCATTGCTCACAGCTGAGATTGCAGTTATTCTATACTTAGTAAAACTCAAAGAAACATGTGATGACCTTCTGTGAAAGGTGAGAGAAGGTCTCACATCCTAGGGATTTAGTAGCTTCAGTAGTTTCCAGAGTTCCACTGCCATTAGTGTATTAATGCACACCCAAGACACCATTACCTAACTGATAGTACAGCTGCATCTAGAAATCCTTAATTACCATGGTCCATCATTTCTTGCATGATGCAAACTACTCCATAATGTCACATAATGTAATAACATCCTTGCAAAATAGTATAGCTCATAATCTTTGGCATTTCTTTAAAAAAGACATATTGATAAAACACAAATTAAAACACTGCAGAATGGAAATAAACAAGAAGATTCATCAGAAACCAAAAAAAACAAGGGAACTGAATGTAAAAGTTGGTATTTTTCCATTCCTCTCACAGGTACCTGTAACATTGTGTGTCACTGATTCTAAACAGAATGGCAGTGCAGAGGTTGAAAAATTAGACGAGAAAATGTTATTGCAGAAATTTTAACCACACATGTGCATCACAGCATTGTGCTGCACCGTAGGCGGTACGGAAACGCAGTGGTTAGCAGTGCGCTACTTTTAACTTTGAAGCACAGCTTGCTCCCAGAAATGAAGAATTTCAAACCAGGTGATTAAATAGAAGTTAAAATTGAAGTTTATTTACTAGTCACAAGGAGGCTTATGTTAACACTGCAATGAAGTTACTTGAAAATCCCCCAGTCACCACACTCCGATGCCTGTTTGGGTACATTGAGAGAGAATTTAACATGGCCAGTGCACTTAACCAGCCCATCTTTCAGACTATGGGAGGAAACCGGAGCATCTGGAAGAAAACGTACAGACATGGGAAGAATATGCAGACTGCACAGTCACCCAAGCCGGAAATCAAACTGGGTCCTTGGTGCTATGAGGCAGCAGTGCCACCAATATAGCAATAGTGTTATTTTTCAGTGACTGGCAGGATGTGATATCAACATCAGAACACTGATGGTGGGTATCATGTCAAATGAGAATCTGATTACTATTTCTTGTGACAGGTTAATCCTAGAATGTGACTTGATCTGATAGAATTTAGAAATAAAAATCTAGATAACTAACTGAACACATCAGGGAAGAGTTTTGACCTGTTATTTGGGATTAAAACTGCATCACCCATTTCAGAACTGCGCAAATTGGAAATCTTCCTAATCAGATCAGCATAATCTGATACACCATTGCTCAATCCTTAAACAATACTGTGCCCACCTCCAGCCTTGTGAGCGATTTTCAAGGCTCCTAATGTGACGGCAGGTTGAATTTCTAGTTGACAGACAACCACCTTCGCGCAACAGATTACTTTGGAAGCTTGTGCCAAATCTTCTGAATTTAACAGCAAGTTAGCTCCAGCTACAATGATGATTGCATTCTGTCCTGTAATAGTAAAAAGTAACAAATGTCAAGCCATGGCAGAAGAAAACAGAAAAGATGCCTTGGGTTTTGGATCCTTTCTCAGAAGTGTTACCATGACTCAGAAAGCGTCCGTAGCCAAAAAGTTCAGTCTTTTCGTTCGATGCATACTATTTGACCTGCTGAATCTTGATGTGGAGATGACAGCGTTGGACTGGGATAAACACAGTAAGAAGTAACACATTCTTACTGATGAATCTGTCCAGAGTTTGCTTAATGTTACATTTCATAATATTAACATTTAAAGTGAGTTACTCATGGGGACAGATTTCAGCTGTGTACAACGTTTAAAAAAAAACATATACCCATTCTTTATACATGGGGATCATGATTTCATTACACACATTACATGAAAAAAATAACAAGATGCTGTTCCATTTACTAAATAACAAAATTCCTTTACACACAAATTGACCATTAACAGACTTTGAATGAGAAAAGACAAGTTTATAAAGACCCATTTACCTTTTGACATGTATAAATGGACACTGATGAGATTGAGAACTCGCTTGGAAGAAATCTTGGCCCCAGCGTGGGCAAACTGAATTCCCAAAAATCCCATTTATTAACCTTGAGCCATCTGGTTGCTTTATCAAGCGTTTGTCAATCCAGCTCCCCGATACTGTCAGGCTTCATAGTACTAGTCCGGTTCTTCTTGAAGCCACAAGTATTCACCACTCAAACAAAATATAATTGGATTATAGTGAGGTGACTCATGAATAAAACTCGCTATCTTCCCATTTAACTATGTTTCTGTCTGTTATCCTTAATTCTTTTGATTTCCTTTTGTTCTGTTTTCTAGTGTTTTAATTGTTTGAATCTATTTTCCCTTGTATATCTTACACACTGAATCTCACTGACCGCATTACATTTGACTTTTCAGTTCTTAGGGTGACACGGTGGCACAGTGGTTAGTACTGCTGCCTCACAGCGCCAGGGACCTGGGTTTGATTACTGGTTCAAGTCACTGCCTGTGTGGAGTCTACACGTTTTCCCCATGTCTGCATGGGATTCCATTGGATGGTCTGGTTTCCTCCGTAAGACGTTCTGGTTTGGTGGATTGCTAAATTCTCTCTCTGTGTACCTGTACCCAAGCAAGCACCAGAATGTGGTGACTAGGGGATTTTCACAGTAATTTCATTGCTGAGTTAATGTAAGCCTACTTGTGATATTAATAAGCTTTAAAAAATGTAACACTTAAT
Organism: Sphyrna mokarran; assembly: GCA_024679065.1. NCBI lineage: Eukaryota > Metazoa > Chordata > Chondrichthyes > Carcharhiniformes > Carcharhinidae > Sphyrna > Sphyrna mokarran. The sequence goes on from JAGIQG010000005.1 coordinate 18,852,875, forward strand.
GAAATTTGCTTTATATATTTTAGAGCATCACTCTTAATTCTGTTCCTTATTGGTTAGAACAGAATTTAATTCTAGAACTTAAAGTAATTGTTGGGAGTTGCTAAACATACAATATATAACTTTCTGTTGTGGGTCGAGGAGCAGAAGTTTGCCTTCCAGGTCTAGAGGGCTAACAGATGTTGCTGCATCTCCATACTCAGTCCTCCTACATCTCAACTTTCGGAGTACAAGATGCTCTCAGTGCTCTGTAATAATGCTCAATCTCCATTTTCTTATTTGTCTTTCATTCACCAATAAAAACAACATTCACTGTTTATTCACAGTAAGGTTTAATTTACCCCTTCACTAATTCTTCCTCTATTGGCACTGCTTCCATTCACGATGTTGCTGCTGGTGCTCCTGGCTCAGGCCTCACAAGCTCCCATTTACCCCCACCCCTCCCAATGACTAGGCCACAACTTCCGCTTCCTCTCATCAATAGTCCTAAGTCACAATTCCCCCAAGTACCGAATTCCAATCTCCAGACTACTTTTTATTGTCAGGTTGCATGAACCCATCACAGTCTTAATCTTGTAACTCCCATCCCCCTCTCCACTCTCCCCATTCTCATCCCAATCTCAGTTGCATCATTCCCCTTTCCTATTTGTCCTAATCTTAATCTGGTAACGGTGAAAAACTCTTACGGCGACTGCGACCAAATATATTCCTGTTTGGTAAGATATGATTCATTATTGCTGTGACTAAGTCAGTCAGTAGTTTTTTTAAACCTAGTTGCTTTCTGATTCTGGGACTTCATTGGGTTGAAAGAATAGTAATTGGAGGGATCTAGCTGGCCCACATTTTAGGATACAATTATCTTGATTCACAGTGGAGGCGGCACAGTGACACAATGGTGACACGTGGTGGCACAGTTCAATTTCCAAGTTTGCTGACGGCACTATGATGGCATTGTGGCTCGGATCCCTCAATGTCAACAAAATGAAGATTATCATTGACTTCAGGAAGAGTAAAGGAGAACATGCCCTTGTTTACGTCAATGGGAATGAAGTAGAAAGGGTTAAGAGGTTTAAGTTTTTAGGTGTCTAGATCACCAACAACTTGCCCTGGTCCCCCCTATGCTGACACTATAGTTAAGAAAGCCCACCAATGCCTCTACTTTCTCAGATGACTAAGGAAATTTGGCATGTCAGCTATGACTCTCACCAGCCTTTCACAGATGCACCATAGAAAGCATTCTTTCTGGTTGTGTCGCAGCTTGGTATAGCTCCTGCTCTGCCCAAGACTGAAAGGAATTACAAAAGGTCGTAAATGTAGTCCAATCCATCACACAAACCAGCCTCCCATCCTTTGACTCTGTCTACACTTTCCACTGTCTTGGAAAAACAGCCAGCATAATTAAGAACCCCATGCACCTTGGACATTCTTTCTTCCACCTTCTTCCATCGGGGAAAAGATACAGAAGTCTTAGATCATGAACCAACCGACTCAAGAACAGCTTCTTCCCTACTACGGTCAAGCTTTTGAATAGACTTACCTTGCAGTAAGTTGACTTTCTCTACACTCTAGCTATGACTGTAACACTACATTCTGCAATCTCCCGTTTCCTTCTCTATGAATGGTATATTTTGTCTGTATAGCATACAAGAAACTTTTCACTGTATGTTAATGCATGTGACAATAATAAATCAAATCAAAATCACTATGTCTCACAGCGCCAGGGACCCAGGTTCAATTCCCAACTTGGGTCACTGTTTGTGGGGAGTTTGCACATTCTTCCCCTGTCTGTGTGGATTTCCTCTGGCTGCTCCAGTTTCTTCCCACAATCCACAGATGTGCAAGTTAAGTGAATTGGTCATGATAAATTGCCCCCTAGTGTCAGGGGGATTAGCTTAACGAGGTTATGGGGCTTGGTTGCAATTGTTGTCAGTGCAGACAAGGTGGACCAAATGGCCTCCTTCTGCAACATAGGATTCTATGATTGTACAGTGTGGTGGTTGAAGGGTTTCTGCTCTCTAATTTAATAATCTGAGGGTATTTCTTGACACAAAAGCCACAGTAAATAACCTTCCTTAAAGTCTTATTTAATTTGTGCCGGGTTTCAAAAACATTTCTGTAAGATATAAGGCCACCTAATAATCTTCACCTTTCCATTCATAATAAAAGGCAACAGTAGACTGTTGCTAAAATACACGTGTATACACCTTACTACTTCCAGGCCTCTGTAAATGTTAATCATATACTCTCGGTTAAAGGAAGAAAAAAAGATTTTTAAGGTTATTACCCTGTTTCAGATATTTTTAAGAAAACAAAAACGTCAGTCTTGTGTAGTACCTTCTTCATTGACTGTAATCTGGGCAACTCCTGTTGATGCTTCATCTGTTTGAGTCACGTAATCTATAACAAGAAATTGATTTGTGTATAACAATCATTTTTACATGCGAGATACAGCTATATATTTAGAATGGATTGTATTGTATCACTTGTTCAATTACAACTGCAAAAGATGCATTACAAGTACAACTATAACAAACAATACAACTTCTGACAGAGAAGAGGCAACTGAGAAATGTCCAGCAAGAGTGACGAAATAATTCCATTGCAGATCTATAATCGCTTCAACAATGAAGGTAAAAGTTTGAAGAAATACCTGTAAACACGCCATTACTTTTGAAGTTTTTGATGTAATTATCTCCAAATGAATCTTTCCCAACCTGTTTGGTGAGGGAAAGAATTAGGGGTTAGGGGATGGCTTCTTGAAACTAAACACTTCATCCCAACTTAATAAAGAAAACATCTTGAAAACACTTTCAGACAGCGGAATTGAAATGATTCACAGTTGGCTGTTCAGATACAAATTAAATAAAGCGTTTTCCAAAACAAAGTTGCACGAATTGTTACCAGTAACAACCTTGCTTCCCTATTCATCAGAAGAGGTTGAACAAATGCATTCAACCTTCATTTGCACAATATGATGCCCGTGAATAGTTGCTCATATGTTTTCTAGAACATCATGTATCTTTCAAATGAACTAACAATTTGAATGGATAAGGGCTATCTAGTATAATCATCATGTGGATATGTTGGCTTTGGACTGGGGTGGGCACAGTAAGAAATCTCATAACACCAGGTTAAAATCCAACTGGTTTATTTGGAATCATGAGCTTTTGGAGTGCTGGTCTTTCATCAAGTGACTTGTACTGTTTGTAGTAATACTGCTGCCTCGCAGCACCAGAGTTCAATTCCAGTCTCATGAGTTTCTTCCGGTTTCCTCTCACAGTCCAAAGATGTGTGGGTTAGGTTGATTGGCCATGCTAAATTGACCTCAGTGTCAGGGGATTAGGAGGGTAAATATGTGGGGTTTAGGGCAATAGGCTGAGTGGGATTATGGTTGGTGCAGTCTCGATGGGCTGAATGGTCTCCTTTTGGTCTGTGGCAATTCTATGAAGAAGAAATCAGTTCAATAGAAGAGGTATAGGCTGATATGATAGGTCTATCAGGACAGTTCTGTTTGTGCATTTTGGGAAGGAGTTAAATGCAGGTTGTTGGGGTTGCAGGGTTATAGATTACAGGCTGGCAAAGGAAGCTCTTCAAAGAATTGAGACTAACGACTCCACTAGAAATAATGGCTTCATATTCGATATGGTCATGCTCCAGGAAGGGATAGAAGAAAGTATCAGGCGTTTTGGCTTCTGCTCAGTAGAGGCGTACACCAGACAAAACCCTTGTCAGGAGATTTGATAGTAATAGTAGAATTATGAATGCTGAGTGATGCAAGTTCAAAGGGAGAAAGATTAAAATGAGCGATGTCAGCAGAGAAATTAAGTTGGCCAATGTCATGCCAGAAATTCTTGGTGGAAAGATCTAGAATAGTAAAGAGGCAAGAGGGAGGATTCTGAGTAAAGGGACAGTACAGCAACTGGATAAATGTGCCTACGGTGCAAAAGGAAGATTGAGGCCAAAGTAGTGGCCATTGAGGCAAAGGTGTCATGTTCATTGAAGTGGGAACGTAAGGGGATCAGGCTGAGGCTTTTGTTAAGACGTACTCGTACAAGGAACATAGAAAGTTAGCAATTAGGAAGACAAATAGCATGCCAACATTTATTGCAACAGGACTGAACACAAGAAAGGGGAGATCTTGCTGCACTTGCGCAAGGCTTTGATGACATAACATCTGAAATGCTATGTATAGTTTTGGTCCCCATACTTAAGGAAGGGTATATCTGCACTAGAAGCAATAGAGTGAAAGTTCACCAGATCAGCTTCTGAAAAGTTAGGCTAAGTATACTGCATCCATACTTCTTGGAGCTTAATAGAATAAGAAATGAACTCATTTACACATAAACGATCTGAAGGAACTTCACAAAGTAGACACAGAAAGTTGTTTCCCTTAACAGAGAAATCTAGAACAAGACTGCAAAGTTTCAGAATAAGAGGACAATTATTTAGGAGCAGAAATTTCTTCACTCAAAGGTTTGTGATCTTTTGGAATTTTGTAGTCCAGAGGATTGTGGATAGATCATCGGCTATATTTAAAGATATGATAGATTTTTGGTCTCTCAGGACATCAAGAGATATGAGAAGTGGAAAAGTGGAGTTGAAGCCGAAGGTCAGTTTTGATCTTCTTGAAAGGTGGTGCAGAATTGAGTGGCCACATGATCTTCTCCTGCACCTATTTTTTATGTTCTTATGCTCTGTTAACATAAGGTACAAATTCTGCTGATTCATGGAAATGGGATAGACAACATTCAAAGGAATCTTGATCAATTAGGATCAATAAAAGCCGACACAAATTGGAGGAACAACATCGCACCTTCCGATTAGGTACATCACCACTTGGAGTCGATACTGAATTCAATAACTTTAGACTATGAATTTTCTTCTCATCTTGATTCCATTTAAAAAAAGTTCCCCTTCCCTCCCACACAGGGCCATCTGACACTTGTTCTTTAGTTTTGCTTTTGCTGAGCCCTGACCTTTATTCACCCATTAACACACATTGCTATACTGCCTATGAGCCATTATCAGCACCTTTTATAGTCCTTCACATTACCATTAGCACTATTTTTGTCTTGTGCCCTAAACACCTTTGTGCAATCTCTCCTAGCTCATAATTATTACTTATCTTCTACTTTGGCTCTTCCATGGCCTACCAGGTCCATAAAGTGCTGACAGAAAAATCAGCATATATAGTTCGTGCACACTCATGAGTTCATGAGAAGGATTCAGTAAGAATCTGGCAACACCAATTTTAAATCCAGCCGATTTATTTGATAGTAAATTGATTTACTATCAAATAGATTTACTATCAAATAGATTTATTTGATAGTATTTGACTACTTCATGAGAAGGAATCAATCTTCTTGACATCAGTATCAGTAAAATACTGATCTCTATCAGTAAAATACCATAACATGTTTTCTTCTCTTTAGCTCTTAAGAGGTCAGACAGATTGAAACATTGACTGGGGTTGTCTACTTCCATTCTGTTTGGGTGCGAACGGCCGTAGGAGTGGTAAATCTCGCGAGAGGCCAAAATCATGTTTTATACTAGTGCCAAATCTCACCACGATTGTCCCCATCCCCTGCCAGTGACATAACAGGAATCTCAATATTCAACATTGGGAACTCTATGATAAAAAATTTGAATCTAATTATCAGACTCCTACAGCTGACCATTCCTACCCCATCTGCAGTTATATTATTCATTCACATTGGTGTGATTTACTGCTGGCCTCCCATGACATCTACAGGAGCACAGGTGAATGTATTTTTCAGGGAAGAGGGACATGCCTGGGCACTACCCTCTGGCAGCGGGGAAGGTTGTTCCATTCCTACTTTTCTCTTTAAAAATGGTGCCCTGATCTTTACAAACCAAGTTGCTGGTAGGCTGAGCTTAACTAGAACCTGTCCCACCAATGTGACTTTGTGGAACTTGGCTTTTTTACTCAACCTCCCTAACAAAACAGCAGAGAGAACTGCCATTGGGGCCTTCTGCCACACTCTGCAAAAAAAGGGAAAATTCTGCCCATTCACTCGATTCCTATTGTCATAGATGCTGCCAGACCTGCTGTGTTAATCCAGCATTTCTTGTTTTTATTTCAGTGTGATTAGCAAGGTTACCACATACGAAGGCACATTTCAAGGGAGGAAGGTTTTTTGTTAAACCTAATGCAGCTCATAGTAAGCTCTCTACTTGCATAAAACTCTGGTTAGGCCACAACTAGAGAACGTGGGCAGTTCTGGTCACCACACTTTGGAAGTGACATGACAGTCCTTGAGACTTGCAGAGGCAATTTATCAGCATGCTTCCAAAGGTGAAAGAATTTAGCTATAAGATTAGATTGCAGAAGCTGGTGCTCTCCTTGGAACACAGATGGTTATGGGGAGATTTGAGAAGAGGTGTATGACAAGTCTAGATAATGTAGACAATGGAAAGCTGCTCCTATTAGCTGATGGTCCGAGTGCTCAAGGATCATGCGAGTTAAAGGTTTTGGGAAAGAGATACAGGGCTGATTTAAGAAAGGACTTTCTTAATGCAGTAAATGATAAAGACCTGAAACACTCTGCCTACGAGGGTGGTGGAAATTTGTCAGGATTATGGGGATGAAAAGCACTGATGTCAAGAAGATTGATTCCTTCTCACGAAGTAGTCAAATACTATCAAATAAATCTATTTGATAGTAAATCTATTTGATAGTAAATCAATTTACTATCAAATAAATCGGCTGGATTTAAAATTGGTGTTGCCAGATTCTTACTGAATCCTTCTCACGAACTCATGAGTGTGCACGAACTATATATGCTGATTTTTCTGTCAGCACTTTATGGACCTGGTAGGTCACGGAAAAGCCAAATTCTTCTCATGGTCCTTGCTTCCATGACAAAGATACAAGTTATTAGTCTACAACCTTTTTTTGTCTTACCTTACCAACCATTGCTGATTTGGCTCCGAGTCGTGTTGCCTGGATACACTGATTGGCTCCTTTCCCTCCAAATCCAATGAAAAACTTGTGCCCCTGTATGGTTTCTCCAGCTTTAGGCAAACGTGATGTACAACTATTGAAAAATAACAAAAATGGATTCAAATACAATAAATGAGTTTGTATGGCATTCGAAACAACATTCCTCCAGTTCTAGCTTTACCAATATTAATTTGGTAGACAGTACTGGCAAATAGAAACATAAAAAATAGGCGCCGGAGCAGGTCATGCAGCCCTTCGAAACAACTCCACCATTCATTATGATCATGGCTGATCACCCAACTCAATAGTTTGATCCTGCCTTTCCCCCATATCCTTTGATCCTTTTTGTCCCAAGAGCTATATCTAACTCCTCTTGAAAACATACGATGTTTTGACCTCAACCATTTTCAAATTCCCTGGCTTTGAAGGCCAACATACCACTTGCCTTCTGTGTTGTCCGTTGAACCTGCACGTTTACCTTCAGCAACCAGTATATGAAGACAACCAGGTCTCGTTGCACACGTGCGTCTCCTAACTTATGGTGATTCAGATAATAATTTGTTTTTCTATTATTGCTACCAAAGTCGATACCCTCACATTTATTCATGTTATACAGCATCTGCCATGCATTTGCCCACTCATTCAGCTTGCCCAAATCACACTGAAGCATCTCTGCATCCTCCTCACAGCTCACCCTCTCACCCAAATGCATTGAGGCTGTTACGAGAAGGGTCACAAGTTCAACACTGAGGGAAATGCCTTTGTGGTATGGTGGCACAGTGGTTAGCATTGCTGCCTCTCAGCGCCAGGGACCTGGGCTCAATTCCGACCTTGAGTCACCTCGTGTGTGGAATTTGCACATTCTCCCCATGTCTGCATGGGTTTCCTCCCACAGTCCAAAGATGTGTGGGTTAGAGGACTGGAAATGCTAAATTGCCCCTTAGTATCAGGAGGATTAGCTGGGGTAAATGCATGGGGTTATGGGGATAGGGCATAGGTGGGATTGTGGTCTGTGCAAACCTGATGGGCCGAATGGCCTCCTTCTACACTGTAGGAATCTATGTTTCCCCTCTCCATGATAGTGAAGAGAAATGCATTCATTTGGGCTCCCAGTTGCCCTCTCTACCCCAATACCCTGCAGGTCTCCCAGATAAAACTGGCCTCTCAGAGACTACCAAGGCAATCAAGAGTAGTATATTCGCCCCCAGGTCCATTGCTTTATTTAAAATCTTGCTAATTTTTCAGAACAGCAAGCTTATTTATTAATTAGAATTTGGTAACAATGGGAATATATTAGGGCACAGGCAGAAATTAACACTGATTCAAAGTCTATGCAACTGAATTTGTCTGATATATCCTCTCTGTATTTTCCCCAAATCACACTGCAATGAGAAAATTAAAATAAATCATTACATCATCATTGAACTCGAAATAGAGATCACACTTCCAAACAAGTTAAGCTGAAGAAAAAATTGAAGTTAATATAAAAATGTAGGTGTATCCAAAACAGACTTGATTTTAATACAATTTAAAAGTATTAACATACATAGAACAATACAGCACAAACAGGCCCTTCGGCCCACGAGTTGCGCCGATCACATCTACCAATCCACAGACCTATCTATAACCCCCTATCCTAGTCTTTTCAAAGACCCCAGTCAGTTTGCCTCAACAACCTCCGACGGCAGTTGGTTCCATTCACTCACCACCCTCTGAGTGAAAGATCTACCCCTGACATCTCCTTTGTATTTGCTTCCCTGCACCTTAAATCTGTGTCCTCTCATAGTGACCATTTCAGCTCAGGGAAATAGTCTCTGAGAGTCCACCCTATCTATTCCTCATGTGCAGATTTAATTCCATTTATTGACCAGGATGAAGCAGTCTTAGTAGCAGCAGTATATGATGCACCAACTGTCATACATACAGTCAACAAGATATTGAAAAAATTCAAATTCACATGCAATCCTAGCATTAGACAGTTTCTATAGAATCCTTACGGTGCAGAACAAGGCCATTTGGCCCATTGGGTCTGTACCAACAACAATCCCACTCAGGGTCTATCCCCATAACCCTCCATATTTACCCTGCTATTCCCCCGACACTAGGATGAATTTAGCATGACCAATCAACCTAGCCCACATACCTTTGGACTCTGGGAGGAAATTGGAGCAAGTGGAGGAAATTCATGCAGACATGGGAAGAACATGCAACCTCCACACAGACAGTGACCCGAAGCTGGAATTGAACCCAGGTCCCTGGCGCTGTGAATCAGCAAACCATCATGCCACTGTGCCACCCTTGTCTCATCACTACAATTTAATTGGTGTACGCGTAGGTTTACAAAATTTTAACTTTTTGAGCGACATATTTTCTGTAAGAACTTCTCGCACAATGGGAGATTTTTTCTGTTCTTTTCCACCCAAACTGTTGGCTCTGGTGAAAAATGTGCTGTATAGCTTGCTGGCTGCACTGCTGACTTTTCTTGCCATAGTTTTTAACTGTTCTCTTTGTAAGACACTCTTCTGAATTCCTTATCAGAACTACCTTTTATATATGGCTCCTAGCTTCCACGTGAGAACACACTGTCTGCTATAATCGTATTAAGCTCGATCCTAATATTCTATCAAGTCACTTATCAACCTATGTTTCCTGGAGATTGGAGCCCAGCTTGGACATTTAGATTGATGAGAAAATTACGAAAATGAGGGTGAAAATTTCAAATATATCCTACTGATCATTGGAGGTTAAATCCATTTTTCAATATACTTAGTGCAGTTCCCATTTAAGACTGATCAGTCATAAAAGCTCATGATATAGTTGAAGACAATTAATTGAACCAATGATCATGGAACATAGAACACTACAGCACAAACAGGCCCTTCAGCCCACGAGTTGTGCCAATCATATCTATACCTACCAGGCCATAGAACTATCTGTAACTATTTGTATGATCCTTGAGAAAACAGAAAAACTGAGAGAAAGTGTACTGTTGCTCAAAAAAAATGTTAAGAGACTGTATGGTTGAATGTGTATTTCACATTCCAGGTTTAAGAAATAATGGGTAAATTGATGTTTCCAATATCCTCCATATATTGCACTTCTCCGTTACATCCTCTTTTTGAGGGGGAAATCAAATCTTCCTAATCACACCATCAATGCATGGTTGCGTAGTGGATAGAACTCCTGCCTTGCAATGCCAGGAATTTGGGTTCAAGTCCAGTTTGGGTCACTGTCTGTGTGGAGTCTGCACATTCTCCCAATGTCTGCGTGGGTTTCCTCAGGATACTCCAGTTTCGCCCACAGTCCGAAAAATGTGCTTGTTAGGGGCACTGGCCATGCTAAATTCTCCCTCAGTGCACTGAACGGACACCAGAGTAGGGCGACTAGGGGATTTTCACAGTAATGTCACTGCAGTGTTAGTGTAAGCCTACTTGTGACACTAGTAAATAAATTTTTAAAAAACCATCTTCAATTAAAAGGTGAAACTGTCAAATGATCAGGTTCAACAATATCTGGAAGGCAAAGTAAATTATTAATATAAGGAGATTTCATTGACACCAATTTTGTTTCATACTCCTTCGTTTTATTTCATCCTTGTTGTCCTGTTTTTATGTGTAAATAGAACATTACATACGAATGAAAATCTATGCATTTTTGGAATTATGGCAGGTTACAAATTTTATACATTCCTCTGAAAATGATAGATTAATGGATCAGTTCAAATTTAACGCAACTCAGAATGCCAAGACTTACAAAAGATTTGGTTTCATGTTTGAAGCAGTTTTTAATGTCAATATTGACTTTAGTAATAAAAGATTAATATGGGGAAAAGGTTGTAGACATTACCAAAACAGAAGGCAGGGAAAATATTGGGAAACAGTGTAATGTAATTCAAAAGGATTCAAATCTTTTAGCACACTGTCTTCTTAAATGCCAGATGTGGTTCAACATATAAAATAATTAGTACTGGGAGAAGAGATTTGAAAGGGGGATGTGCTAATGTACTATTTGCTGATTAGGAAAAAAAATTGAGGTGTAGCAAATGGATTTGTTAAAGCTTTCCCATTGCTAAACCAAAGTGTCAGATTGCAATGGCACACAGATAAAGAATAAACTACAAGAGGCTTCACTGGTGCTATTTAAGGCTTCATGTCAACTATTTTGTGCTGTTCAGATCATCTCTTCATAAAAAGGTTCTTTTTTCTTGAAAAGGTACTTGATGACATTGGGAGGCAAAAATCCAAGTTGTGGGAATTGTTCTCTTTGGAAACAGGAAATTCAAGGGTCTATCAGAAATTTTGATGATTATGAAGAGAATTGGTTTGGTAACATGCTTTCTTGCTCATAATAAGAATTTGAGTTATATATCAATACTTACTGCTTTCAATGCAACTTCCTATTGTTGCCCATTAGACCATCATTAAGGACAACAATAATCAAGTCATATAAATTGATTACTAATAGGCACAGAGGATTTAATCCAGTTCCAAAGGGAATAAGATATTTTAGTGAAAAAAATCTGTGTTGCATGTTTTCCTCACAGTATTCATCTGCAATTTTTAACTAACTGAATCAAGCCCTTATTGTGTGCTTAACAGCTCAATGTTTTCCATAAAATAATATTAATCTAAACTGTATTTCTAATTAACTGAACCAACTGCCTTTAACTCATTCTATTCTCTCAAGTTAGCAAGTAGTGCTGCTGGTATACGTAAGAACAACAGAAACTTGACATACAGAATAATACGATTAATAATCATACAACTCTGCACCGTGCACACTAACGTGTAAACAGCATCGGAAAAAAAGTGAGGGTAATAATAACTAGAACTCCTTTGAAGTTACCTGGAAATATTGCACAAGCCAAGAGATGCGAGACCATAAGCATTTATTACCAAGAAAATAGTCACGTTACATCTTTATGAATCTATAGTAAACATAAAATATAAATTCTACAGATAACAACATACCATCTTTCCTCAATTTCTTTTGAATTGGATTAAGTCTTTTGTTGATCAATCTATCAAAAAATAATGTGCAAAATGTAGTACAGGTTAAATACCAACTATCCAAGGAATGTCACAAATCCTGAATAACTGAACAAGTTAAGATGGCTACTGAAAAAGAATATTCAGCAGCTATTCTATTTCAGATAGACACCATTGTATTTTATCAAGACTGCTCACTGCTCGTAAGTTCTTCCTCCTGGACCTGTCGGCAGCCTGTATTCCATTCCACACCCAGGCTTTGTTGACCGATGCTCAGGTCACCACACAGCAGCACTGTGGAAAAGCACAATGCAGCCATTCACGCCAAAGGCAGCTTCTAATCCTGCTGACAGTGCACCCCCACCACGGTTTCCCGGTGGCGTGGGGTGGATCCAATGGGAAATCCCATTGACAGCAGCAGGACAAGAAGATTCCACCGCTGGCCAATGGCAGGCTACCTCCTGCCACCGAAAAAAACATGTTGGGAGGCCACAGAATCCTGCCCAATGCCTTTGTAGTTTGACATTATCCCTTCTGAAACTTAATCAGTCGAATGAGCTCCTGGTTTTGTCCATTTCACCAGTGCTTAGACCCAGGCAGCATAAACTACTGGAGCCAAGAAGGAAGGCATGGGAAAAGTTAAAAGAGAGAGAGAGAACAAGAGAGGGGTGAGCAAGAATAGAGAAAGAAAAATAGAGGAATGAACATGATAACTCAGTTCATGGAGGAAAATGGAGAGCTGAAGAAATCCTCTAGTGGAATGGAGAAGGGCCTTACATAAAGTTTAATCTTAACAAGTTGATACTACATGATAGTATATTCACTAATGCAGAATCTACATAGCTACAGGAGAACTGCACATCAATTCAAGAAGATTAAATCAAATTAAACCTAAATTTTTGTCACATATATTAGTATACAGTGAAAAGTATTGTTTACTGCACACTATACAGACAAAGCAAATGGTACATAGGGAAAGGGAGAGTGCAGAATGTGGTTTTACAGTCGTAGCTAGTGTGTAAAGATCAACTTAATGTGAGGTAGGTCTATTCAAAAGTGCGATGGCAGCAGGGAAGAAACTGTTCTTGAGTTGGTTGGTACCTCAGACTTTTGTATCTTTTCTCCAACGGAAGAAGGTAGAAGAGAATATGTCTGAGGTGCGTGGGGTCATTGATTATGCTGGTTACTTTTCTGAGATAGGGAGAAGTGTAAACAGGGTCAAAGGATGGGAGGCTGGGTTGAATGATGACTGAGCTTCATTCACAACCTTTTGTAGTCCCTTGCAGTCTTGGACAGAGGAGGGGCCATACCATGCTGTGAATGAAGGGTGAACCATTCTGGTACAAACTGTCCTATATATGAAGCCTACCTAGTCAGGGACCCCTCGTCACGCTGCATCACCATGCGGGTTATGATGTTGGGCTTGGAAGCTAGTCAGAAGCTACAGAGAAACACAGAGAAATAAAGCACTAGTCTCAAAATTCAGAGTTCCAAGCCTCAATGGTAAATTTCCAAATTCTGTGGCTCCTGAACTGCATGAAGTCCTGGTTCAGTTACTGAAGCTGATGGAAGAGGCACATTCTACTGAGACTTGAGAATGTTCCTCTCCAGGGCATTCCAGGAGCAGTCTATCAGAGAGGCAGCCTTGACTCATGATGAAGTTTTTAAATGGGTAATAAAACAAGATATTTTTTTCAGAGTTATGTTAGTTCCCTTTTTTAATAAAAATGGGGAAATACTTCGAACTCACGTTCCCCTTAAAGATTCAAAAACTGTTTTACAATTCAGATCTCAATGTAAACCAAAGGGGAGAGAATCCAGATAATGCCAGATCCCAGTGCAATGCCATATTTAGAATGACCAGTTCAAACACATCACAAAACACATCACTTAGAATTGGTATCATTTTCAAAAGTCAACCAACATACATTCCTGTATTCATGGGTGAAGTGTACTCTTCACCACTTCTGTCTTCGTGCAGTGTAAATGACAGAACTGAAGAGATACCACAGTACATGAACTAGGCATGTGGGACTCTTTCAAGGGAATACTGAAAATGTTGCAAGATAAATATGTGCCGACCAAGAGGAAAGATGGGAAAGGTAGGATTAGAGAGCTGTGGATTACTAGGGATATTGAGGACTTGGTTAGGAAGAAAAGAGAGGCGTATGATAGGTCAAAGCAGCTGGGAATGGAGACAACGTTGGAGGAATATAGAGAGAGTAGGAGAGAGCTCAAACGGGGAGTTAGAAGGGCAAAAAGGGGGCATGAAATGATTTTGGCAGATAGGATTAAAGAAAATCCAAAGGCTTTTTACTCCTATGTTAGGAATAAAAGGGTGGTTAGAGGAAAAATCGGACCTCTTAGGGACAGAGGAGGGGAACTGTGCTTAGAGCCCAAGGGAATGGCGGAGATCCTGAATGAATACTTTGCGTCGGTATTCACGAAGGAGAGGGGCTTGTTGACAGCTCCTGTCTCTGAGGGAGCTGTGGACCAGTTGAGGGAAATATCCATACCGAGGGAGGAAGTGTTAGAGCTTCTAGGTAACATTAAAACTGATAAATCTCCGGGGCCTGATGGCATTTATCCCAGGCTGCTTAGGGAGGTGCAAGGTGAAATTGCTGGGCCTCTGACGCAAATCTTTGTCTCTTCTTTGGATACAGGTGAGGTCCCAGAGGACTGGAGAATAGCTAATGTTGTACCGTTGTTTAAAAAGGGTAGTAGGGATAACCCTGGAAATTATAGGCCGGTGAGTTTGACGTCAGTGGTAGGGAAGCTGTTGGAGGGGATTCTTAGAGATAGGATGTATAGGCACTTAGAGCATTGCGATCTGATTAGGGATACGCAGCATGGATTTGTTAAGGGGAGGTCGTGCCTTACAAATCTGGTAGAATTTTTTGAGGAGGTGACGAAAACGGTGGACGAAGGGCGAGCCGTTGATGTTGTCTATATGGATTTTAGTAAGGCGTTTGACAAAGTCCCTCATGGGAGGTTAGTTGAGAAGGTCAAGGCTAATGGACAGGTAGCTAGATGGATAAGTAACTGGCTTGGTAATAGGAGACAGAGAGTAATAGTGGAAGGGTGTTTTTCTAGCTGGAGGTCGGTCACTAGCGGTGTGCCACAGGGCTCGGTACTGGGACATCTTCTATTTATAATATATATAAATGACTTGGAAGAGGGAGTAAGTGGAGTGATCAGCAAGTTTGCAGACGATACAAAGATGGCTGCACTTGCGGATAGTGAGGAGCATTGTCAGGCGATGCAGCAGGACATAGATAGGCTGGTAGCTTGGGCAGACAGATGGCAGATGGAATTCAATCCTGATAAATGTGAGGTGATGCATTTCGGGAGAAAGAATGTAGGGGGAGGTATATGATAAAGGATAGACCTATTAAGAGTATAGAAACGCAGAGGGACCTGGGGGTGCAGGTGAACAAGTCTCTGAAGGTGGCAGAGCAAGTGGAGAAGGTTGTGAAGAACGCATATAGTATGTTAGCCTTTATAGGAAGGGGTATAGAGTACAAGAGCTGGCCTTTAATGTTGCAGTTGTATAAAACGTTGGTTAGACCTCATTTGGAATACTGCATCCAGTTCTGGTTGCCCTACTACTGGAAGGATGTGGAGACTCTGGAGAGAGTGCAGAGGAGGTTTACCAGGATGCTGCTTGGTATGGAAGGTCTGAGTTATGAGGAGAGGTTAGGCAAATTGGGACTGTTTTCCTTAGAAAGATGTAGACTTAGAGGAGATCTAATCGAGGTGTACAAGATTATGAGGAGTATAGATAGAGTAAACAGGGTTAAGCTTTTTCCTAGGATGGACTTGAATAGCATGAGGGGTCACAGGTTTAGGGTGAGGGAGGTAAGGTTAAATTTGGATGATCGAGGGAGTTTTTTCACACGGAGGGTGGTGGGAGTATGGAATGCGCTGCCAAGTAAAGTGGTGGAGGCAGGTACTCTGGAGTTATTTAAGAAATACTTAGATGGGCACATGAACAGAATGGGAATGGAAGGGTATAGAACACTGATTTAAAATAGGGATCATGAGCCTTGGGAGTCCCTGGGAAATGTGTAAATAGATGATGATATTGATGTACTTGTTTTTATCCTACAGGTGCTTTGGTCCACCTTGTTGTCTAACGAGGGGCATACACGCGATGGGTCGTGAGAGGGTTGCTCTTGGATTTTTTTTCGAGAGTATCCTAGTGCTTCACGTCGTTAGTGTACGCTTGACCTGGACCATTTGATGGGCAACACGGCAGCTCAGTGACTATCGCTGTGCTGTGCAGATACATGGATTTGGGCCTGTGTCTGTGGGAGTTTGCGCATTCTCCCCGTGCTTGCATGGGTTTTCTCCTGGTGCTCTGGTTTCCTCCCACATCCCAAAGATGCTCTTAGGCTAACTGGCAAAACAAACTCTCCCTAAATTGTCTCAAATTTGGTTTTTAATTCATAGATCTATAAACATGGACAGGATCGCGGGTAGACGTGGGAACATCAGGGTGGTGGCACGGGCTCGTTGGGCCGAAGGGCCTGTTTCCCGTGCTGTTTTGTTCTTCGTTCTTTATGATTCAGATGTCTTATCAGAACAGGATAAAAGGTGTAACTTTCCATATTGTACAATGCCTTGCTTTTTTCCATGTGGAACTAT
The DNA here is from genome assembly GCA_024679065.1 of Sphyrna mokarran. NCBI lineage: Eukaryota > Metazoa > Chordata > Chondrichthyes > Carcharhiniformes > Carcharhinidae > Sphyrna > Sphyrna mokarran. The sequence continues at coordinate 18,869,471 of JAGIQG010000005.1, forward strand.
TGCCCTGTCCCACAGCACCCCTGAAAATGTTAAGTGCTAAACCAAGGGCAACGTAAGAAGTAGCAATTATGGCATAGGAGCCCTCATACCTGCTTTGTAATTCAGTAAGATAATGGTTGATCTTCCAAGTCTTTCCCACTCCATGTCATTTCTTTTGATCCTAAATCTATAGATCTCAATCCTAAATGTAGAACATAGAACATAGAACATAGAACAATACAGCACAGAACAGGCCCTTCGGCCTTCGATGTTGTGCCGACCAAAAATAAAAAGCAATGCCCCTCCTAACTAAACCATTCCCTTCTCATCCATATACTTATCAACTAACCTCTTAAACGCCACCAAACTTGGCGCATCTACAACAGCTGCAGGCAGGCATTCCACTCCCTAATCACTCTTTGAGTAAAGAACCTACCTCTGATATCCGTCCTATAACTCATACCCTTAATTTAAAGCTGTGTCCCCTCGTGCTAGCTTTCTCCATCCTAGGAAAAAGGCTATCACTGTCCACCCCATCCAAACCTCTAATTATCTTATATGTTTCAATAAGATCCCCCCTTAGCCGCCTCCTTTCTAACGAAAACAACCTCAAATCCTTCAACCTCTCTTCATAGGACCTGCCCTCCATACCAGGCAACATCCTATTAACCCTCCTCTGTACCCTCTCCAATGCCTCCACATCTTTCTTATAATGTGGCGACCAGAACTGCACACAATACTCCAAGTGCGGCCGCACTAGAGGTTTGTACAGCTGCAACATGATGCTGCGGCTCCTAAATTCAATCCCCCTACCAATAAAAGCTAGGACTCCATAAGCCTTCTTAACAACTTTATCCACTTGACTGCCTACTTTCAGGGATCTATTGACACATACACCAAGATCCTTCTGTTCCTCAACACTATTAAGAGCCCTACCATGAGCCCTATACTCTACACATTTATTGTTCCTGCCAAAGTGCATTACCTCACACTTTTCCACATTAAACTCCATTTGCAACCTCTCGGCCCAGCTCTGCAACTTGTCCAAGTCACTCTGTAAACTAAAACAACCCTCTTCACTATCTACCACACCACCAACTTTAGTATCATCTGCAAATTTACTGATCCATCCCTCAATACCCTCATCCAGATCATTTATAAAAATTACAAACAGCAGGGGCCCCAAAAACAGACCCCTGAGGCACACCACTCGTCACCGAACTCCACGATGAATATCTCCCATCAACCACCACCCTCTGTCTTCTATCTGCTAGCCAATTCCTAACCCAATTAGCTAAAATCACCCTCTATCCCATACATCTGCATTTTCTGCAGAAGTCTTCCATGGGCCACCTTATCAAACGCCTTACTAAAGTCCATATATACCACATCAACTGCCTTACCCCATCCACCTCTTTGGTCACTTTTTCAAAAAACTCAATAAGGTTAGTAAGGCACGACCTACCCTTCACAAAACCATGCTGACTATCCCCAATCAATTCATTTCTCTCTAAATAACTATAAATCCTATCCCTAAGAATTCTCTCCAATACCTTGCCCACAACAGAAGTAAGACTCACTGGCCTATAATTCCCAGGAAGGTCTCTCTTCCCCTTCTTAAACAATGGGACCACATTCGCCATCCTCCAGTCCTCCGGAACCACACCCGTAACCAACGAGGACCAATGTACTTGATGATTGAGCACTGACAACGCTCTAGGTAAAGATTTCCAAAAATTCACGGTCCATGCAGTGAATAAATTTCTTCACGTTCTAGTCCTAAATGGCCACCTCCTTATTTTGAAACTGTAAACACTTGGAGCAAATTTTCCTGTGCCACCTGCCATGGGAATCGGAGCAGGCGTGGGGCGGCGCAAGGACAGGTCCATCAACCTTGGGTGAGATTTTACTGTTTTGGGGAGAGTGCGGATGTAAAATGCTGCTCTTAGTTCTGGACTCTCCAGTCAAGGGAAGCAACCTCTCGTCCTGTGAGATATGCTATTGTGTGAAGAAATCATAGAAATGCAAATTACTGTTAGCAAAGGCATCCATAAATGTGCAGTTTACAGCAGAAGTCACTAAATTATTTTCCCAGGTGATCTGCTGCCAATTTTCTCAGCCTCTTAATGCCATTCCTAATTTGATATAAAACAGATAGCAAATTGGGCATGACATAGTTGTGTATGACATAGTTACGCATTTTGTTCTCAGAAATGCTGAACCAGAACATTCTTTAAAAGATATTTGAAGTGATCATTCTTCATTTCTAATCAGCTCATATTTCAGCATTCCTCCCCCGTATGTCACTGGATCACTGTTTTGACAATACCAAAATCTATTCCGAGGAATCTTAATATGTCAGCAATGGAAAGAAATGTGTTTGTACTATACCAGGAATTCGCTTAGACAGTTCCTAACTAATCCCAGAAGAGACATGTTAGAAGAAACTGTTGCTTGACCACAAACATTTAAATATAGTAACCAAAAGAGCAGTTTTTCCTAAAACTACAAACAATTCTAATAATTAATCATCAAGAAGTTCTTCTAAAGATAGTTCTAGCTTTCTTTCTATTATTGCCTGGAATTAAGAGACCCTGATTGTAGGGATTAGCTTTCATCAAAGTCAATGGAAAACGATAGGTAATTGCAGACCAAGGGGAATTTTTTCCACACAGTGATTAAACTGCTGGACGGATTTTGTTGGTTCTACAAGTTGTGTTCAGTTGAACTACAGGATGCAATAAGTTCCATGATGGAAGCCGTACATTCTGAATAACTAAAATATTCTCTCTCCAAAGATGCTGTCAGACCCATTGAAATTTTCCAGCATTTTCTATTTTTGCAACTAAAACAAATACATTCGTTTAAAATGGATAATGCCATTTTAGAGATGCTTGTTCTCTGAATTAACTGGCTGGATCTTGCTCAAAAACATACCATATGAATGATGCATAGTAAGAAGTCTCACAACAGCAAATTTAAGTCCAACAGGTTTATTTGAAATCATGGACTTGATGGACTAATGCTGTTATGAGACTTCCTACTGGGCCCACCCCAGTTCAATGCCGGCATCTCCACATCATTAATGATGCATAACATTATTAATATGCAACAGGAGATTAAGGGATACAATATGAGTTATGAATCTTCAGAACTTTAATTGCTTTTTCACTTATTTATTCAATAGATGTGAGACATTGCAGGCATTTACTGCCTCTATTGAGGAGATGGTGGTGAGCCAGCTTCTTCAATTGCTACAATCTCTGAGAACGCACTCCCATAGCATTGTTAAAAAGCGTATTCTAGCATTATTGCCCAGCAATGATGGAACAGGGAGGTATTTCCAAGTCAGGATGATGCGGGGTCAGGAGATGATGTTCCCACATGCTTACTGCACTTGTCCTTCTTTAGATGGTAGTGCTCATAGTTTTGGGAGATGTTGAAGAAGCCTCGGCAAGTTGCTGCAGTGCATCTTGAAACTGGTACACAATGCTGCCAATGTGCCAGCGGTGGAGGTGCTTTTACATGGTAGATAGAAGCAGGCTGTTATGTCAGGGATGGTGTAGGACTTCTCATGTGAAGAAGTTGGGGATATTCATGAAGCCTCCTCCTCTAACTCGTTGCTTAATTGTCCACCTCCATTCGTGATAATATGGCAGGATTGCAGCATTTTGATCTGATCTATTGGCTATGGGATTCTTTAGTTATGGCTATAGAATGTTGCTTCTATTGTTGACGTCTCATTTTCAACTATGCCTGGTAGTGCTCCTGACATGCTCTCTGACTGGCTGCATCAAACGAAAGTTGGTCCCCCTTCAGGTCATGGGATTATATATTGTGGTGGCTAGTGGATGCAGTTTTGAGGCAGCAAATTGGTTCTGAATTTATCCCATTCAGCACAAAAGTACAACCACTCAACACGCTGAAGAATATATTCACTGCGAAGATGGGATATGGTCTCCAAAAGAGCTGTATGGCGATTATTTCTACCATGGGCAAATCCATCTGTGACAAGTAGATTGGTGGTCTGACCAACTGATGTGTCTGGGCATGGATGGTGATGGAGGAATCTGGGATGTTGCTTCTATTGTTGGCATCTCATTTTCAACTATGCCTGGTACTGCTCCTGACACGCTCTCTGACTGGCTGCATCGAACCAAAGTCATCCTCACTCACATTTGTGGCCTTATGCCAATGTTGATATATGTGTCCCACAGACTGGTCAAACAATAGGTTAACACAGTCATACTCGTATCTTCTAGTCTCCATCATAGCTGGTCTAAATCAAAACCAAAACCTTGCAGTTTTATTCTTATTTGAGGCAAATTAATATTTTGAGCTCAGAAATTAAAAACAAACAGTTTAATCAAAAGTTTTATATCTTTAGAATGTGCATTGTCCTTAGAGGTGATTCAGTCTTAATTTTATCCTTACTTTTTTTTGTGTATGGTTTTGGTTTGTCCTCCCATTTGCAAAATTCAATCTTTTTTCCCCTATTTCTTTCTGTACCTGACTTAACTCTGTTCAACCTTCTTCTCAGTTGTCCCTCTGTTTCTTTATGAACACTTAAATCCTATTGGCTAAGGAGATACACACTTGCTCCCACTGTTCAGTAAGGTCTCAGATGCATCATTACTTTTGTCCTACAGGACATGCTGCAAGATATCTCATTCTGCTAAGGTCTGTCTCCATTCAATTTTTAATTGAATATTTAATGTTAATCTGAGCAACAGATTAAAGCAGCACTTTGAATATGAAATCTTAAGATCTGAATACTAATCGATAAGTGAACATTCTATGCTACACTTCATATAAATTGAAACGCTTGACTTTATCAGCATTAGAGGCTGATAGTGGGAATTGGGGAAATCCATAGCTTTGCATATCCACTTTGGGAGAAAGTGCTTGCAAAGATGGGATCTTCATTGTTAGATGGGTGCAAGCTGCAATTGGGCCAGCCAACGTGGAAAAGAGATCAGACAATCATGGGGGCTGCTGGGTGCCAAGAGGGGTGTTTAAAAAAACTTTATCCTAATTGTGATGACATAAGTAAGGCCCTCTAGCCCACAACTCCATGCATACCAACTTATTCTCCCCATGCCAAGCTACATCCTTCATCAACTGACAAAGACCCTCATGCTCCCTGATACCACACTATGCTCTGCATTGGAGCATAGCTATGACCCTTTATGCCCCCATTCCAACTCTAGCACTTCCACGCCCACTGATTTATTTATACACTGCAGAGAATCAATGTAGCCTTTATTGACAGTAAGATGGGAAAAAGAAAAGTCTTAACATATAATTCATTATTTTCTGCCATGTTAAAAGTCATTCTAATACAGGGCAATAAAAGTGTCAATCATGCTGACCCTTTACTGTATCAATAACAGAAACTACCAACATTTGAAACCCTTAATGCTGTGCAAATAAACACTGTGAAATCAATAGCAAAGATGAGAAAACCAGAGTTGTCAATGAAAGAGAACCCTGGGGTTCAGCTGTTTCAAATGAGTAATGGATTTCTGGGCTTTCAGCCAGGAATGTATAATGAGCATGGAGTTTACTAGGCAGGCAATTGGAGAAACTGGTCATTTAAGTTATCTAAGTAGAGGGGTTTCCTGGAAAAGGTGCCAGATAAACATCTTCAAATTGTATAAATTTTGTTTTTGTCCTTGAAGAGGTTTGTAATACTGAAGGTTAAGTCACTGACAAATAACCAACAAGGAAAGCTCTGCAATCTGAACAATGGAAGGGACTCTTGTAAATTAATTTTAAAAGTTTTATTCTGGACAACTGCCCACTCCACTCTTCTAGTCTGACTAGAAAATGGATTGTTTATTCTGGTGTTATATCGTACAGAACTGAATCCTATTAAATACAAGCAGACCATTGTTAAAATTCAGCGGAAATGGACCACAGATTTGCAGGAAACATTCCCGACAACTTCCTTACTTTTGATAAATTCCTGTGTTTTACTGAAATTGAAAAGGAAATTGTAAAAAAAATTTTAAAGAAAACAAATTAGCCACTCATTATGATTTTTTTCCCTTCCTAGATTAACAGGACATATGTCATTATTCATTAATGTATCACCTTCCTGATTCCAAGCAATCCATTGAAAACATTGGAGATATAATGCAACTGTAAAAAGACACAACACAAATTATCACGTCTTCACTCAGTTCAAACCCCTTACCTGCTGAGCTTCCTTCCCAATTAAATGGGCACACTCCCATAAAGCTAAATGTGAGTTCTTAATGATGCACAGTTTGACTAATTGATGTTTCATGCTGGGGAATCTCACACATAAGCTAAATGATATCACTGACGTAAATGCAGAAGATGCTGAAAGGGAAATCTCTTCTGCTATGCAATAAACCTATTGCCGCCGTTTCTCCTCATAAGTAAACTGTGTAGCATAAAATCAATGCCCAGCAAATGTTTTACTTCCCTTGATTATTAAATGAGATGAGTCACCATTAGTCCAATACAGATGACCATTTCATATGATATGATTCTCTTTTAAAAAGAGTCACTTTGAAGTACTCAGGCAACACAAGTCTTTGCCTCATCCTTCGTCCATGACCTAGGAAAAGATGCAAGATATACAGAATGGGAAGGATAAGTGAACAACTTTCACAATTACCTTGTATTCAAGTCTTTTTTAAGTTAGCAGAAGGCTGTTTTGCAAAAAATGAAGACAGAATGATCTGATAATTGGTCACATGCTGCCATCCCTAATAGGCCACACACCCTCTCCATGGGGGTCTGCTTGTCTTATGTGACTGGGTTGCATTCTTTGTATTCTTCAAAGAGAAAAACATCTGGGTTCAATCAGGAAGCCCATAAAAATCATTTAGAAACAGCCGCAAAAATCCAGTGTGCCCTTTTCATAGTCAAATTTTATTTCCAAATTTTAAAAATACGTGAAAAATGGGAATATCGCTAATGTTTCATTCTTTGACAGAACTCTTGATCTTTTATTAAAAAGAAACACTCACAGAATAGGAATTATTTTGTTCGTGGTCTGGGTGACTCTTTGTCTGACTCTGTTCTCTCCCCACAGATGCTCTCAGACCTGCTGAGATTTTCCAACATTTTATGCTTTTGTTTCAGAGTCCAGCATCCACAGTATTTTGCTTTCATATTATTTTGGCTAAATTCAAGTTAGTTAGAAATTAACTTGACAAATTAAGTGACTGAATGAGGTAACTTGGTTAAAATACTTAAATTTTATTCACTTAAGTCAGTCACTAAAAGTAATAAAAACATGAGTGGTCATGGAACGGATGATTTGGCTGCTGTTTAACATTAATACTGTAGTAACAAGACTATTCCTGTCACATGGGTAATTTAATTACAGTGAGAGAGACTCTCAGCAGGTTAGGCTGCACATGTAGAGAGGGAAATGGAAGGGTTAATATTTCAGGGCGATGACCTGCTCCTCTCCACACATGCTGCCTGCCCTGCTGAGTGTTTCCAGCTTTTTATGGTTTAATTGCAAATTTCTAGCATCTGCAATGTTTCAATTTAATAAAAAACACAATGCTGTGTTTATTACAGTGCAAAGAGGTTTTGTTTGAACTGAACTTTTAAAATTGGCGAGACAGTCTGCAAGTTCAAGGAATAAAAAGGAGAGGGGAAAAAAAAACTAGGAACAGTAGTGCCACCCATAGTTACTGACCCATTCCAAATATCGTTACCACTAAATAAGGTCATTAACTCATAGAGAATGGCCTAAATCTATAAAGGATTACTCATAAAAACAAGTAACTGACAAAAAAAACTGTAACTAATCACTGAAGAGTCTGACCACACTCAGAGGATTACTCAACATATCCCTATAAAAAATAATTTATTGAGGTTGACTGGAAAAGTGACAATAAAAAGAAAATACTTTTCACCAGGAAACTAGGGTTCACAGTTTATCAGCTATTTATGCAGGAAAGCTTCACAATGGGGGAAAAGCCCCTACATTATCAGATGATTTTCCAGTGACCTATTCTGATGCTGCGAATTTAAAAATCACAGAAATATTTTCACAATTTCCAAGCTGTTGTAATAATTAGAATGTTCAAGGGCACACAAAGGGATCCTGTAGGATTCTAGTTAGAACTACTACCCAAGGGGGAAATGAAGCTATATAATGGCTTTAGTAAGAACATGCAAATGTTATTTTTTCTGTAGAATTTTACTTGATCTTTGCAGTGACAATCTCTGACTATCCAAAGAAATGCTTTGCACAGGAGATCAGCAGTGTTTTGGCCATAGAACTGAAGTCAGTACTATTCATTCGTCAATTAGTTGTATATACTACAGCAGTACAAGAATAATTCTCTCAGGCGCCCCTCTGCCTCACCATTATTTAACCTCAAATACAGATCATCCAAAAATATACTTGTAGAAGCAGTAGTTGCTGTTCTGGATTTGCTTATATGTTCTCCTCAATATCGAATCTTTTACCGCTCTTCTCGTCTTGTTTTGCTCCCTGTGCAAGTGAACCACGTGGTGCAAAAAGCCTGCCTCTGGCTGCAGTCTCTAGCTGAACCATGCTAGCCATGAACTTTTTAAACTCATAGTGTCACAGTGACACCAATTGATTTGATTTCATTAATCATATGCATTAGCATAAAGTGAAAAGTTTTATTTCTTGCGTGCTCTGTGGAAAAGGCATACCATTCGTAGAGAAGGCAGCAAGAGAGCGCAGAATGTAGTGTTACAGTCATATCTAGGATATAGAAAAAGATCAACTTAATGCAAAGTAGGTCCATTCAAAAATTTGACAGCAGGAGGGAAGAAGCTGTTCTTGAGTTAATTGGTACGTGACCTCAGATTTTTGTGTCTTTTTCCTGGCAGAAGATGGAAGAGAGAATGTCTGGGATGCATGGGATCCTTAATTATGCTGGCTGCTGAGGTAGTGGGAAGTGTAGACAGAGTCAATGGATTGGGCTATATTTATGATCTTTTGAGCTTGTGATACATTCAGAAAAAATGCTTTCCAGGGTGTCTGTAAAAGTTGGTGAGAGTCATAGCTGACATGCCAAACTTCCTTAGTCTTTTGAGAAAGTGAGGCATTGGTGGGCTTTCTTAACTATAGCATTGGCATGGGGTACAACCAGGATAGATGTTGGTGATTTGGACACCTAAAAACGTGAAGCTCTCAACCATCTCTACTTCAGCCTCATTGATGTAGCAGGGGCATGTTCGTTGAGTCAATAACAATATCTTTAATTTTACTGACATTGAGGGAAAGATTATTGTCGCCACACCAAATCACCAGATTCCTTATCTTTTTTCTGTACTCTTGTCTTGTCATTGTTTAAGATCCAATCCACTACAAATTTGAACAAACTTGAAAATCAATTTAGAGGGGAATTTATAAAAGGAGTATAGTAGGGGGAACACAGCCTTATGGGGCACCGGTGTTGAGGATGATCGTGAAGGAAATGTGATTCCGTATACTTACTGATTGTAGTCAATGGAATAGGAAGTTCAAGATCCACTCACAGAGTAAGAAGTCGAGGCCCAGGCCACAGAGTTTGGAGATGAGTTTCGTAGGGATAATGGTGTTGAACACTGAGCTGTAATCAATAAACAGGAGTTTGACGTAGATGTCTTTGTTATCGAGGTGTTTTAGGGTTGAGTGCAGGGCTTGAGAGATGGCGTCTGCTGTAGATTTTTTGTGTTGGTAGGCGAACTGTAGTGGATCCAGATAGTCCGGGAGGCTGGAATTGATTCATCTTTTGAAACACTTCATAGTGACAGATGTCAGAGCCACCGGTCAATAATCATTAAGGTATGCTTTTCTTTGGTATCAGGATGATAGAGACATCTACCTACCATGAAGCAGAGAGAGACTCAGAGTGTTGTAAAGAGAGGCTGAAGATGTCTGTGAATACCCCCGCCAACTGATCCACACAGGATTGGAGTGCTTGTCCGGAAGAGTATTCCCAAACCAGTGCTCAGGTTTGGAATCCAGAGCTTGAGCTACTAAAGCTTACTTGCACATATGGATATCCATAAAATGGGAAGCATCCTGAAATTCCCACGTGAATCAGGATGCATATCCCACACATCCAAGCTATCTTGTCATTTCAGTATTTATTAGATAACATAAATGAATACTTTAATTAACACATCAGCTGTTCCTTTTCTGCTGGTGTCACTTATACTGAGAGGAGCCAATTGAAATGTTTCACTTAATATTCTGAAAACCTAGATTTTAATTTACTGTAAGTCTACAGCTTTTTAGTGTTACTCTCCCTTATTATTGAATTATAACTTTATCCTCCAGATCAGATTAACTGATTGAGAACTGATTGTAATATGACAAGTTGATTTTGACTGAACATGCACTCCATATGACTCCTTATCCTTTGACTTCACTTTGTTTCTAAGACAGTCAGATCTTTGTCTTAGAACTCGAAGATAGTTAGAACTCTAACTGTCTTAGAAGTTAGGCAGAGTGCTGAGCATTCAGCATCTACTTACTTTTTAAAGATTAACTGATCATTTTTCTCCTTCCATGGAACATCATACGTTGGGAGGAAAAAATAATCAATGTGATAGCTTCACTCTTTATGCTGTCTCTGTTCTCACTGGGTTCTTGCTACAGGTCTCACTGTTTATACTGCAATCATTCTCACTGTGATCCCACTTTTCATTCTGCATCCATTCTTCTTTTGTTCCCACTGCTGCTCATGCTGTCATGTTGCCAATTTTCTTGCTGAGGCATAGCTTTTTAAAGAAAAGAAACCTCATCAACTTCTCATGTCTCTTCTCCAAATATTTCTGAATGCAGATCCCCAGATCCCAATTAAAATCGTACCATTTATTTTATACTGCCTTTCTTCATGCCATATCTAACATGTTTCTGCTCATTTCAACAGTTATGTCATGAATTTACTATTACCCTCCTTACTGCATACAACATTTCCAAGTTATGCTTCAGCTGTAAACTTTGAAATCATGCCACCTATATCTACAGCCAGGTTGTTATAGATTGTAAATCAGATCAAAGCCTAAGTGACCTAGAGCAAATTATTCCATCATCTTCATAAAATTTTAAACCTCCCTTGCTTGTAATAATAAAGAGATGAATGTCTATTCTATCCGCTTGCTTGTCGTTTACGCTATGCTTCACGGATAATTAGCAACATAGGTGAACATTGGGACACCTTATTTAGATAGTTAGCAGCTAAGAACTTGAGATGCCAAACGGCAAGTTACACTCGTTGTGAGCAGTCACCACATTTTTAAGTCCCTAAAATGTTCACCAGCTTGGAAATTCCATAAAAAGAGGTTGAATTTCTGCGTGGGTTCTCGCACTGCAACTTCAGCAACACTGCTGCAGAAAGTCTGGAAAAATAATGTAGAACTGTTCACACTATTTCTGGTGTTTCCATGGCTCTTCTGCCAAAGTTACAGCTGGCGTGTAGGAGAACTCCCACAGAAATTCACCCAAATCATTACAATTAGAAACTGAACAGCTTCCAATCAGTTTCTATCTTGGACAACTTCTGTAAAGGACGTGCTGGCAAGAGTTATACAAAACTTCAGCAGAAATATATAGATTATAAATACAGTGAATCAGAAACTTTTTTAAATTGGTCTGCTGTTATTAAAATCTGACTCTCCATTTTATCTTGGAGTTTTTCCATCTTTTAAAATTCATCTGTGGGACATGGGTGTCACTGGCTGGCCAGCATTTATTGCCCATCCCTAGTTGTCCTTGTACAGAGAGCAGTTGAATCAATCACATTACTATGGCTCAAGAGTCACAGTAGGCCAGACCAACTAAGGGCAGCAGCTTTCCTTCCCTAAAGGACATTTGTAAACCAGATGGGTTTTTCCGACAACTGACGGCGGTTTCATAGTTTTCAGTAGATTCTTAATTAAAGATCTTTTTTTTTTACTGAATTCAAATTCCACCAGCTACTGTGGAATTTGTACAGTCCCTAGAACACATGAATCCTCAGATATGATAGGACACAAAATATTAGAGTATGTTTTCTTTTTGCATCTGTATATTTGATTAAGAGGGAAATGGAGTGAAGACAAGGAAATATTAATCGAAAATGAATGTAAGAATATTTCAGTAAAATGACCATGTTTTTTGAATCTCAATTTGCTGTTCAACCTGTCCACCATACTGTACAGAATGCTGTGAATTAGGCTTGGAATTAAACACATTATAATACCCACAAGATATATTATTTCATTTCTCCAATGCAGACAAATGATAGACTTGTTGAATTTTTATCACAGAACATGCCAGTGCTAATTATGCCTACAGTATTTTTGCTTTTCCATCAGAATGTCAAGCTTACCAATTAACTTTTGCTTTAAAGTAAATATCTCCATTTTGGTTTCTAATAATGCCTCTGGGTTGCACAGTAGCGCAGTGGTTAGCACGGCTGCTTCACAGTGCAAGGGACCTAGGTTCAATTCCCGGTTTGGGTCACTGGCTGTGACTGAGAGGTTGCACATTCTCTCCATATCTGCATGTGTTTCCTCTGGGTGCTCCAGTTTCCTCCCACATTCTGAAAGATGCTCTGGTTAGGTGCATCGAACGGAACAGGTGCCAGACTGTGGCGACTAGGGGAATTTCACAGTAATTTCATTGCAGTGTGAATATAAGTCTTATTTGTGACCAATAAACAAACTTTTAAAAACTTTTTGCAGTAAGTTAGAAAATGTAATGTTTTCCAGTTTTCAAAATAACGTTTGCATTCTTTGTCCTATTATGTTCAGCATGCCTAACTATATGAACTCACAAAATAGGGACAAAAAAGGCCCATCAAGTCTGCACAGCCATTCAATAAGATCACGGTTCATCAGTTTAGAGAAGGTTCATGGGAAATTTGTCAGATTTTTGGATAGACCAGACAGAGAAATTATCCTCATTGGTAGTAGGATAGATAATCGGACAACTGATTTAAAGAGAGGAACAACAAGAAAAAAATTTGTTTACATAGAAAGCACTGCTTGAGCATATGGTGGACATAGACTCAATTGTGGCATTCAAAAAGGAATGTCGTAATTATTTGAAGAGGAAAGACAGGGAATGTGACCGGATGAATAGCTCCCATAGCCAACACCTTTGAAGCAATATTATACTACATCCTCACATTTCACTTTGAACTGAAACTTGAAATAAGTTACAAGTATTTTCAATCTTCCACTGAAATATCTGGCTATATATATAGTTTATCAACATTAATAATTATAATCGAAACTTGTAGCCAGACATTTGATTGATAATATTAAAATATACACATTGCTGGTTCCATCTCCACCATATTTGCTTGTGAGTTCAGAAGGAAAATGAACTGTATCCCTGATAAAGTCAGGTCTGAGTGGCAGCCAGCATTCAAGATCACAGTGAAGTTGAGATTTGGGTAATGTCCATGAGAAAGACTGGGTGTCAGGGAGCTGGATTAACTTATTAGAAAAAGAAAAATTATATAAAAAAAACTGGAAGGGAAAACCAATGGCCTGAAAATAAAATACAGACACAGATAGGCGTGAACTCCTGAAGTCTAACATTAGGCCCAAAGAAGCCTGTGTGCCCTATTCATAGAATCCTTACACTGCAGAAAGAGGCCACTTAACCCATTGAGTCTGCATCACCTCTCCAACAGAGCATCTTACCTAAGCCCAATCTCTATAACCGCTAATTCCTCTAACCTACATCCTGGGACATGAAGGAATAATTTAGTATGGCGAATCCACTTAACCATTAATCCATCTTTGAAGTGTGGAGGAAGGAAACCAGAGCAGCTGGAGGTAATATATGCAGATATGGGGAGAATGTACAAACTCCACACAGATAGTCAGCCAAGGCTGGAATCGAACCCGAGTCCCTGGTGCTGTGACATAACAGTATGCCACAGTGATGGAGATGAATTTGTTCAGGGGTTTTTTGCCACAAAATTTGAGGTTTGATCCTCTTTCATAAAAATACTGCTCAGATTACAAACTAGTGAAAACTGCAAATTTAAAATTGCAAGGTTCAGGAATATGAGCAAACAAATGCAAACTGAGTAAATACACAACAAAGAGGAGTGCAGAAACAGACACAAAGTAGCAACTAATGGGGAACATGGGGACATCTCTTTCACAATTATCCTCAACACCCTGCAAGGTTGTGTCCTCAGCCCCTTGCTATACTCCTTATAGACTTATGACTGTGTGGCCAATTTCCACTCCAACTCCATTTTCACATTTGTCTATGAAACCACATAGTATAGGGAAGAGGTACAGAATCTGGTGAAATGGTGCAATGACAATAATCTTTCCATCAACATCAGTAAAATTAAGGAGATAATCATCAACTTCAGGAAACATAATGGAGGGCATGTCCCTGTCTATATCAAAGGTGATGAAGTGGAAGCAATCGAAACCTTCAAGTTTCTAGGTTTCCAAATCACCAACAATCTGCCCCGCTCCCTCCACGGTGATATTATAGTTAAGAAAGTCCACCAATGGCTCTAATTTCTCAGGACGCTAAAGACACGTTAGCTACGACTCTCACCAATTTTTACAGATGCACCACAGAAAGTAGCCTTTCAGATGTATCACAACTTGATATGACTCCTCCTCTGACCAAGACTGGAAGAAAGTACAAAAGGTTGTGTACGAAACCCAGTCTATCATTCAAACCAGCCTTTCATCCATTGACTCCATCTATACTTCCCGCTGCCTCGGAAAAGCAGCCAGCATAATCAAATACCCCATGCACTCCGATTCCTGGTGAACCTTCTTATGTCAGGAAAAGGTTACAAAAATCTGAGAACATATACCAACCAACTCAATAACAGCTTGTTCCTTGTTATCATCAGATTTATGAATGGACCAATTATGATTTAAGCTGATCTTTCTCTTCTCCCTATCTGTAACTGCAACACTACATTCTACACACACTCCTTTCCTTCTCCCATATATACTCTATGAACAATATGTTTTTGTTTGTATAGAGCACAAAAAATAATACTTATCACGGTATTCCAATAAGTAACAATAATAAATCAAAATGTTTACAGTATACAGTTGAGAAATTATGCTTCAGTTATACAGGGCATTGGCGAGACCAAATTTGGAGTACTGCGTACAGTATTGGTCTTATTTAAAGAAGGATGTAAATGCATTGGAAACAGTTCAGAGGTTTTGTTGGAATAGGCAGGCTTCTTATGAGGAAGGTTAGACATACTAGGCTTGTACCTGTTGGAGGTGATGATGTGATTGAAACACAAAATGCTGAGGGGAATTGTCAAGATGGACGTGGAAAGGATATTTTCTCATGTGGAAGAATCTAGAACTAGGTTGACACTGTTTAAACAAAAAGTTGGTCATTTAAGACAGATGAGGAAAAAAATTCTGAGGGTGATGAGTCTTGGAAATTTCTTGCTGTAAAAGCAGTGGAAACAACATCTTTGAATATTTTTAAGGCAGAGCTAAATAGATTCTTAATGTGCAAGAGGATGAGAGGTTATTAGGAGGAATTTGGAGTTGAGATTGCAATCAGGTCATTCTGGATCTTATTGGCTTGAGGGGCCAAGTGGCCTACTCCTACTATGTTTGTTCATATGTACAGGATCCACAATTTTAAAAATGCTAATCCTAAAACTCCCAATCTCACATAAAATTAAACAAAGATTGCGAACTCGATTGGATTATGATGCAATTATATATTCAGATTTGATGTGCAGTTTGGCATGTATGTGTTTTGGTTAAATTATAAACAGAACTTAATTGATGTACATCTATTAGAATAATTAGTGATGCACTACAGAGTTGCACAATGGCACACTCTTGAGCACTAATCTCGATCTCTGGGGACTCTCTTATCTCGCTCAGCATCCATCCCTCCTCGACCGTAAAAACATTTTCCAAACATGTCTGATAGGAGCTTTGATTTTGCCAAATTTAATTTCATACTTAGCATTTAAGTAATGCTATAATCATCATACTTTGTACTTGCCGATTACAGCCTCAAGCATCAGGAAATGTTATTTCAGATGTTGTGGTATACCCAAGTTGTCCTCCCTCTTTCACAGCTGTGCTGTGGAACAGTGGGAGGCATGTTCATGCTTCAATATACAGCCAAATCACAGCCACGCTGTTTTCAGGAGGTGCTAATCAGAAATCAAGTATTACCCTCCAGAACTCTTGCCAAGTCCCTGGAAGCAAGCTCCCAAATGTCACATCCTGGGAGATAACCTCATCCTGCTAGCTAATGATGACAAGTGGGAAAAGGAGCTTCAGAAAGAGGAAGGATAGAAAATAGCTTAGAAAGAGGAAGAAACCACGTACTGAGAAAAAAACTGTGGTAGTCATTTCCATAACTTATTTTATGCTTATGAAATTTTTAAAGAGGCTTCCAGAAAGTGACCGCAGAGGGGAAAGTTTGTGAAGCTTGATAGTCCCTCTGTGCAGCCATTGTATAACCAGATGTGCAACTGAACAGGAAATGACAATGGCAGAGTATACGTGGGGGTAAAAGCAGTTTCATTTACGTAATGCTATAACATTATGCTGTTATATTAACAGCATCAAATTATCTGACACCGGTTGATCTTTTGAGTGCACAGAACAGAGTCTGCAACAAGTGAGGATGTTTTGTGAAAGACTAAGAAACAAATGACGATGGCAGTCGCTGATAAAATGAGAGTAAATGGATGATGATGAATTCCATTATGGATTTATTAATTTAAAAATAAAGTACATCTCTTAAATGATGTGCTGCCTACACAGCTTTAGAAACAGAAGCTGGATCTGGGAAAATCTTAAGCTAGCTGCGATACACAAATCTTCGAGGGCCTGGGTGGAAGGTCAGTGCAGACCTGATGGGCCAAATGGCCTCTTTCTGCACTGTAGGGCTTCTATGATGGAATGTGATTGGCTGTTGTATGAATCAATCAATTAAATATCACTGTAAACAATTACACAGATTGCAGAAACATTAACCCAGCACAGACCACAGAACTACTAACCAGGTATCAGCCTGTCACCAGCCACCAATCTCTCCATAATGGTTTTACTTAAACGCTAAAGTTTGTTGTTGCTGAACTTACTAGTTACTCTTGCTGCACTGGACTCAAGTTGGACAGTACAAAGAAATGAGTTCCTTTCAGTGACTGTTATTAAATTATATTTTCAGTGCAAGTCAGTTCTGCAAAATTAAAATGCACTATTGTTTCTTTGTATTTATAAAAAAACACATTCTATTTGGAATAATAGATTTTAAATGAAGCAGCAGTTGTAATATGATGCTGTCTAAAATGCATGGTGATGCTACATTGTATTATCTATCTTCATAGCCAGTGAACTTTAGACGTTCATTACAGCCAATAAATTACAAGTCGTGCTACTGTGAGTACTGTGATGTAATTAGCATCATGCCCTTTCTACAGAACAGTATATTATCATGTCATTATCATGACAATGTGACTGGAACGGGTTTTGCTAATGTAGCAAATTAGTGCACTGTTAAGTTTATCCGGAGCTATTTTCTCAATTGCATTGTCTCACAAGCACATGATTATGTCTAATGGTGTACTGTATAATGCTTATACAATATAAAAAATGTACTTTTAAAACATTGATGTCAGCAACTTAATCAGCTGAAGAATGAGTGGGATGAATGCATGAGCTTTTAATAGGAACGTAAGAAAATAGTTAGATAGATCAGAGGAGTAAGCAATGTTAGGGCAATTGGTTAACTCCTCGACATATTTACGTAGTAAATGTATAACTTTTGGAGACAATTTTGAAAATCAGAAGAGAAAAACTATGTGCAAAAAAAGCTTTGTATCGTTTTAAAGTTCCTTTTGCAATGTGACATAGATTTTATTATTGCTATGTATTAGTAAACAGTGAAGAGTATTGATTCTTGAAAGCTATTCAGACAAAACATACTGTTCACAGAGAAGGAAAGACGACATGCAGAATGTAGTGTTACAGTCATAGCTAGAGTGTAGAGAAAGGTGAACTTAATGCAAGGTAATCCATTCAAAAGTCTAATGGCTGCAGGGAAGAAGCTGTTCTTGAGTCAGCTGGCACGTGACCTCAGACTTTTATATCTTTTTCCCAACAGAAGAAGATGGAAAAGACAATGTCCGGGGTGCAGAGGGTCCTGAATTAAGTTGGCTGTTTTTTCAAGGCAGGGGAAGTATAGATAGAGTCAATGGATGGAAGGCTGATTTGCATGATGGATTTGGCTACATTCACGACCTTTTGTAGTTTTTTGAGCTCTTGGGCAGAGCAGGAGCCATATCAAGCTGTGACACAAGAAAGAATGTTTTCTATGGTTCTTCTGTCAAGATTGGTGAGAGTCATAGCTGGTGCCAAATTTCCTTTGTCTTCTGAAAAAGTAGAGGCATTTGAAGGCCACCTTAACTATAGTGTCGGATGGGAAGACTAGGACAGGTTGTTGTTGATCTGGACACTTTAAAACTTGAAGCTCTCGACCATTTTTACTTCATCCTCTCTGATGTAGACAGGGACACGTTCTCCACTATGCTTTCTAAAGTCAATGACAATCTCCTTCATTTTGATAACACTGAGGGAGAGATTATTGTCATTGCATCATTTCACCAGATTCTCTATTTCATCATTGTTTGAGATCCAACTCACTACAATGAAGCTGTCGTCAGCAAAATTGAAAATTGGGCTGGAGGGGAATTTGGCCACACAGTCATAGGTGCATAAGGAATGTAGTAGGAGGCTAAAAACAGCCTTGTGGAGCACAGGCGTGGAGGTATTGTTGTTGCCTATCCTTACTGATGTAGTCTGTGAGTTAGGAAGTTCAGGATATAGAGGGAAGAGTTGAGGCCCAGGCCACAGAGTTTGGAGATGAGTTTCGTAGGAATAATGGTTTGGAAAGCTGAGCTGTAGTCAATAAATAGGAGTCTGACATAGGTTTCCTTGTTATCTAGGTATTGATACCTAGGATAGAATGCAGGGCCAGGGTGACGGCATCTGTCGTGGACCGGTTGCAGTGAACTGTAGTGGGTCCAGGCAATCTGGGAGGTCTTGCACGAACAATTTAGGGAATTAGGTAGAAGGCTAAAAAACAGGACCTCGAGGATAGCAATCTCCGGATTACTCCCCATGCCATGTGCTTAGTGAGACTAGGAACAGGGAGATTGTGCAGCTGAACACATGGTTAAAGAATTGGTGCAGAAGGGAGGGTTTCAGATTTGTGGATCACGGGGAAGTCTTCCAGAAAGGATGGGACCTATGTGAGGAGGACAGGTTACACCTGAACTGGAGGGGCACTAATATCCTTGCTGGGAGGTTTGCTAGTGTAGTTCGGGTGGGTTTAAACTAATGTGGTAGGCGGGTAGTAATCAGAACAATAGGTCAATAAGCATAGAGACTGGGAATGAGCATGAGGCCAAGATAAGGCAATCTAAGTGGAAAAGCAATCTAGCGAGGATGAACTCAGTGGGCCGGGAGGTTTGTAGTGCATCTGCTTAAATGCAAATAGCATAACAGGCAAGACAGATGAACTCAGGACCTTAATGCATGCGTGGAACTTAGATGTGGTTGCAGTGACAGAGACTTGGTTAAAAGGACAGGACTGACAGCTGAATATTCTGGGGTAAAAAAGTTTTAGGCAAGACAGAGGAGGGACTAGAAGATATGGGGGAGTAGCAATGCTGGTCAGGGAGCATATTGCAGTGGTATAGAGGGTGGACAATTTGGAAGGATAATGTAACAAAACACTGTGGGTAGAGCTCTGTAACAGAAAGGGTGCAGTCACTGCACACTATACTATAGACCTCCAAACAGCCCATGGGAAGCTGAAGAACAGATATGTAAGGATATTCTGGACAGGTGAAAAAATAGGGTTGTTGTAGTGGGAGACTTTAATTTCCCTCACATAGATTGGAAATCCCTTAGGACTGGGGGTCCGGATGGGAAGGAATTTGTAAAACATGTCCAGGATGGTTCTTTGGAACAATATGTTGATAATCCAACTAGAGAGGGAGCTATATTGGACCTAGTACTGGGGAATGAGCCCAGTTAGGTCATCAAAGTTTCAGTGGGCACAATCACTATGCACTATACTATAGGCCTCCTAACAGCCCACGGAAAGCTGATGAACATGTGACGAACAGTGAGCACAATTATGCAAACTTTCAGATAGTCATGGAAAAGGATGAGTGTTGTCCTGTGGGTAGGGTGCTGAATTGGGGGAAGGCTAACTACAGCTGGATTAGGCAGAATTTGGTGGCTTTGATTGGGGCTGTTCAAGGATAAATCCACATCTGACATGTGGGAGTCTGTTAGGAAGCAGTTGACAGGACTGCAAAACAGGCATGTGCCTATAAAAAAGGATAGGAGAGGTCAGATTTGAAAGCCGTGGATAACCAGAGAAATTGTGGGTCTAATCAAAAAGGAAAAAAGAGGCATACATAAGATCTAGGCAGCTAAAAAAGCTCTGGAGGAATACAGAGAAAATAGAAAGAACTCAAACAGGGAGTTAGAAGGGCAAAAAGGGGTTATGAAATGTCCTTGGCAGACAGGATTAAGGAGAATCCAAAGGCATTTTATACACATTAGAACAAAAGGACTTTCAGAGGAAGAGTCGGACCTCTCAAGTATAAAGGAGGGGAATTATGCATAGAACCCAAGAAAGTAGGTGATATCCTAAATGAATACTTTGCATCAGTATTCACAAAGGAGAGGGAAACACTGATTGGTAGTGTCTCAGAGGAACGTATAGATCCGTTAGAACAAATCGCAATTACGAGAGAGGAAGTGTTAGGTGTTTTAGGAAGCATTAAGGCAGACAAATCCCCAAGGCCAGATGGCATCTGTCCTAGATTACTGAGGCAGACAAGAGATGAAATTGCTGGGCCCCTAACAGAAATCTTTGTTTCTTCATTGGACACAGGTGAGGTCCCAGACGATTGGAGGATAGCAAATGTGGTCCCACTATTTAAGAAAGTTAGTAAGCATAATCCAGGTAATTATTGGCCAGTGAGCTTGACGTCAGGGGTAGGGAAATTGTTGGAAAAGATTCTTAGAGATAGGATCACTCCATTTTTAGAACTGAATAGTCTCATTAGCAATAGACAACATGCTTTTGTACGATGGAGGTCATGCCTCACAAATTTGGTTGAATTTTTTGTGGTGGTGACAAAAATGATTGACGAGGGAAGAGCCATGGATGTTGTCTACGTGGATTTTAGTAAAGCATTTGACAAAGCCCCTCATGGCAGGCCGGTGCAAAAGGTTAAATCTCACCGGATCATAAGTGAACTAGCTAGATGGGTACAGAATTGGCTTGGCCATAGAAGACAGAGGGTAGCAACGAAAGAGTCTTTTTCTGATTGGATAGCCATGTGAACAGACTGGGAATAGAGGGAATAGGTAAACGGATTGTCTATTTAGGAACACATGATCGGTGCAGGCTTGGAAGGCCTGTTCCTATGCTGTATTGTTCTTTGATCTTTGAGACTGAAATTGATTTGCGCCATAACTAACATTTCAAAGCATTTCATAATGATGG
The DNA here is from genome assembly GCA_024679065.1 of Sphyrna mokarran. Taxonomy (NCBI): domain Eukaryota; kingdom Metazoa; phylum Chordata; class Chondrichthyes; order Carcharhiniformes; family Carcharhinidae; genus Sphyrna; species Sphyrna mokarran. The sequence continues at coordinate 18,890,976 of JAGIQG010000005.1, forward strand.
ATGTCAGAACTACTGGACGATAGTCATTATGGTATGCTGCCTGGTTTTTCTTTGGTACCAAGATGATGGTTGTCTTCTTTAAGCAGATAGGGAACTCAAGTTGTTGTAAAGAGAGACTGATGATGTCTGCGAATACCCCCGCCAGCTGGTCCACACAGGATCTGAACGCATGTCTGAATACCCAATCCTAGTCAATCACTTCCTGTGTATTGACTTTGAGAAGGCTGTTATGAAATTTGAAATAGTGACTTCAGATACAGGCTCATCGGAGGCTTCTGGAGTGGAAGGCATTGTCTCACTGACCTCTTGTTCAAAATGGGCATCAAAAGTTGATGTCGTCTACATGGATTTCAGTAAGGCGTTTGACAAGGTTCCTCATGGTAGACTGATAGAGAAGGTGAAGGCGCATGGGATACAGGGTCGGGTATGTAGATGGGTCGAAAACTGGCTTGGAAGGAGGAGACAGAGGGTAGTAGTGGAAGGCTCTTTTTCCGGCTGGAAGCCTGTCACTAGTGGAGTGCCACAAGGCTCAGTACTAGGTCCTCTTCTATTTGTGGTCTACATAAACGACTTGGAAGTAGGGGTAGGTGGTGAGATCAGCAAATTTGCTGATGACACCAAGATGCTTGGATTGGCGGGTACAGAAGAGCAGTGTCAGGCAATACAACAGGACATAGACAGGTTGGTAGATTGGGCAGATAGATGGCAAATGGAATTTAATCCGGAAAAATGCGAGGTGATGCATTTTGGCCAGAAAAATGTAGAAGAGAATTATAGGATAAAAGGTAAAACTATAAGGAGCATAGAGACGCAGAGAGACTTGGGGGTGCAGGTTCACAAGTCTCTGAAGGTGTCCTCACAGGTGGAGAAGGTGACAAAGAAGGCGTATAGTATGTTAGCTTTCATAGAAAAGGGTATAGAATATAAGAGTAGGAGTTTGATGTTGCAGTTGTATACAACTTTGGTTAGGCCTCACTTGGAATACTGCGCCCAGTTCTGGTCTCCGTACTATCGGAAGGATGTGGAGTCCTTGGAGAGAGTGCAGAGGAGGTTTACCAGGATGCTGCCTGGTATGGAAGGACTGTCTTATGAGGAACGATTAGATAGACTGGGGTTGTTTTCCCTTGAAAGACGTCGGCTTAGAGGGGATCTCATAGAGGTGTATAAGATTATAAGGGGTATAGATAGAGTAAATGGAGGTAAACTTTTTCCACCTTTAGAAATGGATAGGACGAGGGGTCATGGCCATAGGGTGAGGGGGGCTATGTATAGGACGAATATTAGAGGGCAGTTTTTCACACAAAGGGTAGTGGGGGTGTGGAATGCACTGCCGAGTAAGGTGGTGGGAGCAGGCACGCTGGGGCTGTTTAAGGGTCTCTTGGACAGCCACATGAGCGGTATGCAGATAGAGGGATATATTAGGACTGTTTAACTACGGCTTTTTTCCACAGGTAATTCGGTCCATAATTTGAGCATGCATTCGGCAGGTGGTGCGGGTACAGCTCTTGGATGTTGATTCATGGGTTGCCTGGTACCTCATGTCGTAAATGAGTGCTTTATGTGGACCATCTGAAGGGCACCATGACAGCTCAGAGACTATCGATGTGGCTGTGCAGACACTTGGAATTGGGCCGGTGTCTGCGGGAGTTTGCGCGTTCTCCCCGTGGTTGCGTGGGTTTTCTCCGGGCACTCCGGTTTCCTCCCACAACCCAAAAATTCGCTCTTAGGCTGATTGGGTAACAAATTGTCCCTATGGTGGAAATTTTCCAAATTAGGAATAATATATATATTATTATATAGGAATATTAAAATAGGATAATGTATTTGGTATGACGGCGGCGCGGGCTCGTTGGGCCGAAGGGCCTGTTTCCCGTGCTGTGTTGCTTAATAAAAAATAAATAAATAATAATTAATAAAATTAATAAATGCATTGAGCTCATCAGGGCGGTGTGCATTGGTGCTGGCGATTTTACATGCCTTCATCTTGAAGTCTACTATGTCTTGCAGACTTTGCCACAGTTGACGGGGAAGGGGGGGAACTGTGTGGCTAGCCTGGGACTCTAGCCTGGCCTGCTACTGTCTTTTGGCATCTGTGATGGATCTCCGTAGATCATGTCTGGCTTTTTTGTATAGGTCATAGGTGGCTTAGGTTAAGGAAAGAACCTCAACAAACTTTGATATAAATCTCAACTCTTGGGCAAGAATTTTATATGCAACATGCATGCGTAGCAGGTAGGACCAGAAGCGGTGGCGTTTCCCAGCTCTGCCTGAGATTAATCAAATTGTCAGTCAGTGCAATAGGCATTCAGATAGCCTCTGCGAAGATGGTGGCTGCAATGAGTACGCTTCGGGGGCTGAGTTGAATGGGAGTTTGGCAGGATATTATAGATGGCCGTAGGAGATCACCAAAGACACTGAAGGAAGCAGAGGGAGGTCTGCAGCATGATTGCAGCAACCCCAAAAAACACTTCAAGCAGGAAGGCATTTCAAGTGGGTAGCAAGCCTGCAGATTTCTAGATGACTGTCTGCGAGCCGTTATGGAGGTGTTGACTGACATGCGATGGAAGGGGGCGGTTGCCCCACTTCGCCAAAGCAGCCTGGGCACAGATGGAAGCTGAGGTCAACAGGCATGACTTGATCTGATGCATATGGATACATTGCTAGAAAAGGTTCAATTATCTTCCCCACTTGGCCAGGTTGGGTTTTGACTTGGTTTGGTCTAAGGTGGAGAAATGAACAAGGATGCCCTTCCTTAATTGGGTGTAGGAATCAGGGAGTCTCAGAAGATACCGCTGCCCATACGAGTTAAGGATAGAGAAAATCTGAAGCCCGGGGTCAAGCATGCAAAGAGGTTGGGAAGATCCATATGGCTCATGGTGGTGAAGGGGTTGGAGGAGAACATGGTATGATGCTGAAGTGAAGGGTTGAGTACTGAATGGAGCTTTGCACTTACAGGAGAAACGCAGCCATAACAATGTTGCAAGATCTGCCACTAGTAGTAGGATGCTAAATATGGCATTCACAACAGCCACGAGCTAGGAGCCCTGGAGCTCGAACGTGAACAAGGAAGGTCCTCAGGTCATAGAGAGGCTGGTGTGTATGGAGGACAGTAAGAGTCCAGTAGGCAGAAGAGAGACAGGTGGGAGAGTGGAAAAAAACATTGGGTCATCTCATCCCTCATAAGGACATCTGAGAAAGTGTGCCCAGTAATACACCAATCACAAAACCACTCTGATTCTATTGGTATCACTCACGCTAGCTGCATATCATAGATAATGAGTGCACAATATGACTAATAGTGCTTACTGATTTTTTCTTCCCTTCAGATAAGCCATCCTCCAGAACCAACCAGCAACCAATAACCTTCCATTAACACCGAGCAGGCATGGATGGCAGCTGCACCTTCTCTCTGCACCAAGTACAAGATACTGGCCAGTCAGTGGGCAATAGTACTTTAACTCTGTTGATAGCATATAGTTTTGAGGGCACGTCACATTTGTTTGAGCAGATGGCGAAGGCAGGGACTGTCAAGGCTACCAACAGACTGGTGAAGGTCAGAACCATGCTGAGTCTGAAACAGATCATGAGCCTCTAGAGTCATCAATTAAGCTGTAAAATGCTGAACGTCCAAGGACGTGTGGAGAGATACGATAGAGATCTCGGACGATCTTGGAGGAATTCATGCAAAGCACGAGTGCTGCATTGACCCGAGCCACAAACACACAGCTGAGAGATTGGTGAGTCTAATGGAGAACAAAATGAGGGGTTTCTGCTGTTGCATTTGTACATGTAAGCCCTCACACAAGCAATGATCTCAGGTCATTGCCAGTGCAACTTTGTCTCCTTTCTCAGCAATCTGAATGAAGCAGCTCCTCTGTTTCTCTCTGTCAGTCACTGCACCATCCTTAGTCTGTGACAACTGAAGAATGCCCAAATATGTGGCTGAGTGCACCCTCAGAGCCAGTGCACAACTGCAAAGGAGGCAGTATGCTCTTGGTCTCAAACAGAAGGCAAGCCTTGGCAGCCTAGCTGAAGGAACACTGAATCAAGACTCCATTCTCTGTCTTCATAAAGGTTCTTCATTTCACCTCTGACAAAGGGTCATCCAGACTCAAAATATTTGCTCTATTCTCTCCCCACAGATGCTGTCAGACCTGCTGAATATTTCCAGCCTTTACTCTTTTTTGTCCCTCATTTCAGTCTCTTAATCCTCACCATGTCTACCCAGATTGTCCATCAAATTATCATTGGATTCCTCCTCTGAGGCAGGTCCTATTGGTCCAGTAGTTCACCCCTAAATAGAGCAAGATTAAGCAGACAATGATGAATGACACCTACTCCAGCAAATGTTGCAGGGAGCCCTTCGAGTGGGTTCTTGCATCAGGATCTCATTGGAAACATCTCCATCACTAACCCAGCAGACCAGCAATTATATCTTTCCTCTGCCTTCAGCCTCAGACACCTAGTGGCATCATCAGCCATCTTTTCAGGAGAAAGAGTTCATCATTCAACAACAATCTGTCGATACAAGAGAACAGCCTTGGCATCTGAGAATGTCTCAATACGTAGACATTTGGTGAGCTGCCAGATTATCTCGCATAAACCTATAGAATCTGGGTCCTAAGGATTGCGAACAATTTGAATACTCAGAAGGAAACCTCCTCCTATTGAGAAAGTTGCCTGGTTGGTGCCTTGATGGCCACATGGATGCAATTAACCGCAGGCCGAATGCGGTGGAAACCCTGCTGTTACCGCGAAGCCTCTGGCCCACTCGATCTGGCTGTCTTATCAGTCACTAGCTTGACAAAGCTATGTTCAGCTAACTGGAAGAGTCTGCAAAGCTCACCTATGGACCTTGAAAAAGGTGTGCTGGCATAAAGATTGAGGGCTACAGTAGCCCACTAATTAGAGACTATATCTTGCCTAATCGTTTGGCAAATGGATGTGACGGCTTCCTTTAAAAACCAGAGCCTCTTTTGTCACTGGACCTCTGCCATGTTCACTTAGTTACGTTGCTGTCTGTGCCCCCTGGCAGCTAGATCATAGTGTCTTCTGCATGGCTGTCTTCCTTGCCGTCCCTGCTGTCCTCAAACATCCTGAGTTTGCATCTCTGTTCTGACATGATGCCTGTGACCACCTGGCCTCCTCTCTCCTCAGCCCATCTTCCTTGGAGGAGGAGAGGCTCTCAATTAAATAAACAGGTCTTCCTACAAACGGGCTGACCCATGCACAGAGGGAGGATACTAAAGGGTTGGAAATCTCAAGAGCTTATTTATTTATCACTGATATGCTTACTTTAACATCGCAATTGTTCTTATGAAAATCCTGTGAAAAACAAGACTGAAATGTCCTGAAAAATCCAAACAAGATGCAAAAACCTCAAAAAGAAAGCAGTGAAAATGTTCACAATACTTTAGTCTAAGCATGCACCAAACTCTCAATACCAACTCAGCCTGCCTTTGCTCCTGCCCCCTTGTATCCTGCCCTTGGATGACAAATAGCACAGTTTAGCCTGTCCTTGTTCCAACCTAAAACTCGCAAGGGCAATGTAAAGTCCAGGTTATTGAAGCTTCAATCTTTTCTAAGCTTCTTAATTGTTGGAGGGGGCACACTCAATTCACGCTTGTGCAAATCGACATATTCTCGTGCAATTTCACACATTTCTGGATTGTATGCACACCTGCCGACATTGTAAACTTCAGCCCTTTGTGTGTGCAACAAATGTGTTGTTTGATAGTGTTGACTTAGGCAAGTGAATCAGTAATGACTAATTTTCACTACCAATGGAACAGTTAAAAAAAGTGCTCAAAAAAAGATGTGATTCATAGAATCATAGAACCCTCCAGTGCAGGAGGCCATTCAGCCCATCGAGTCTGCACTAACCACAAACCCTGTAACCCTACTTATTTGCCCTACTAACCACCTGTCACTAGGGTGAATCTTTGGAGTATGAGAGGAAACCAGAGCACCTGAAGGAAACCCATGCTGACACAGGGAGAATGTGCAAACTCCACACAGACAGTGACCCAAGCTGGGAATTAAATCCAGGTCTCTGGCACCATGAGGCAGCAGTGCTACCACTGTGCCACAGTGTCACTCCAATTAGTTAAATGATCAGCGCATTAATCAAAGCTATTGGGTAGGATTATCTACACGATAGTTACACCCATTCTGGGACCAGAAGTCCCGCTTGAAGTTAATCAACCTCTCAATGGTCCGTGAAACTGTCCGTCCCAGCCATGACAATTCTGCAGCAGATGGGGCCGGAAGATTTACCCACACACTAGAATCACTGTCGAACAGACACATCATGAATGGATTCAGTACTTATCCAAATACTTAAAAAGCATTGTTTAGAAGAGAGATGCAATGCTGCGAACTCCTACTGCTGAATGTAATGAAACAAAGTATGATGTCAGAAACACATATTGAAATAGACATGTCGTGACAGCCAGAAAATATTGTGAATTTTTTTGCATAATTAACTGTAGATAACTGTGTCCAAACCTCCAGTTTTGTACAAACGTTGGTTTAACAAACTAAGTTCTCTAAAGAGATTACACGTATCTACATTTGTGTTTGTCTGTATAATACAAGACACATGGATTATTTTTACAGTTTATATATTGTGCAAAAATCTTTTTGGATGAATGTAATAAGAAATAGCAATCAGTTAATCAGCAAAATTGTCAGAGAACCAAAATTGATGCTTGTGAAGTGTTAAAAAGCGTGCCTGGAAGGAGCTGCCAGAGGTAGTAGAGGCGGGTATGTTCTGTCCTTTAAAAAGCATTTAGATGGTTACATGGGTAAAATTTATTTATTAGTCACAAGTAAGGCTTACATGTGTGTACTGTACAAACTAATGCCTACCTTACCAGGGTTATAATCTCAATCCGCCAATTTATCTAAAATTATCTAACAATGGTTTGAAACAAAACATGTTTTTAAAAAAACTAAACAACTGTCTGAACATATTGAAACTTAATGGGGAGGTTTCCAGAGCTGCTGCAGCTGTCTGTAGTGGATAAGTTGTCAAAAATATTCTGAGAACAGGATCTACAAGCATTTAGAGAGGCAAGCATTGATTAGGGAGTCAGCATGGCTTTGTGAATGGAAAACCATGTCTCATGAATTTGATTGTGTTTTGTGAAGGGGTAACCAAGAGGGTAGATGAGGGCAGTGCAGTCGACATTGTCTGCATGGACTTTAGCAAGGCCTTTGAAAAGCTACCATATGATGGTTTGTTGCATAAGATTAAATCTTACAGGATCCAGAGGGAGATAGCCAATTGGATACAAAATTAGCTTGATGACAGAAGACAGAGGGTAGTTGTGCAGGATTGTTTTTCAAATTGGAAGTCTGTGACCAGCGGTGTGCCTCAGGATCAGTGCTGGGTCCACTGTTGTTTGTCATTTATATTAATGATTTGGAAGAAAATTTTGGAGACATGGTTAATAAGTTTGCCAATGACACCAAGATTGGTGGTATAGTGGACAGTGAAGAAAGTTATCTCGGATTGCAATGGGATCTTGACCAGTTGGGCCAGTAGACTGGTGAATGACAGAGTTTAATTTAGATAAATGCGAGGTGATGAATTTTGGTAGATTGAATCAGGGTGGACATACTAATTGGTCAGAACATTGAATACAAGACATTGGTAAGGACATCCTTGGAATTCAGTGTATAGTTCTGATCACCCTATTACAGAAAGGATATTATTAAACTAGAAAAAGTGCAGAAAAGAGTTACTAGGATGCTACCAGGTCTTGACGATTTGAGTTATAAGGAGAAGTGGGACAGACTTTTTTTCCTGGAGTACACTAGGCTTAGAATTGATATTACAGAGTTCTATAAAATAATGAGGGGCGTAGATAAGGCAGATAAAGGAATCTAAAACTAGAGGGCATAGGTTTAAATGAGAGGGAAAGATCCAGAAGAGCAATTTTTTCACAGCGTGCCTGGAAGGAGCTGCCAGAGGTAGTAGAGGTGGGTATGTTCTGTCCTTTAAAAAGCATTTAGATGGTTACATGGGTAAAATTTATTTATTAGTCACAAGTAAGGCTTACATTAGCAAGGCAACAAAGTTACTGTGAAATTCCCCTGGTCGCCATAGTCCGGCATCCGTGTCGTAGGTAAGTTGCTAGAATGTATTCTGAGAGGCACAGGGGGATATGGGCCAAACACAGGCAACTGGAACTAGCTTAAAAAGCTGGGCGCATGGACAAGTTGGGCCAAAGGGTCTGTTTCCATGCTGTAAACCTCTATGATTCTATGAGCTGGACAGTCCACATGGAAATTTATTTTTAAGTAATCTGATAAAATGAAGTAACAAAGTGAAACAAAGCACATTTTGTGACAGAATCGTAAATTTAAATGTAACAAACTGTTAATTGATTTGAACACATAAATGATCAAAATTAAAATAATTCAAAAGTAAATTGCTCACCCCAGTCCATGAGAAATTTTCTTGGGTTCAGCCAGATTGGCTCAGGGGAGTGAGGTAGGGTAGGGATTTTAATCCCCATGCAGGGATTAAAATTGTTACCCAGAAGATAGAAGGTCAAATTCTAACTTTTTCAGAATAACTATTAGCATAACCCTGGCAAACGATCTGAAGTTAAATCATTTTTCAGATTTTTCAACAAGTTAGGTCTTCTTCGACAATTTCTGTGCAACTGCTTACACAGGAAGTTGAGAGGGATTCCCCAGTGCAAATTTGGGTGCCTCTCAAATCTGTCACTGGGGAGCCCAGAAGTTATGGCCCATGAATATAGGTGTGTCTTTTTTATATTAAAAAAAAATCACCTTTTGAAACTGGAGGTTCATGTCAGAATGTCTGCAAATATTTCGAAAAAACTCATTGCTTTGAGAAAGGACTGTGTAATAAATACAACACCATGAAGAACTCAAAGAATTTTTCTTAATGTTTATCACACCAAAAGAAAATCAGAGAACTGATAAAAAACAATAGAGGAGAAAATGTGCTAGAAGTTGGAATGGAGTAAACAATCTATCCATAAAGTTGCTCGAGAGGGCCTTGGGTTCTCCAGCGTTTCACTGTCATTCTGTTAACTGCATGAAATCAGAGAAAATCTCATGCAAAATACCAACAAATATTCCAGCTCCAATCAAGTAATCTTTCAGTATTTTGACAGAGTGGAAGAGGATGTTAATTAAGATGCCGGTAATATTAATGATTTGTTGCTTTAAGTTTTGAAGACAACATAAATTCTGATGAATTTCCGAGGAGCAAACACATGCTGAAGCATGTGTGCTTACTGAACCACTGCCTACAGAAAAAAGAATTCCTATGTATAAGAAACACGTCCTTTGTCCTTCTCTTTGTCAATCTGGTCCATTTGTGTATGAGACATAATGCTTTGTTCATTGCAGCTATAGAAGTTTATAGATCCTTTACAGCTGTACAAACCTTCACTGTAGTTGAGGTAGATTTATTTTTTCAAACATGAGCAACTAGTACTTCAACTTTCTGTAAAGTACCAAGAAGTGAAATAAAAAAAATTAAGAACAGGAAAATCTTTGTTCACCAGTTTTATACTGCAGATCAGCAGAGAATTTTTTGAGGAGCTTGGTGCCTTCTAAGGAGAAGCTTCTAGATCAGAGTTTTACAGCACAGAAATAGGACTTTCGGCCTATTGTGTCTGCACCAGCCATTAAGTACCTATCTATACTCATACCATTTTTCAGCACTTGATCTGTAGCCTTGTATGCTGTGGTGTTTCAAGTGCTCATCTAAATGTTTCTTAAATCTTGTTAGGGCTCCCGCCTTTACCTCCCTTTCAGGCAGTGAGTTCCATCATCCTCATGATGAATAAGATTTTCCTCAAATCTCCTCTTCATTATCTTAAATCTATGCCCTGTGGTTATTGAACCCTCTAAGGGAAAACATTTCCCCCTATCTATGTCCCACAAATTTGAGAACCTTGATCAAAACTCCCCATAGCCTTCTCTGTTCTAAGAGAACAACCCTAGGCTAAATCAGTCTTTCTTCATAACTGAAACTCCCAGGGAACAGCCTGGTGAATTTCCTCTGCATCCTATTGCATGCAATCACATCCTTCCCATAATGTGATGACCAGAACTGCACATATTGCTCTAACTGTGGCCTAACAAGGGTTTTAAGCTGCTCCATCAGAACTTTGCTGCATTTATTTGCAATGCCTTAGCTAATAAAGGCAAGTATACTATATACCTTCTTGTCCTGCTGTCTTCAGGCACCTATGGACATGCACACTAAGGTCCTTCTGGTTCTTTGTACTTCGTAACATCCTACCATTCATTGCGTATTGTTCATTCTGGACAGCATGCATCCTTCATGTCCTCAAAGAGAATTAATAACAGTCACAGATTGACACTACCGCTACAAGAAACTATGAGGGGTAGGTGTAAGAGAGTGTGTTCATAATACTGTGCGGATAAAGGCTCAATTATCAATGAGATGGAGAGGATGAACTCTAATGATAGCTATTGAACGTGTGTGTGAAGAGCTACGTCACAGTGATTTCACTCACCAAGAGACGAGTGTGAAACATTTAAGAGAGTAGCTCCAGCTATGTCTTGGTCTTACTTAACCTTTGTAAATACAATAGCGCATAAATAAATGTTTTGAATAAAAGACCACTGCCTTCTACAAGATATCTTTTAAAGCTAGAAGCCCACAAATCTAGAGATAAATCCACTATAATGGAAAAAGAGAGAATACTGAAGGCAGAAGGAAAGATAAGAGCTGAAGAAATATAAGCAAGAAGTCGCAAGTTATAGAGTACAGAGACTGGCTGAAGAGTCAGAGGGAGGGAGGAAACTGAACAATATGCAACCTAATGTTGCAATAGATGGTGCATGGGAACATAAGACAAACGATGACGTGAGGCATAGCTCAAGAAGGATTTGAAAAAGAGAAGGCAATTGTGACAGCAATTTGCTAGGACAAACAAAGCTTAGAATGTATAGCATGGAATCTGGGATCTTTTAAATGAATTGTAACTTGTGGACTTGGGAAAAGGCATCATTACAGATGTTGAAAACAAAATATTGTAGATATTAGAAATCCAAAATTAAAACATTTTGGTTGTTATAAATCAGGTCAGAAACTATATTGTATTTTGTGAAGTCTACCTGGATCATAAGTTTTGTAATCCAGGGTGAGCACGAGTTATTTCAGTTCAGGTATGAGAAAATTGACCCACTTGAGAGCTTTTATCAAAACTTTATTTAAGAATATAGTTAACATATAGCAATAACTTTCACCAATTATAAAGGTATAAAGAAGAAAGAAAAACAACCATGATATTGTATAACCCTTAATAAATACATGAAATGTTCCAATCAAACTTCTTTAAACAAAACCCTTGCCACATGCTTAGCACAAAATACAAATGATCACGTGATGCTGAAACTTAGTCCTTTAGTTGGAGGATTAAAACTCTGACTTCAGAGTATTGCAACTTCTGGCAGTCCTCTTGTTGCTGGAAGATACAAGACTCTGAAGTCACAATGGGCGTAAGTGGCACATGAAACACGATGTGGGAAAATATGAGGTTATACACTTTGGTAGGAAGAATAGAGGTGTAGACTATTTTCTAAATGGGGAAAGACTTTGTATACCTGAAGCACAAAGGGACTTAGGAGTCCTGATTCAGGGGTCTCTTAAGGTTAGCATGCAGGTTCAGTTGGCAATTAGGAAGGCAAATTCAATGTTAGCATTCATTTCTAAAGGGCTAGAATAAATAATAGGAATATAATGCTGAGGCTGTATAAGGCTCTGGTCAGACCCTAGTTGGAATATTTTGAGCAATTTTGGGCCTCATACCCAAGAAAGAATGTGCTGGCTGTGGTGAGGGTCCAGAGGAGGTTCACAAGAATTATCTCAGGAATGAAGGGTCTGTCACATACGAGGAGTGGTTGAGGAGTCTGGATCCATATTCAATGGAGTCTAGAAGGATGAGTGAGGTTCTAATTAAAACTGACAGAATAGAAAGAGGCCTAATAGAATAGACATGGGGAGGATGTTTCCACTAGTGGGAGAGACTAGAATTTGAGGGAACAACCTCAGAGTGAGATGAGGAGGTATTTTCTCAATCAGAAAGTGGTGAATCTGTGGAACTCATTGCCGCAGAGGGCTGTGGACGCCAGTTCATTGAGAGCCTTTAAGACAGAATTAGATAGATTCTTGATCAAAAAGACATCAAGGGTTAGAGGGAGAAAGCAGGAGAATGGTGGTGAGAATCAAATGAGTCATGATTGAACGGCAGAGCAGCCTCGATGAGCTGAATGGCCTACTTCTGTTCCTAATTATGATACACACACAGACAAACCTGAATTCAGACTAGATTTCCAAAACACTAAGGGAGAGAGAGAGAGAAAAAAAAGACAATCTTGAAATACCAGCAAGCAAAACCACTAACTGCAGAATTTTCACTCCTAGAAGCCTTGCTTTCAGCTAACCAGCAGAATTTCTAATACCAAGGACAGAGAAAAAAAACACTGCTTTTCAGTCTGATGTCCAAGCCCCTTCTAAAACAACAGCGAGCAGCCAAAAGCTGAAAGTGAAATCTTGAATTCACTATAAAAAAAAGTCCAAAAATTATGACCAGCCACCTAACTGTGAATTCCAAGTCAATGCTTGAGGCCCAAATTTATCAAAACAACAAAATCCCATTTAAACCACTGAAGCAGAAATAAAAGGACTTCTAACCAGACAGCCCGGCAACAATGAAAAACCCAAAGCTACTTAACTGCAGAAAACATGATTAAAAAACAATTATTTCTTAAAGGTACACTAATGTTACATGTAGTAACTGTAAATAATTTGGGCAGCATGGTGGCACAGCCACTCCAGCCTCAACACCGGGAACCCAGATTCAATTTCAGCCTTGGGTGATTATGTGTGGAATTTGCAAGTTCTCCCCGTGTCTGCATGGTTTTCTCCAGGTGCCCCAGACTCCTCCTACAGTGCAAAGAAATGCATTACGGGCAATTCAGTGTGACCAATCCAGCTTAGTATCCCACAACATGTAGGTGGATTAGCCATGGTAAATAAGCTTAAATTATATTTATTATATTAGAAGTAGGCTTACATTTTGGAAACGAGGTGGGGTAGGGGGCCTGGGTCAGATACTCTGTCAGGGAGGTGGTGCAGAGTCTATGGGCTGAATAGAGCCCATAGAGCTCATGCAGAGTAAAGATTCTGCACAGTAAAGATTCCATGATGTGGCAGCCGGGCTGTTTGGTTAGAAGTCCTTTTATTTCTGCTTCAGTGGTTTAAATGGGATTTTGTTGTTTTGATAAATTTGGGCCTCATGCATTGACTTGGAATTCACAACTGGGTGGCTGGTCATAATTTTTGGACTTTTTTTTATAGTGAATTCAAGATTTCACTTTCAGCTTTTGGCTACTCGCTGTTGTTTTAGAAGGGGCTTGGACATCAGACTCTTTTTAGAAAGCTTGAAGTCATGGATTTGGCAATGGTGATAGTTACAAAGAATTGGAGGAACACGATGATGTGGAGAGGAGTAAAACATGGGGAAAAAGCAGGGCTTGTGACCAAACTGTATACCAAAAGTTGTTTCAGTCTCAGGAAGCACCTAGCAAAGTAAATGGAGTTAAGGTTAGAGGCATACTGGCAGGAACCAAACAGAATGACTTTGACTAATTGACAATAAGTTGAAGGAAATGTTAGTTCATCTGCACCTTGGTGTTGGCAGGATGGACATATAGAGGAGGCAGAAGTGTTGAGCCATCTGCTGTCAGCACTATGTAGACTGATGTCATGTTGCAGACTATAGGTAGCACGTAAACCGTGATATAACCAAGAAGTCAGACTAGATTTCTCGAATTAGGAGGGCTAGCAGCAAACCAACTATGCATTTCAGTTAATTAGAAAGGATTTTTGATTTGATTTACTATTGTCACATATATTAGCATACATGATGTTGTCACATATATTAGCGGTGTTGTTCCTTGCACATTATACAGACAAAGCATACCATTCACAGAGAAGGAAACAAGAGAGTGCAGAGTATAGTGTTACAGTCATAGCTAGGGTATAGAAAAAGATCAACTTAATGTAAGGTAGGTCCATTAAAAAGTTTGACAGCAGCAGGGAAGAAGCAATTCTTGAGTTGGTTGGTATGGTGACCTCTGACTTTTGTATCTTTTCCCCAACAGAAGAAAGTGGAAGAGAGAATGTCCGGGTGTGTGGGTCCTTAATTATACTGGCTGCTTTTCCAAGGCAATGCGAAGTGGATGGGAGAGTGGTTTGTGTGATAGATTGAGCTATCTTCATGACCTTTTGTAGTTCCTTGCATTCTTGGACAGAGCAGGAGCCATACCAACCTGCAACACAATCAGAAAGAATGCTTTCTATGGTGCATCTGTAAAAGTTGGTGAGAATCATAGCTGACATGTCAAATTTCTTTAGTCTTCTAAGAAATGTCAGAAAATAGTGCAGTACTTGGGAGAGAACAAAGTGGCTGATGTGGGTTTCTGAGGAGCGTGGAATAATGACAGTTTAAACTGAAATAATTGAAAAGATAAAAAAAATTACACAAGTCACAGAGGATGCTTCTCAAGCAAGAAATAATAGTCCTCACAATGTAATTTATCCACATCTTCAGAATTTCTAAAGATACTTTGTGATTTAGTCACAGAATGTTCTGATTGAAGATAAAAAAACCTGCATTTACATTGCACATTTCATGACCTGAGATTGTTAAAAAGCACTTCACAACCAATTACTTCTGAAGTACAGTCAGTCAAAATACAGGGAAATAAAGCAGCTATTTCTTGCAATTGCCCACAATATGATTATCAATGAGAAAATCTGTTTTTAGTGATGAGGGTATGAGTGTGAGTGAGGCAAGTAGAAGGATCTAGGAGGTCAGGTTGCAGGAGTCTCATGGCCAATAGGTTTGGAATTATTGCTCTTGTAGAATCCCTCCAGTTCAGAAGTCATTTGGCCATCAAGTTTTCATTGACTCTCTGATAGAGTATTTAACACAGGCCCACTCCCTGTCCTATCCCTGTAACCCCATGCATTTACTCTGCTAATCCATCTAACTAGACATCTTGAAACTGTGGGAGGAAACCCACACAGACATAGGGAGAATAATCACCCGAGGCTCTAATCAATCTGGTGAGACAACAGTGTTAACTACTGTGCCACCAAAGACAACAGCTGGGACTGTGGGCAGGGTGAGTAAATTGACTTCAGTACTGTAGTACAGGGAGCCTTATATATGTGGGGGGAGAAATGTAGTCGTAATCGGGAAGAATATAGTCAAGGGCCCTGACACTTTTCTGTGACCAGGACTGAAAGTCCTGTATTTGTGTTGCCCACCTGGTTCCAGGGTTCGGGATATGTCATTTGTGTTGGGAAGAGAGAGAGAGAGAGAGAGTAAAGATCCAGTTGTCATGATCCACATAAGTACCAATGATATAGGCAGAACAATGACAGAGGTTCTGCTGAGGGAGTATGAGTAGCTAGGGGCTAAATTAAAAAGCAGAACCAAAAAGATAATAATCTCTGTGTTACTACAAGCCAAAGTCAATAAGATTAAAAGGGTAAATCAGTGGCTCAAAGATTTCTGGTGCAGGGGAAACATGGGACATTGGCACCAGTAAGGGGAAGGAGGGAGCTATTTCGATGGGACAGTTTTCATGTGAATTGTGCTGAGACCCTTGGGAATTGCATAACTAGGCATGAAAATGCAGATGTGTGGAATAGAGGGTGATTTAGCTAATTGGATTAGGAATTGGCTGGCAGATAGAAGACAGAGGGTGATGGTTGATGGGAGATATTCATCGTGGAGTTCGGTGACAAGTGGTGTGCCTCAGGGTCTGTTTTGGGGCCCCTGCTGTTTGTAATTTTTATAAATGATCTGGATGAGGGTATTGAGGATGGATTAGTAAATTTGCAGATGACACTAAAGTCGGTGGAGTGGTAGATAGTGAAGAGGGGTGTTATAGTTTGCAGAGAGACTTGGACAAGTTGCAGAGCTGGGCCGAGAGGTGGCAAATGGAGTTTAATGTGGAAAAGTGTGAGGTAATGCACTTTGGCAGGAACAATAAATGTGTAGAGTATAGGGCTAATGGTAGGGCTCTTAATAGTGTTGAGGAACAGAAGGATCTTGGTGTATGTGTCAATAGATCCCTGAAAGTAGGCAGTCAAGTGGATAAAGTTGTTAAGAAGGCATATGGAGTCTTAGCTTTTATTGGTAGGGGGATTGAATTTAGGAGCCGCAGCATCATGTTGCAACTGTACAAAACTCTAGTGCGGCCGCACTTGGAGTATTGTGTGCAGTTCTGGTCCCACATTATAAGAAAGATGTGGAGGCATTGGAGAGGGTACAGAGGAGGTTTACCAGGATGTTGCCTGGTATGGAGGGCAGGTCCTATGAAGAGAGGTTGAAGGATTTGAGGTTGTTTTCGTTAGAAAGGAGGCGGCTAAGAGGGGATCTTATTGAAGCATATAAGATGATTAGAGGTTTAGATAGGGTGGACAGTGATAGCCTTTTTCCTAGGATGGAGAAAGCTAGCACGAGGGGACACAGCTTTAAATTAAGGGGTATGAGTTATAGGACGGATATCAGAGGTAGGTTCTTTACTCAAAGAGTGATTAGGGAGTGGAATGCCCTGCCTGCAGCTGTTGTAGATGCGCCAAGTTTGGTGGCGTTTAAGAGGTTAATTGATAAGTATATGGAAGAGAAGGGAATGGTTTAGTTTGGAGGGGCATTGCTTTTTATTTTGGTCGGCACAACATCGAAGGCCGAAGGGCCTGTTCTGTGCTGTAATGTTCTATGTAAATAGTGCTTTAAACTAAATACAGGGGAAGAGTGTTGAGTTGCTTAGAAAATTAGAAAATCAAAATCGAAGGAGAATGTCAGAGTTCAGGTTTTTGATAAGGCTGATTGTTACCAGAAAATAAAAGGAAGGGACAGAATATGTGAATGATATTTGGCAGCAAGGAATTATAACAGAAAAGGAAAATTTGATAATGGAACAAACTTAAAGGCTTTGTGACTGAATGCACTAAAATTCAGAACAAAATAAATGAGTTAACAGTGTAAATGGAAACAAAGGGTGGTGATTACTGAGACATGGTTACAAACTGACATGGCTGAGGAACTGATTATCCAGAGATACTCAGTATTTCAGAAGGATAGACAGAAAGAAGGTGAAATAACTTTGCTAGTGAAGGAAGGAATCAATGCTGTAGCAAGAAACGTTATAAGTAATAGAGATCAAGATGTGAAATCAGTCTGGACAGAAATATGAAATAGCAAAGGAAAAAAAGTCCTCAGTAGGAATAAGCTATAGATCCCAAACAGTAGTTCCACAATGGGGCACAGTATCAGCCAGGAAATATTAGGGACTTGTGAGAAAGGTACAGCAATGGGTTATTTTAGTTTGCAGATAGACTGATTGATCAAATTGGCAAGAGTAGCCTTGAGGGAGAATTCATTGGATGTTCAGGGATTGTTTCTCGCCAGGGAGAAGGCTATTCTGGATTTGGTATTGTATTAAGGGAAGAGTGATCACAGCATGCTAGAATTTCAAATTCAGTTTGACAAGAAACTGGAGTCCCATATTTGCATTCTGGAGTCAAACAAAGGTAATTACTTCGGCATGAGGAAAGACTTGGCCCTGGTCAACTGGGCAGGAAGGCTAAAAGTGTAGGACACTAAATGAGCGATGGCTGTTAGTTAAGAACATATTCAATTCCTCCCAAATAAAATATAATTCAGAGAAGGAGAAGATTGTAAGAGGGGGAAAAATATACAAGGCAGTTAAAATAATATAAAAACAAAAACTAAGGTATATCAAATTGCAAAGGCCAGTGGCAGGTTGGAAGACTGGGAAATTTTTAAAGATCAACAAAGAATTACTAAAAAAATAAAAAGAAAGGTAATTTTATGAAAGAAAACTGGGACAACACTAATTAAACTAGTCAAAATTGGATTACTTTTGTACAAAAACTACAAACATACAAAAACAGTTAAATGGCTTTTCTATCTTTTATATACAGATTATAATTTTAAAAAGTTATATTATTCAACAAATACTCACGACTTGTCTTTTTGTCAATTTTAATGAAAGAAATGATACTGTTTCTTTTGCTCACGTTTGTTTAATATTAGGAGTGTTGCTGGAGAGCTGAATTCTCATATCACACACCTGTAACTTCTCTCTTACGCATCCGCATGACTGTTTTTCTCTCTCTCACTCTCTCTCAAGCACCCATGCGCCGCTCTCCGCCACACCTCCCACTCTCACATCTGCATTCCCACCATCCCTTGCCTTGGGCTTTCAAGTTGGTCTCTGCTCCACCACTCCATGGCTGCAGCCTACCTCGCTCTGCCACCTGCTCCACTGTTGAGTCATTTCACTCTCATCCTGACTCTGACATTGACAGAATTTGCTTCTATTTCCCACTTGTCCAATCAATAACAGGCTTTCCAGTATATTGACCGCTGATATGATTGACTCTTAAGTGCCCTCTGAAATGACCTAACAAGCCACTCAATTCAAGGGCTATTAGAGTTGGGCAACAAATGCTGACCTTGCTAGCAATGCCCACATTCCAAGAAAGAATCAAGAAACGTACTTTGGTGTTAGTTGATCAGTCAGAGTATTTCACTTTAAACTCCTATGTGGCACAACCTCTTCACGCACACTAAAACATGATAGCTGAAGACAGAAAATGAAATTTATTAAGGACATCAATAGCCAAAAGAAATTCCATCACATGCCAGCTAAACTCAACATCATCCTGCCATTGCCAAAGGGAAAAAAAAGTTAATTAGCTCAGATACGGAGATAAAGCAATTTAAACAATTTGTATCTGCTAACTATATAGTGCCCAACCAACAAGGTGCAACCCAAGCCAGTATATTTGCAAGTAGGAGAATGTGAAGGGAAGCTGAAAGTAAAAAAGTAGCTAACTAAAATTCAAACCATGTAGCAATTAGTTTATAGCTGGAGTGAATAAAATTAGACATGATATCAATAAAAGTAACAGACAGGGGGCATAGGCAAAATAAAGTGCCTCTGCTCCATCTAAATTCTAGCCTGAATGGCAGCAATTCAATGCTTGCATTAGGCAAATCTACGGTGCCCCTCTACTCAAACGTTGTTAAGATAGACTACGCCCATTCACTAAGTAGCTGGAAGTAGCAATCCACGAATATTCAACTTAGAATCCAGTTTTGTTTGGCAATTTGTACAGATTCTTCATACATCTAAATTGGGAGAAGGCTAATTACAACAATATTAGGCAGGTACTGAAGAATATAGACTGGGGGGCAGATATTTGGGGGAAAATCAACATCAGGCATGTGGGAGCCTTTCAACTGTAAGTTGATAGGAATTCAGGACCACCACATTCCTGTAAGGATGAAGGATAAGTATGGCAAATTTTGGGAACCTTGGATAACGAGAGATATTGTGAGCCTTGTCAAAGAGAAAAAGCAAGTTAAGGCTAGGAGACTGGGAACACACAAAGCAAGCGTGGAATACAAGAAAATTAGAAAGAAACTTAAGTAAGGAGTAAAAAGGATTAAAAGGGGTCATGAAAAAGCATTGGCCAGAGGATTACGGAAAATCCCAAGGCTTTTTATACATATATAAAGAGAAAGAAGGTAGCCGGGGAGAAGGTTGGCCCACTCAAGGACAAGGGGGTAATCTACGTGTTGAGCCAGAGGAAATGGACGCAGTATTAAATGAGTACTTTGCATCAGTATTCAAAGAGAAGGACTTGGTGGATAATGAGTCTAGGAAAGGATGTGTAGATAGGTGAGTCACATTGAGATCAAAAAGGTGTTGTTATTGGGGTTCTTGAGAAAATTAAGGTAGATAAGTCCCCAGGGCCTGATGGGATATACCCCAGAATACTAAGAGAGGCAAGGGAGGAAATTGTTGGGGCCTTGAGAAAAATCTTTGGGATCTCCCCTGTAGCCAGTGAGCATATAGAGTACTGGAGAATAGCCAACGTTGTTCCTTTGTTTAAAAAGGGAAGCAAGAATAATTCAAGTAATTACAAACCAGTGAGCCTTACATCAAATTATTGGAGAGGATTCTTTGAGACAGGATTTATTCTCAGTTGGAAATAAGTGGACATATGGACATATTAGTGAGAGGTACATATGTGAAGGGGAGGTTGTGTCTCATGAACTTCATTGAGTTTTTCAAGGAAATGATGAAAATGATTGAGGACAATGGAGCAGTGGATGTTGTCTACATGCACTTCAGTAGGGCCTCTGACAAGGTCCCTCATGGCAGACTGGTGCAAAAGGTGAAGCTGAGTGGGAACATAGATGAACTAGCAAGATAGATACAAAACTGGCTCGGTCAAAGAGAGAGGGTAGCAGTGAAAGAGTGTGTTTCTGAATGGAGGTCTATGACAAGTGGTGTTCCTCAGGAATCAGTGATAGGACCTTTGCTGTTCGTAACATATATAAATGATTTGGAAGAAAGTATAACTGGTTTAATTTAGTAAGTTTGCGGATGACACAAAGGTTAGTGGATTGCGGATAGTGTTAAGGACCATCAGAGGATACAGCAGGATATAGATCAGATGGAGACTTGGGCGTAGAGATGGCAGATAGAGTTTAATCCAAACAAAAGTGAGATAACGCATTTTAGAAGGTCGAATATAAATAGGAAATATACAGTAAATGGCAGAACACTTAAGAATATTGATAGGCAAAAAGACCTAGGTGTACAAGCAGGTGGAGATGGTAGTCAGGAAGGCTTGCCTTCATCGGGTACAGAGTTTAAAAATGGTCGTCATGTTGCAGCTTTATAGAACATTAAGTTAGGCAGCACTTGGAATATAGTGTTCAATTCTGGTCACCACGTTACCAGAAGGACGTGGAGACTCTGGAGAGGGTACACAAAAGATTTACCAGGATGTTGCCTGGCATTAGCTATAAGGAGAGATTGGAGAAAGTTGTTTTGTTCTCACTGGAGCGACGGAGGTTGAGGGGAGGCCTGATAGAAGTCTACAAGGTTTTGAGAAGCATGGACAGAGTGGATAGTCAGGAGCTTTTTCCTAGAGTGGAAGAGTCAATTACTAGGGGGCATAGGTTTAAGGTGCGAAGGGTAAGGAGATGTACAAGACAGATTTTTTATACAAAGTGGTGGATGCATGGAACTCGTTGCTGGGGGAGGCAGTGGAAGCAGATATAGTAGTGACTTTTAAGGGATGATTCAAATAGGATGGGAATAATACACGAACAGGATGGGAATAGAGAGATATGGTGCCCACAAGGATAGGGGGTTTTAGTTAAATCAGGCAGCATGGTCGGTGCAGGTCTGAAGGGCAGAAGGGCCTGTTCCTATGCTGTAATTTTCATTGTTCTTTATTTGTTACGATGCAAAGGAGACGATTTGGTCCATCATGTCTGCAATGGCTCTCCAAATGAGCATCATGGCTTAATGCCATTTTCCTGAATATTGTTTCTAGAAACACAGAAAAACTACAGCACAAATGAGCCCTTCGGCCCACAAGTTACACCAAACATATCCCTACCTACTAGGCATACCTATAACCCTCCAACTTACTAAGTTCCATGTACTTATCCAAAAGTCTCTTAAAAGATCCTATCAAATCCACCTCCACCACCACTGCCGGCAGCCAATTCCACGCACCCAGCACTCTCTGAGTGAAAAACTTACCCCTGACATCTCCTCTATACCTATTCCCCAGCACCCTAAACCTGTGTCTTGTGGCAACGATCTCAGCCCTGGAAAAAAGCCTCTGAAATCTATTCGATCAATACCTCTCATCATCTTATACACCTCTATCAGGTCACCCTTCATCCTTTGTCTCTCCGAGGAGAGAAGACCGACCTCTCTCAACCTATCCTCGTAAGGCACACCACCCAATCCAGGCAACATCCTTTACATCTTCTCTGCACCCTTTTTATGGCTTCACATCCTTTCTGTAATGAGGCAACCAAAACTGAGCACAGTACTCCAAGTGGGGTCTGTATTCTCCTTGCCCTTGTGCTTGACGTCCTTATTCATAAAGCCCAAGATGCTAAATTCTTTACTAACTGCTCTCTCAACTCATCCTGAAACCTTTGATGGTGTGCACATATTCATCCTGGTGCCTCGTTACTGCACCCTTATTTTATCTTGTCTCTACATGTTCTTCCTACCAAAATGCATCAGCTCACACTCCTCTGCATTGAACTTCATTTGTCACTTATCTGCCTACTCCACCAACTTATCTATGTCCTTTCAAAATTCTACAATGCCATACCAGGAGTAGTGTGCAGTTTTGGTGTCCTTATTAGAGGGAGTGCAGGAAAGGTTTACCAGCCTGATTTCTGGGATGGCAGGTCTGTTATATGAGGAGAGACTAAGTCTAAGGTTTGTATTCATTGGAGTTTAGAAGAATCAAAGGGGATTTCATAGAAACTTATGAAATTCTAACAGGATTAGACAGGGTAGATTCAGAAAGAACATTCCTGATGATTGGGGGGGGGGGGGGCATTGTTTAAGGATAAAGGGTAAACCTTTGAGGAGGACTGAGGTGGAATTCACCACCACAGAAAGTGGAGGCCACAACAGTGTGTAATTTCAAGAAGAAATTAGACATAGCTCTTGGGGCTAAAGGGATCAAGGGATATGGGAGAAAGCAAGATCAGGATATTGATTTTAATGATCAGCAATGATCAAAATGAATAGTGGGGCACATTCAAAGGGCCAAATGGCCTATTCTATTTTCTATGTTTCACGGTTTACAATACTTTCACCTGCAAACTTTTTAATTTGGTACAGTGAGATCTGGATCATTCCCATACATCAGGGAAGCAAGGGTCCAATCAACGAACACTGGGGAGCTCCAAAACAAACCTTCCTCCAGCCCCAAAAATATCTACTGCCTCCTATTATTCAACAAATTTTGCATCTAAGTTGGTACTGTAATTTGTATTCCACGAGCTATTACTTTTCTCACAAATCTATTGTGTGGCACTGCACCAAATACCTTTTAAAAATCCACATATATCTCATCAATAGCGTTATCTCCATTGACACTGTCACCTCTTCAAATTCATTCCAGCAAGTTTGTTAAACACTATTTCCTCTTTTGGAAGAACTGTGCTTGCTCTTCCAAATTAACCCACCTTCTTCCATGCGGCTACTAATTCTATTCAGAATAATTGTTTCTAGAAGCCTGCGCTTCACTGATGTTAAACTGACTAGGCTGCAATTAGTGGAGATATCCTTACAACATTTTTTGAACAAACATGTACTTTGCAATTCTCCGATCCTCTGGCACCTCTCAAGTCTAGATATAACATACTTAGCCTGAGCAATTTATTGAATATACTATTATTTTGAATTTATTTATTTTCATCAGTTTACTAATAGTAGTTACGTGTGAAGTTGCATGTTATTAATTACACAGCCCCTATGGGGCATCAGCCTTCAAGAACAAGAGTTGACAGACGCAGTGTGTGATGTAAATTTACTACCTTGCATAGGGAAAACATCACGTAACCTGGAGATAGAGACAAAACAGCTTCCCTCTCCCAAACCTCACTACACACACACCCCTGTAGAAAGTGGGATTAGTTAACATCAATGAGAGTACACATTACCACCAGAATCCAATTGTACAGCAAGGATGACCCAACACAAACACATCTTCAGGAGGTTGATTAGCTCCATAGTATCTGTTTGAAGCATGTTATGTTACAGTTTTCATAATGTACAATTAGGTAATGTGCTGAGGATACAGAGCACTTTTACATCAAAGTGTGATATTTTTCTGTATGAAAAAATGTAATATTTCAAAGTTTAAACAAAATTTATGAACTATATTACCAGACAGTACTCAATTCCAATAACCTACTAAGAGCATTTGGATTCATTTTTATAAAATCTCTACACTACAGAAGGAGGCCATTCACCTTTTGAGTCTCCACTGACATTCCCACCATGCCCTACCCCCACTACCCCATATATTTACCCTGCTACTCTTTCTCTACAGGACAATTTAGCATGGCTAATCCACCTAGCCCACAAATCTTTGGAGCGTGGGAAGAAACCCACTCAGACAGACAGTCTGCATGTTCTCCCCTTGTCTGTGTGCGTTTCCTTTAGGTGCTCTGGTTTCGTCCCACAGTCCAAAAATTTGTGGATTAGTTTGCATGAGATTGTTGTCGGTGCAGTCTCGATGGGTCCTTTTGTGTTGCTGAACTTCGATGAACGTGGAAACTCCACACAGACAGTGGCCTGAGCTGGGAATCAAACCTGGGTCCCCGGTGTTGTGAGACAGCAGTGCTAACTACTGTACTACCCATGATAATATTCACATTTTAATATTTAATTTTAAATTTTAATAAAATATAATTCCAGCATGTACAATTGATTGAGTACCATTCTCCATTAGGATACAAAGATAAACATATACATATAATATATATACACATACATATATTTCATATCTCACTAACCTGACCAAATCAGTCATACAGGATCCTACAACCACTACATCATAAACCACAGAATCAGAAGGAAGATGTTCTGAAAGTGACATATTTAGGGAATTTTTAAAGAATAGAAGAGCAGTGGCAGCTGAACAGTGCAACCAGCAGCAACAAGAGTCACCAGCAGTGACTAAAGGTGAATAGTCCACAGCAGACGGCCTTAGCTGCGGGAGGACCCCGTCGCGTAGCGGGCTCTGTTATTTGCCCTAACTGGATGTTTAAAAAACACGCCAAAGGAGATGAAGACGGCCCTTTGACCGATACGTATCGATTTAGTGGATAAGAAGTGTACCTGTACGTATAGACACGCACGCAGGTCTATTTTAAAATATACACAGGGGTGTGTTACTCAGGCAGTGGTTTGGACGGCCTGCAGCCGAGCGGCCCTGCCGACCGTTTGGGACGGTTGGTGTTTGGAGAGAGCGCGAGCGGGCGGCGCGAGGCCGCAGCGGGGGGAGGGGAGGAGGGGGTGACTCCGCTTACTGGATGCTCTGAGTTAATGGGACGCTCGGGTAGGTCCCAGGCAGGTACTCCAATCCCGCTTGCTCGCTCTACATTAGAATATAATCTCGCTGCCATCCATTTACTCTTCGTCTGGATTTATGCAGCTTTTTTTTATTATTATTGGACCATTTGCTCACTTTTGTTTTGCAAAACGAAGAGTACAGCACAGGGACAGGCCCTTCAGCCCGCCAAGCCTGCGCCAATCATGATGCCCTGACTAAACTTGAAACAAAATCTTCTGCCCTTACTCAGTCTATATCCCTCTTATTTGTGTACCCATCCAGATGCCTCTTAAGTGTTGTTAATGTGTCTACATCCGCCAGCTCCTCTAGCAGCGCATTCCAGGCACCCATTACTCTCTGCATGAAAACCATCCCCTCACACATCTCCCTTAAACTTTCTGATTTGATTTTATTATTACCACAGGTATTCGTATACTGTGAAAAGTATTGTTTCTTGCGCGTGATACAGACAAAACATAGAGAAGGAAATGCGAGAGTGCAGAATGTAGTGCTACAGTTTCCCTAAGATGTAGGGAAAGATCTGCTTAACATGAGATAGTCCATTCAAAAGTCTGATGGCAGCTGGGAAGAAGCTGTTTTTGTGTCGGTTAGCACTTGATCTCAGATTTTTGAATCTTCTTCCTGATAGAAGAAGGTGGAATGGAGTGTGTGGCGTCCTTAATTATGCTGGCCGCAGTGGGAAGTGTAGACAATAGATGGGAGGCTGGTTTGTGTGATGGATTGGGCTACATTCAGAGGTTCTGTAGTCTCCCCCTCTTACCTTCAACCTGTGCCCCCTTGTCATTGACACTTCCACTTTCTGAGTACTTCTTACTATCCACCCTGTCTATGTCTCTCATAATTTTGTACACGTCTGTCAGATTTCATAGAATCCCTACAGTGCAGAAGGAGGCCATTCAGCCCATCAATTGTACCCAGGCCCTATTCCTGTAACCCCACGTGTTTACCTGCTAATCCCGTGACACTAATCTATTTAGCATAACCAATCAACCTAACCTGCACATATTTGGACTTCTCTCAGCCTTCAGTATAATATTGACTTGATTTATTATTGTCTCGCATATTGAGAAACTATGAAAAGTATTGTTTCATGTGCGTTATGCAGACAAAACATACTGTTCATAGAGTATATTTTTTTATTGTCACATGTATTGGGATACAGGAAAAAGTATTGCTTCTTCTGCACTATAGAGACAAAGCATACCATTCATAGAGTACATAGGGCAGAAGGAAAGGAGAGGGTGCAGAATGTAGTGTTACAGTCATAGCTAGGGCCTAGAGAAATGTCAACTTAATATTATAATATTGAAATGTATATTACTGAATTGGTTTATGATTGTCATATTTATTGGGATACAGTGAAAAGTATTGTTTCTTGTGTGCTGTACAGACAAAGCATACCACTGATTGAGAAGGAAAGGAAAGGATGCAGAATATAATGTTATAGTCATAACTAGAGTATAGAGAAAGCTTAGCTTAATTGTGATAGGATCATTCAAATGTCTGATGACAGCACAGAAGAAGAATTGATTATTGTTAATAGTACGTAAAGTCCTCTCTTTAACTAGGGTTATTTTTTTAAAAGAAGTGGAGTAGATTAAGATTTGTATTGTATGAAGAGGAGGAGGTTTATGCAACCCTGTCTGTTTACAACCCTCCTGCCTTGTATCATTTCCTGCATTTTAAAGGACAAACATGTTGCATTTCCAACCAGTGCTGCAAACATCCTGGAAACGTGAAGGCGTGACATTTTGTCATCAGCAGGATTGACGCAGGTGGCAAAGATCTGCTAAGCATATGGAAGCTGTACTTGGGTTTCAGAGTGACCTACAAGTTATGGTTTTCTTCATTGGATTTTGTTTTGAATAAGAAGTTTCAATCATTGTATTTATGGTACTTGGTAAATCTGTAAATGAGATTTAGTGCATTATTGCAACATTTTATATCTAGTCTTACACATGTTCTTCATCTCTGTCATTCCATTGTCAAAAATAATCAAATATCCTTCTGGGGCTACATCAGTAGGCCTGCCAGTATCTGAAATGTTATGATTTAAAAATATATATATATATTTCATGGGCATCCCTAGTTATGCCAGCATTTATTGACCATCCCTAATAGTCTGTTAAAAGATGTTGCTGAGCCACTACTTTGAACCGCTGCAATCCTTGAGATGTAGGTATACTCACAGTGCTATTGGGAGGGATTCAGGATTTTGACCCAATGTCAGTAAAGGAACAGTGATTTAGTCAGGATGGTAAATGGCCTGGATGGCATGAGGTCTCTTATGCATCTGCTGCCCTTGTCCAACTGGGTGGTAGAATTTCAAGGAGCTTGATGAGTTCCTGCATTTTTGCAAATGGTATACATGGCTGCCACTGAGCATCAGTGGTGAATGAAATGAATGTTTGTGGATGGGTCAGTTAAGTAGGCTGCTTTGTCCTGGATGGTGTTGAGTGTTGGAACTGAACTCATGCAGGTAAATGGAGAGTATTCTGTTACATTCCTGATTTGTGCTTTGTCGATAGTAGAGTCAGAGGATGAGTTACTCATCTAAGAATGTCCAACTTTTGACCTGCTCTTGATCCAGTTAAGTTTCTGGTCAGTGGTGATGCTCCTGAATATTCAGGGGATGGTTGGATTTTCTCTTGTTGGAGATGGTCATTGCCCGGCCCTTCAATGGCAAGACGATTAGTTTCCATTTTCCAGCCCAAGCCTGAATGTTGTCCAAGTCTTGCAGCCTATGGATATGGACTGTTTCAGTATGTGAGGAGATGCAAATGATGCTGAACATTGTACAGCCATCATCAAACATTCCCACTTCTGACTTTATGAGGGAAGGGAGGTAATTGACAAAACAGCTAAAGATGTTTGGGCCTGTGACATTTCCGTGAGGAACTCTTGCAATGATGTTGTGTTGTGAGTTCTGACAAAATGCCAACATCCAGAATGTTAATTTTCCTTTTATTTTCTCACATGTTCAATGACCTATTGCACATTTCCACCAATTATTAAATAAAGATTAAACTTCTGAAGTATGGCATCTATCTCCACTTGGAGAAGCAAAGCTTGATCAGGGATAGTTAGCATGACTTGTCAGGTAGAGGACATGCCTAACAAATTTGAATTTTTTGAGGAGGTGACCAGGTGGGTAGATAAAGATAGTGCAATGAATGTAGTTTATATGGATTTCAGCAAAGCCTTTGACAAGGTCCTACATGGGAGACTTGTAAAAAAGGTAAGTTCACATAGAATGCAGGATAATTTGATAAAGTGGATTCAAAATTGGCTCAGCTGTAGAGACAGAGGGTGATAACAGAAGGCTGTTGTAGTGACTGGAGATAGTAGTCATGATGTGGAGATAGAACATAGAACATTACAGCACAGAACAGGCCCTTCGACCTTCGATGTTGCGCCGACCAATATAAAAAGCAATGCCCCTCCAAACTAAACCATTCCCTTCTCTTCCATATACTTATCAACTAACCTCTTAAATGCCACCAAACTTGGCGCATCTACAACTGCTGCAGGCAGGGCATTCCACTCCCGAACCACCCTTTGGGTAAAGAACCTACCTCTGATATCCGTCCTATAACTATCACCCCTTAATTTAAAGCTGTGTCCCCTCGTGCTAGCTTTTTCCATCCTAGGAAAAAGGCTATCACTGTCCACCCTATCTAAACCTCTAATCATCTTATATGTTTCGATTAGGTCCCCTCTTAGCCGCCTCCTTTCTAACGAAAACAACCTCAAATCCCTCAGCCTCTCTTCATAAGACCTGCCCTCCATACCAGGCAACATCCTGGTAAACCTCCTCTGTACCCTCTCCAATGCCTCCACATCTTTCTTATAATGTGGGGACCAGAACTGCACACAATACTCCAAGTGCGGCCGCACTAGAGTTTTGTACAGTTGCAACATGACGTTGCGGCTCCGAAATTCAATCCCTCTACCAATAAAAGCCAAGACTCCATATGCCTTCCTAACAACCTTCTCAACCTGACTGCTGGCATTGGACTGGGGTAAACACAGTAAGAAGTCTGACAACATCAGGTTTAAGTCCAATTTTTGCCCATTTGCCTTACAAAGGGGCAACCCCGAAAACTTGCAAGTTTACTGTGAAATAAATCGGTTGGACTTAAAACTGGTGTTGTCAGACTTTTTAGTGACTGGAAGCCACTATTTGATGTTGATGAACAAAGGGATCTTGGTGTATATGTGCATAGATCCCTGAAAGTTGGCAATCAAGTTGATAAGGTTGTTAATAAGGCATACGGAGTCTTGGCTTTTATTGGTAGGGGGATTGAATTTCGGAGCCGCAACGTCATGTTGCAACTATACAAAACTCTAGTGCAGCCACACTTGGAGTATTGTGTACAGTTCTGGTCCCCACATTACAAGAAAGATGTGGAGGCATTGGAGAGGGTGCAGAGGAGGTTTATCAGGATGTTGCCTGGTATGGAGGGCAGGTCTTATGAAGAGAAGCTGAGGAATTTGAGGTTGTTTTCGTTAGAAAGAAGGCGATTAAGAGGAGACCTTATTGAAACATATAAGATGATTAGAGGTTTAGATTGGGTGGACAGTGATAGCTTTTTTCCTCGGATGGAGAAAGCTAGCACGAGGGGACATAGCTTTAAATTAAGGAGTGGTAGTTATAGGACGGATGTCAGAGGTAGGTTCTTTACCCAGAGGGTGATAAGGGTATGGAATGCCCTACCTGCTGCAGTTGTGGATGCGCCAAGTTTGGGGGCATTTAAGAGGTCAGTGGATAGGTTTATGGATGAAAAGGGAATGGTTTAGATTAGAGGATCATTGCTTTTTCTTAGTTGGTCGGTGCAAAATCGAGGGCTGAAGGGCCTGTTCTGCGCTGTAATTTTCTATGTTAAATGTGAGGTGTTGCATTTCAGGAGAAAGAATGTAAGGGGGAGGTACATGATAAAGGGTAAACCTATTAAGAGTATAGAAACACAGAGCGACTTGGGGGTGCAGGTGCACAAGTCTCTGAAGGTGGCAGAGCAGGTGAAGAAAGCATATGGTATGTTAGCCTTTATAGGAAGGAGTATAGAGTACAAGAGCTGGCCTTTAATGTTGCAGTTGTATAGAACATTGGTTAGACCTCATTTAGAATACTGCGTCCAGTTCTGATTGCCTTACTACCGGAAGGATGTGGAGACTCTGGAGAGCATGCAGAGGAGGTTTACCAAGATGCTGCCTGGTATGGAAGATCTGAGTTACGAGGAGAAGTTAGGCAAATTGGAGCTGTTTTCCTTAGAAAGACGTAGACTTAGAGGAGATCTAATAGAGGCGTACAAGATTATAGATAAAGTAAACAGGGTTAAGCTTTTTCCAAGGATGGACTGAAATAGCATGAGGGGTTAGAGTGAGGGGGGATAAGGTATAATTTGGATGCTCGAGGGAGTTTTTTCATTCGGAGGGTGGTGGGGGTATGGAACGCGCTGCCAAGTAAAGTGGTGGAGACAGGCACTCTGGAGTTATTTAAAAGATACTTAGATGGGCACATGAACAGAATGGGAATGGAGGGATAAAGAAAACTGATTTAAAATAGGGATCATGAGCCTCGGGAGTCCTGGGAAGTGTGTAAATTGTCGATGATATTGATGTATTTGTTTTTATCCTACAGGTGCTTTGGTCCACCTTGTTGTCTATCAAGGGGTATACATGCAGTGGGTCGTGAGAGGGCTGCTCTTGGTTTTTTTTTCGGGAGTATCCTAGTGCTTCACTTCGTTAGTGTACGCTTGACCTGGACCATTTTTTGGGCGACATGACAGCTCCGTGACTATCGCTGTGCTCTGCAGATACATGGATTTGGGCCTGTGTCTGTGGGAGTTTGTGCATTCTCCCCGTGCTTGCGTGGGTTTTCTCCGGGTGCTCCGGTTTCCTCCCACATCCCAAGGATGTGTTCTTAGGATGATTGGCAGAACAAATTCTCCCTAAATTGTCTCAAATTTGGTTTCAATCCATAGATTTATAAACATAGACAGGGATTACTGGTAGAAGTGGGAATATCGAGGTGACAGCGTGGGCTCATTGGGCCAAAGGGCCTGTTTCCCATGCTGTTTTTGTTCTTTGTTCTTTATTTTGGTAACAGGCTGGTTTTCTTGTGTGCAGAGTTGAAGGGACCAATAATGGCTCATAAATCTGTTCCAGAGTGGCTAATGACATTACAGTCATTTTCAAACTGCAGGTCATGTGTCTCTGTGGTGGTTAATTTAGTCTAGCGTGGGGGCAGTGGGTGGTATTTAAGTTGCACCAGAGGGCAGATGATCTTTGATGAAGTGAATAGCCACTCAGTTAGATTGTAAATAATATGGGAACTATCACACAATCTTGCTGGACTCTGATCAAGATTTTGAAGCTTTAGATTTCTGCTTTAGACCTCCCATGCAAGACAGTTGCAGTTCTTGTGATGAAGTTTCTTGACATCTCAATCTTCAGAGCACATTGCGCAGAGCCTTGTGATTTAATGAGCCAAATGCTTTGGTGAGGTTAATGAATGCAATGCAAGTTCCTGGTGTTGTTCTCAACATTTTCTTGTACTTTGGCAACAAAGGCATATCAGAAGTTCTTCTGGAAGGACTTAAGTAGGCAGTGATTCTGGAAGGAATTCTCTGGCCTCAAGAAGTAGGCGATTCAAGAGAATGTATGTTAGGATTTTCTCTGTTACAGACAAGAGGGAAATAAATAGGAATAGGTCATTCAGTCTTTGAGCTTGCTTCGCCATTTAACAGTATCATGCTGAACTTCTACCTCAACACCATCTTCCTGCATATTCCCCCATATCCCTTAACACCATTGGGACCTAGAAATCTATCAACCTCTACTTTGAACAAACACAAGGACTGACCCTCCACAGCCCTCTGGGTATAGAATTCCAAAGATTTATCGCTTTGACTGAAGAAATTCCTTCTCATCTCGACACTAAATGTCCTACCTCTTATGCTGAGATGTTTAACCCAGTTTTACATTAAATTATCTTAAGAACTCCAGAGTGCAATCTTGAGAGAATTGTAACACTCTGATCCTCAGAATGCTTGACACACAAACTGTTCACATTTTAATTCATTTGGTTAATTACTATTTGGAAGAGACTAAAATTAATTCATTTATGCAACAAGTGGTACCTCTTAATGGACTTTAAACAACCTCATGCTTTGTTCTGATTTAATACACATTCTTCCTTTCCCATTTTGATTTATCTCTCCTTCAGATTACTTCTAATTTTATTCCTGTTAGCCTGTCATTAATTTGATGGTCCTTGATTTAGAAACAAGTCTCACACAATGGGGCTTTTCTAAGTCCAGTACCATATATCATAAGGTTTTCGCACTCCATCAATTGATATACCATATTCTTGAAGAACCTAGCTTTGGTATGTCAGAGCCATTTTATTGCCCTGCTATTTTGATACTACTTATTGATTATGATAGTTTTGTAATTACAACAGTAGAAATGAGACTCCTAAGACATGCAACTATGATAGAAATTGAAAAAAATAATTGACATACAAAAATACTATCTGGTTCATTGGACTGTGATTTCTTCACACACACCATTGTCTCGTAACAAAATAATCTCATCTAATAAAGCCTATCATGATAATTTAGAACTTTATTCAGTTGCTTTTTCTGTAGCTTCACAAAGGCCAGCCGAAGTGAGCTGGTATGATAGTGGTTAGCACTGCTGCCTCACAGCGCCAAGGACCCAGGTTTGATTCCTGGCTTGGGTCATTGTTTGTGCAGAGTTGGCACCATCTCCCCATGTCTGCATGGGTTTCTCTGGGTGCTCCAGTTTCCTCCCACAATCCGAAAGACGTGCCGGTTAGGTGCATTGGCCGTGCTAAATTCTCCCACAGTGTACCCGAACAGACGCTGGAGTGTGGTGATGAGGAGACTTTCACAGTAACTTAATTGCAGTGTTAATGTAAGCCTGCTTGTGACTCTAATAAATAAACTTTTAAAAAGAACAGCAAAACTACAACTGTACTGAGACTTTATCAGAGGTTGCAGTTTAATTTAATGCCCAGTTGAAAGCCTCTTTGCCTTTTTAATGGCCTTGTCACACTTAATGTAGACTTTTTAATGATTAATCAACTGAATTCTGTATCTCTGTGGAACCTTAGCAGTTGAAGCTGTATTTTATATACATACATTTCTGTCTGCAAAAATCCAAGTATCATACCAAATTGAACCGTATGTCAAGATTTAGAGGAGATGGAGCTGTATTGATAGTCACTGGACGGTAATCTAGTGATGATGTAGAGATGCCGACGTTGGACTGGGGTAGTAAGAATCTAGCAACACCAATTTTAAATCCAACCGATTTATTTGATAGTAAATTTGCGAGCTTTCGACACTGTGTCTTCGTCAGGCAAATGCAGTGTTCTGGTCTGCAATAGCACACATATCAACACAGACAGTCACAGATTTCTGATTAGAATGCGAATCCTTACATCTAACCTGCTATTCAAGTGTTAAAGTGGCTAACAATGTGTGTGAAGGGAATCCTGAGCATTGTTAGAGAATTGTGTATTTTCTCCAGACAGCACAGTAAGTGAGGTTTTTTGCTAACCCAGGCAAGTTACGGGGGTTACAGATAGTGTGTCATGAAGCCAAGATCCCTGTTAAGACCGTCCTCATGTGTGCGGAGCTTGGCTATCAGTCTCTGCTCAGCGACTCTGCGCTGTCGTGTATCACGAAAGCCCCCTTGAAGAACATTTACCCGCAGGTCGGAGGCCAAATGCCCATGACTGCTGAAGTGTTCGCCCACAGGAAGGGAACTGTTTTGCCTGGTGATTGTTGAGCGATGCTCATTCATCCGCTGTCGTAGTGTCTGCATGGTCTCCCCAATGTACCACGCTTCGGGACATCCTTTCTTGCAACGTATTAGGTAGACAACGTTGGCCGAGTTGCAAGAGTATGTACCGTGTACCTGGTGAATAGTATCCTCACGTTTGATGATGTCGTCCATGTCTATGATATGCCAGATCATTTGAAGGGCAGTTAGGCAATTATGGATAATAAGAGCTGTTGATGTCTACATCTGATCAAAATAAGCATTCCTTTAATGTATATCAGTAGGCTTGTTATGTATTTGATCTGAACTGTTAATTCTTGTTTACATTTTTATGACTGCTGTATCATAGGATCCCTACTGTTTGCCCACTGAGTCTGCTCTGACTCTGTGAAACAGCATCTTACGCAGGCAAATCCCGCTACCCCCTTCATCCCCATTACCCCAATTCCTATGGCTAATTCCCCCTAACTTATACACCTTTGGACATTTTTCTTAATGGAGATCCATAGGCACAGTTACCAAATCTAGAAACTTTGAAAAATTATATTCAATGCACCTACAATTTTCGTATCTACGTTTTCACATTATGGTGAAAACCATCAAATCATGATTCATCCACCTTAAGTCCTTTAACTTCTCTATCAGCATTTCTATCTTGTATTAAATCAAAGAGTTTCCTTCCTTTGGCTTATCTGGGAATGAAAAAGTGGTATTCAAATAACCCTGAAGCAAATGATTGTTGTTTAAAAACCCAATTGACTCACAAATGTTGTGTAAAGAAGAAAATCTGATGTCCTTAACAAATTCACCCTTCAAGCCATTCCATGAGCATGTTCTCCAAAATGGCTTGGAAGCGATTACAGATGGGTAATAAACGTGAGTCTTGCAGCAGTACTCACATCCCAAGATTGATTTGATTTGAGTTATCTTTGTCACATGTATTAGTTTACAGTGATAAGTATTGCTTCTTGCATGCTGTACAAACAAAACATGCTGTACATAGGGAAGGAAAGGAGAGAGCGCAGAATGTGGTGTTGCATTCAAATCTAAGGTATAGAGAAAGATCAACTTAATGCAACGTAAGTCCATTCAAAAATCTGATGGCAGCAGAGAAGAAGCTGTTTTTGAGTCGGTTGGTACATGATCTCAGATTTTTGTATCTTTTTCCCAATGAAAGAACTTAGAAGAGAGAATGTTTGGGGTGAGTTGGGTCCTTGATTATGCTGGCTGCTTTTCCAAGATAATGAAAAGTCTAGACAGAATCAATGGATGGGAGACTGGTTTGAGTGATGGGCTGGGCTTCATTCATGACTCTATAATTTGTTGAGGTCTTGGACAGAGCAGAATTGCTGATCTTTTTTTTAAACAGCTGTCTTAATTCTATTATATTCATCTGCATTCAGCGTAATGTTTTGATTATAAGTCATTTTT
Organism: Sphyrna mokarran; assembly: GCA_024679065.1. Lineage (NCBI taxonomy): Eukaryota > Metazoa > Chordata > Chondrichthyes > Carcharhiniformes > Carcharhinidae > Sphyrna > Sphyrna mokarran. The sequence continues at coordinate 18,926,269 of JAGIQG010000005.1, forward strand.
TTCTTTACATGATGATTTTGTTTTGCCCCAAATGTTAACTGTTTTTCTTCATTGAATAGTACGGCAGACTGTCCTGTTCGTTGGTCTTTGACAGTGCCACTGTGGAGGTAATTGAGTTGAAATGTCACCAGAAGTTGCCTTAAACAGAATTTCCCCTGCACTTCGTCCCTTCATCTCCAATGTTGTCAGAAATGGAAAAATTGGCTTAGATGCTACAAATAATCTCAAAATAACAGATCTTAAATCAGGGTAAGTGCTGATGAGTGCTCCAAGTTGGTTTCATTTTATTATTCTGACAGTTTTGTTCATCTTCTCTCAATTTGTTCAGCTAAAATGTATGTATGTGACATATGTGCAAGTGTCTTTAGCTTTTGAATTATTTTAAGCACTTCATGTTTACATTTTGTTTGTGTAATCCAGGGCCACCAAAGTTGGCTCCCAATTGTACTTACTTTCTGAAGCAGAGAAGTTCAATGATGTGTTAACCCAGCTTGAAGTACAGTCTTGGAATAAAACAGTACAAAATAATCAGCAGCCATATTACTTTTACTTAGTTCCTCTCTAATTATTTTCAATTTCAGGGAAAAAAGTTGCAAAATAGTGAACTTGTCCACAAATGTGTGTTTCTATTTCTGATTAATATACTTTCTTTGCAATGTAACATCAGCATTTGTATAAAAGTACTTGACACTTGTATAAAAGTAAAGTGGGTTTTATATGTTTAAATCATCGTTTTTAATTCATTCCTGGGATGCAGGAATCACTGGCTAGGTCAGCATTTATTTTCCATCCCTGTCTACCCTTGAGAACGTGGTTGTGAGCTTTCTTCTTGAATTGCTGCAGTCCACGTGGTGTAGGAACATCCATATTGCTGTTAGGTATGCAGTTCCAGGATTTTTGAAGGAACAGTGGAATGTTTCAAAAGCAGGCTAGCTTGAAGGGGAATTTCCAGTTGGTGGTGTTTCCAAGTGCCTACTACTCTTGTCTTTCTGGATGGTAGTGCTGTCTAAGGAGCCTTGGTGAGTTGCTGTAGTGCATTGTGTAGATGGTATACATTGCTGTCATTATGCATTGGTAGTAAAGGGAGTGAATATTTGTGAATGGAGTACCAACCAAGCAGGTGGTGTTGAGCTTCTTGAGTGTCATTGGAGCTGCACTCATCCAGACAAGTGGAGAATATTCTATCATACTCCTCATTTATGCCTGATGGACAGAATTTGGAGAGTCAGGAGGTGAGTTGTCGCCACTGTATTTCTAGTCTCTCTGTTCTTGTAGCCATAGTATTTTAGGTCATAGAGGATTGCAAAGCATCATTCAACATGGAACACTTACAAGTGCAGTACATGTTGAAATTATCTGAATACAAATCTTGCTACACAGAAAATTTTTTCCATTAGCAATATGTAAGCTGATCTGATGTTAACTGAAACAATTGACTCCTCCCAATGGTAAAATGTATATTTAAAAATCTGGAGTACATTGCAAGTGGTTATACAAAATAACCAGGTGTTAACCACAATGATTCTGAGAGCAAAAGGAAGTTTCTGATCTCCTGGCCGTTTTTCCTGCTTTCACAAATTAAGTGTTTATTCCATTCATTGCTGTTTCTGGAATTTTGTGTGTGCAAAATTGGTGCTGTGTTTAGCTATGTTAGAAAAGGGTTTTTCCCAAAATGATTTACTGTTTATGAAGCACTCCCAAATGTTTTATAGGCATGTTATTACAACTTATTTTTGAACGTGGAGGAAGTCAATTCAAAAAAATATTATTCTACCTTGGCGTGATTCATCTAATATTCAAGATTTGCAGTTTTTCATTTTGGTCCTGCGGCCTAACTAATGCTAAACTGAATAAAAGGCTTGGGCTCTGTTTAGAGAAATTCCTGTTTTGTGTTTAGAAATGTTATAGGTGTTTGTTATGGTTTGAATGTTGCTAGCCATTGTTTTCCTATTTTTGATGTGACTGAAATCTCTTTTTGGTTCCTCCTTTCAGGTGCACATCACTAACACCTGGACCCTGTTGTGATCGGTTTAAGCTACATATTCCTTATGCTGGAGAGACATTAAAATGTAAGAATTATTTTATGTTTGGAGATCACTAATGAAACATTTCAATATGTCAGGATTTAAAAGAACATGCTGTGGAAACTTTGTGTAATTAGTACCATTCATTAATTGTCCCATAATTACAATTGTTCTTTTTGAACATTGTATCAAAAGTATATTTGCAAAAGCATTGTTTTACTGAAACAATGTTCTGAATCATATGCTACTGATTGTTGAGAAATGTTTCTGACGACATTTTTTTTGTACCTTCCATCAGTATGTTCTGTTAATGTCAAAGCAGCTGGTTTATGATGTGTAATTATGCAGTGTGATTTTCCACTCACCTTTGGTGTGCAGATTGACATTTCCTTTGAAGAGCTAAGTTTTCAAAATTGCAGTCAGTATTCGTTTTAATCATTTGACCCCACGTTATCATTTCTGATAACTTAGGGTGAAAAAGATCAAAGCTAATGCCAGTAATAACGATTGCTGAATAATCACTTTTCCAGAATTCTCTGGATTCTAGAAAGATATCAGCAAATTGGGAAACTCCAAATCTAATAGCTCTTTTCAAAAAAGGAAGAAGACAAACAGGAAATTATAGGCCAGTTAGCCTGCATCTGTCTTTAGGAAAATGCAAGATTCCATTATTAAACAAGGTGGTGGTAATATCACTAGAATACTAATGTAGAGACATAGACTAATGATTTGGGACCATAGTAGCTGATGGAATTTGAATTCAGTTAATAAATCTGGAAAATGAAACTAGTTTTGGCATTGGTGACCAATTGGCATTTGATAATTGGTGAAATTATCATTGATTGTCAGTAAAATCCATCTAGTTCACAAATGTTTTTTCTGGAAGGGAATCCTCCACCCTACACTCTTAACTGAAGGCTCTTAAATGCCTTCAGTTAAGTACAATCACGCATACACTCTCTCTTTCTCACACTCTCTCTCTCTCTCTCTCAAACGCACACACACACACACACACACTTGCACCTTCTTATGCACAAAAAACTCTCACTCACACATATTTATGTGCAATCTTAAATTCTCATGCTCACACGTACTTTCACGCTCACCATTCACATGCACACTCATGCACTCTTATGATCTTATCCACGCATTTACACATGCTGTCTAATACTGACACACACAACAACAGCCAGCTCCTGTAATGCCCCCAGCAAAACCACTACCTAGCAGCTAGTCTCTACCCCAACTCAGCACTCACTCTCATTCTCCCCTGCCTGCCAAGCCCAGGATTGCCACCATTTCCCCATCCACCTGCCTGATTCTGAATTTGTTTTTCCATTCGCTAACCATAAGCAGATACCTGGCAACTGATGACGTTTCACTGGTTCAATCACAGGCTAGTTTCACCCTACATTGGCTGATGTTACCTATTAGGAGCCAAAGCATGGAGGAACCAGACTGTGATTGGCTAAACAGGCTCTCAGTAATTTTTGATATTCTTTTGAGGAAGTTGGTTTTTGGAAGATGTAACAGGCCATTTAAAAATGCCTTGCAAGCCACATCTGGCCCATGGCCACATTGTTGACAAGTTTGATATGAAGAGTCTGTAAAGTGATATAGATGGGTTAAGTGAATGAGCAGAAATTTGACAGTTGCAATATGTGGGAAAATATGAGGTTGTTCGCTTAGGAGTGAAGAATAGACAATGAATAAATTATTTAAATGGAGAGATTCCGCAGAATGTTGCAGTACAGAGTTGTTTGGGTATACCCACAGATGAATCACAAGAGGTTAGCGTGTAGGAAGGCCTACAGAATATTAACTTTTTTTTGCAAGGCAGATGACATATAAAAGTAGGCAAGCCTTGATCGAACTGTACAAGGAATTGGTGACATCAAACCTGGATAATTGTAGATTTTGTCTTGTTACTTATGGACAGATATTCTTGTTTTGTAAGAGAAAGTTTAGTAGGTTGATAAGATGAGGAGGGTTATCCATGAGGGACCAAATGGTCTTCTTTACTCCTATAACTGAAAGTTGGTATTCAAGTTGATAAGGTTGTTAAGAAGGAGTATAGTGTGTTAGCACTTATTGGTAGAGGGATTGAATTTCGGAGCCGCAACATCATGTTGCAACTGTACAAAACTCTGGTGCGGTTGCACTTGGAGTATTGTGTACCGTTTTGGTTGCCACATTATAAGAAAGATGTGGAGGCATTGGAAAGGGTGCAGAGGAGGTTTACCAGGATGTTGCCTAGTATGATGGGTAGGTCTTATGAGGAAAGGCTATGGGACTTGAAGTTATTTTCATTAGAGAGAAGAAGGCTAAGAGGTGACTTAACTGAGACATATAAGATGATGCAGAGATGCCGGCGTTGGACTGGGGTAAACTCAGTAAGAGGTCTGGCAACACCAATTTTAAATCCAACCGATTTATTTGATAGTAATCTGCTAGCTTTCGGCATTTGTGCCTTCGCCTGACGGGGTGGATAGTGAGAGCCTTTTTCCTCGGATGGAGATGAATGACACAAGGGGACATAGCTTTAAATTAAGGGGTGGTAGTTATAGGACAGATGCTAGAGATGGGTTCTTTACTCAGAGGGTAGTAAGGGCGTGGAATGCCCTGCCTGCAGCAGTTGTGGACTCGTCAAGTTTAAGGGCGTTCAGATGGTCAGTGGATAGGCATATGGATAGCACTGGAATAGTTTAGGATAGAGGGTTCCATTGGTCAGCACAACATCGAAGGCCAAAGAGCCTGTACTGCGCTGTAATGTCCTAACTTAGGGCCATGTCTGTTATAATTTTGATGGAAGTCACCTGTCCAGCTGAAAATTATATTGTTCGACTTGCGAGAAAGCATGGAATATAAATAAGGCTTCGTTCTTGGACCCACAATCTGCGTTGCCTTGTCCCACTGGTTGGATAGAACTAAAATGTGATTTTTTTTTCAAAGTTCAAAGTGGAGTTTTGATGGACTGTAATTACCTTGTGTTTCTTAGGTATTTTACCAATATTGGTTTTGTGTGCTCTTTTTTGTTTGACTTATTTTTGAAATCAGTTTTTTGTACAGTCTCTGTTATGCATTTTTCCTTCTTGTGAGTTAGGAAGGCAGACAAATTGCTGTGTTGGTATTTTCTGTAAATAACCACCAAAGAAAATTGATAGAAGCGTTAAAAACTTTGTCTTTCAGTTTGCTTTATTCATTATTCTTTCTGGGAGCAATTTGAGTTTGCATAGAAAAACATGCCACATTGCAATACATAGGGGCATACAGAGCAGTATAAGAGTTGGGAAAATTAACCAAGCAAATTATTGAGCACATGAGCTTTAATAGACTTTCAAAGGTGGGAAGAGTGGTGGCAGAGCAGAGTTTAAGGAGGGAATTCCTAAGAGTTAGCTCAGGGTAGCTGAAAGCTCTGCCATTGATGGTGAAACAGAAAAAATGAGAATACATAGGAGATAAGAAACCAGGAACAGAAGGTCACTGGCTGGGATTATAAAGCTCGAAGAGAACATAGAGGTAGGATATCATAATCTTGGAGGAAATTGCATTGAAATGACAGTTTTTTTACGTCAATTGAATTTGGCAAGGACAGTGTAAGTGGGATTTAGTGTGGGTAGCAGCATTTTGATAAGTTAATATTTAAGACAACAAGAGCTTTTGAAAGCTGTCCAGGAATATAACCGTGAATCTCCATAGTAGAAACATAGACAATGCGAGCAGGAGGAGACCATTCAGCCCTTCAAGTCTGTTCTGCCACTTATCACGATCATGGTTGATTGTCCAACTCAATCGCCCAATCCTGCTTTTTCCCCATAACAAAGAACAAAACAGCAAGGGAAATAGGCCCTTTGGCCCAATGAGCCCGCGCCCCAAGTGCTATATCTAGCCGCCTCTTGAATACATTCAGTATTTTGACATTAGTTACTTCCTGTGGTATGAATTCCACAAGCTCATCACTTTTCAGGTGAAGAAATGTCTCCTTATCTTCATCCTAAATGGTCTAACTGTGTCCTCAGAAACTCCCACCATCTACCCTGTCTAATCATGTTAGAATTTTATAAATTTTGTGAGATTTTCCCCTCGTTCCTCTGATGTCCAGCAAAAACAATCCTAACCTAGTCAATCTCTCCTCGTACATCAGTCCCGCCATCTCCGTGATCAGCTTGATAAGCCTTCACTGTACTCCCTCGAGAGCAAGAACATCTTTCCTCACAAAAAAAGACCAAAATTGCAAACAATATTCTAGGTGTGGACTCACCAAGGCCCTGTATAATTGCAACACATCCCTGCTCCAGTACTCAACCTCTCACATTGAAGGCCAACATACCATTTGTCTTCTTTACTGCTTGCTGCAACTGCATGCTTACCTTCCACAACTAGTGCACAAGAACATCCAGGTCCCATCTGCACGCTCCCCTCTCCCAATTTACAGCAATTCAATCAGTAATCTGCCGTTTTATTTCTGTTTCCAAAGTGAAGAATCTCACATTTATGCAAATTATACTGCATCTGCCATTGATTTGCCCACCCAGCCTATCCAGGTCATGCTGAAGGATCTCTGCATCCTCACCACAGTTCACCCTCCCACCCAACTGGAATCATCTGCAAACTTTGAGGTGTTATATTTTGTTCCCTCATCCAAATCATTAGTATATATTGTGGATAGCTGGGGTCCTCAGCATCGATCCCTGTGGCACCCCACACTAGTTACTGCTTGCCAATTTGAAAAGAACCTATTAATTCCTATTGTTTTCTATCCATCCCAACACACTTCCCCCAGTCCCATGTGTTTTAATCTTGCACAATAATCTCTTATGCGGAACTTTATCAATGCTTTCTGAAGGTCCAAATATACCGCATCGACGGACTACTCCTCCTCAACTCTACTTTTTAAACCTTCAAAGAATTCCAACATATTTGCCCAGCATGATTTCCCCTTCATAAACCCATGCTGACTCGGTCTGATCGTACCACTGCTTTCTAATGCTCTGCTATAAAGTCTTTGATAATGGATTCAAGATTTTTCCCCACTATGGATGTTAGGCTTACTGATCAATAATTCCCTGTTTTCTCTCTACCTCCCTTTTTGAATATTGGAGTGATATTAGCTACCCTCCAACCTGCAGGGACTGTTCCTGAGTCTATAGAATCCTGGAAGATGACCACCAATGCATCCACTATTTCTAGAGCCATTTCCTTAAGTACTCTGGGTTACAGATTATCAGGCCCTGGGGATTTATCTGCCTTCAGTCTCATCAATTTTCCCAGCACCATTTCTCTACTAATATCGATCTCCCTCAGTTCTTCCCTCTCACTAAATTCTACATCCTCCAACATTTCTGGCATCTGATTTTGTCTTTTGTGAAGGCAGAGCCAAAGTATGTAGTTCAACCAAAGTTCAATTGCTCAGCCATTTCTTTGTCCTCTATTATACAATTACACTGTCTGTTTCTGCAAGGGACTTATTTACCTTCACCGACCTTTTCTCTTCACATATCAATTGAAACTCTTAGTGTAAGTCTTTACGTTCCCTGCAAGCTTATTTTTGTATTAGTTTCCTACTTGTAAAGCCAAGTGTCAGCTTCAAAGATTATTGATTCCGAGCTTCTAAGTCTCTTTATTTTCCCCCACTCCCCAAATAGCACCATTTATATTGCCTCTTGATGTTGTTCCTTCCAAAATTCATCCCCTCTCACTTACTCACATTCAGGTGAATCAGCCATTTTTCTGCCCGCTTCACTAGTCTCTGTTTTCTATTCCTGTCTTGCTGACCACTTACTATGTTGCCAAGTATTGTGTTGTTTGCTTGGCTTGGAAGTACAATTTCAAAGTTTGCAAACAACACAATACTTGGCAACATAGTAAGTGGTCAGCAAGATTTATTATTATCCAAATCAAGAAAAGCATTGATCCTTATACTGATCCCTGCATTGGGTAGGAGTATGTCTTTACTAAGTACTTCTATCCAGTTAGAAAAAACATCAATTCATTCTATCCTGTAGCAATCTTAGTTTAGGCTAATGATTGCCCAATTCTGTTCAATATCTTTCTGATAGGTTGTCAAATATTGCCTGCTTCCACTGGCAAAACATTTTGCATTCAAATCAGCCCTCCAATTCAGTATGCAAAGCAACATATAAATTATTATTATTAATTCGTGGTACAGGGTGTTGCTGGCTGACCAGCACTTAATGTCTATCCCTAGTTGCCCTTGGGGGGCAGTTGAGAGTTAACCACATTGTTGTGGCTCTAGAGTCACATGTAAGACAGACCGGGTAAGGACAGCAGATTCCCTAAAGAGAATGAGTGAACCAGATAAATTTTTCCACTGATTGACAATGGTTTCATAGTCATCAGTAGCTTCTTAATTCCAGATTTTTTTAAATTGAATTCAGATTTCATCACCTGCCATGGTGGGATTTGGACTCTGATCCCCAGAATATTAGCTGAGTTTCTGGATTCATAGCCTAGTGATAATGCCACTGGGCCATCACCTCCCTCAACACTACAATATAACTGCTTGAAGACTTCTAATGTTAGAAATGAAAGTTTAACTGTATTTAATTTTGGACCAGAGAAGATGAACAGTTTTAACAAAGGTCATTTTTATGGATTGAGTGAATTGTTCTGGTTTTATAAGTACCAGACATTGGGAAATGAAGATCACGAGATGTTGATGAGACATTTCACTTACTCAGAATGTTTTGAACTTGGCTTCAATAGTGCAACATTTTGTAACAATTTTATAAAGTGCTTGGCATATGCACTTTAATACAGAAGAATTTGTTTGAGCTGGAGTTCATTCCTGTGGACCTTTTGAGGCTTTGCACTTACATTGTCAATGTGTATGGAATATCTGCTCACTGATCTCTTCCTCAAAGTAGCTGTTTTAAATATGTAATACATAAGGTTAGAATCCTGTGACATTGCTCTCTGATTATTCAAGAGAACTTGTATTATAGTTAGTTAGCTGAGCTGCTGAAACCTCATTCCAAAGTATCAAATGTGATAATTTTGGGAAGACTTAGGGTCAGTTGTTAAACGATTTTAGTCAAAATTAATCTTCAAAAATATATTTTTGGAGACCAAATCAAACTAGGGTTTGGTTTTGGTCTCGGGAGACTGTGGCTTTGAACATTGTCCCTGTGTCTGTGAGCTTTCTCTGGGTACTCCAGTTTCCTCCCACGATCCACAGATGTGCGGGTTAGATAGATTGGCCGTGATAAATTGCCACTTAGTGTCAGAGAGAATTAGCATGATAAATACATGAGGTTGCAGGGCCTGGGTAAGGTTGTTGTTGGTGTGGTCCGGTAGGCTGAATGGCCTCCTTCTGCAGTGTAGAGAATCTGTGATCTTCTGGTGGAAGAAACCTGTAGTTTGAATTTATTCTGTCTTGAAACGTTTTTAGCGAAGGGGAGATACTTTATTTGTTGGTTTTGGCATATCAATATGTGCCACCTTTTGAAAGGCTATTTTTATGGATTGAGTAAATTGTTCTGGTTTTATAAACACCAGAACTTGAGAAATAAAATCACAACACCTTAATGAGATATTAGAATATTTTGAACTTGGCTTTAATACTGCAACATTTGGACATATTGATGTGATTCTCTTGTCAGATGAGGAATTTTACAATAAGTATTAATAGTTGTTCTTACTACTTTTTACAATAACTAATTGAAGCATAAAAATCAGAGCCTTTTGCTGTTACGTATTCGCAGAAAATATAAGAAGCATAAGAAATAGGAGCAGGAGTACGCCATCCAGCCCCTCGAGCCTGCCTCGCCATTCAATAAGATCATGGCTGATCTGTAGTGATTCAGTACCACTTTCCTGCTTTCTCCCCGTAACCCTTAATTCCTTTGTCAATTAAAAACCTATCCACTCTTGTCTTGAACATATTCAGTGAGGAAGCCTCCTCCACCTCATCAGGCAGAGAATTTCAAAGATTCACCACCCTTTGCGAGAAGAAACCCCTCTGCAACTCCAACCTGAACTCCCCCTGCCCCCAAAATCTTGAGGCTGTGCCCTCTAATCCTGCTATCTTTGCTAAGCGGGAAGAGTCTGTGTTTTTGCGATTCGTGCACAAGGACCCTAGTGCTTCATGTCGTTAGTGTATGCTTAAACTGGACCATCAGATGGGCAACATGACAGCTCAGAGACTATCGCTGTTGCTGTGCAGACACATGGATTTGGGCCTGTGTCTGCGGGAATTTGCGCATTCTCCCCGTGGTTGCGTGGGTTTTCTCCGGGTGCTCCGGTTTCCTCCCACATCCCAAAGATGTGCTCTTAGGCTGATTGGGTAACAAATTGTCCCTATGTTGGTCTCTATATGTCATTAAGCTGTTAGGATGGCGGCGCGGGCTCGTTGGGCCGAAGGGCCTGTTTCCCGTGCTGTGTTGTTCTTTGTTCTTTGTTTGACCCCCCGGGTCCCTCTGCACTGTCGCATGCTGCAGCTTTTCTCCATTTAAATAGTAATCCTTCCGACCATTATTCTTACCAAAGTGGATAACCTCACACTTGCTAACATTATACTCCATCTGCCAGGTCCTCGCCCACTCACTCATCCTATCCAGATCCCTCTGCAGGCTTTCCACACCTTCCATGCAATTTGTTTTTCCACTCATCTTCGTGTCATCAGCAAATTTTGTCACCCTGCACTCAGGCCCGTCTGATGGTAAATCGTTGAGACCCCAGCACCGATCCCTGGGACACTCCACAAGTCACCAGTTGCCAATCAGAATAGCACCCATTCATACCTACCCTCTGCTTCCTATTAGGCAACCATCCTCTATCCAGTCTAACACCCTACCCCCGACTCCCTGCACCCTAACCTTCTGCAGCAATCTTTTGTGAGGCACCTCATCAAACGCTTTTTGGAAATCCAAAAACACCACATCCACCGGTTCCCCTCTATCTACCGCACTAGTCACTTCCTCATAGAACTCCAACAAATTCGCCAAGCACGACTTCCCCTTAACGAATCCCTGCTATGTCTGCTTGATCAAACCGTTTGTATCCAGGTGCCTCGTTATTTCTGCTTTGACGACAGATTCAAGCATTTTTCCTACTACAGACATTAAACTAACCGGCCTGTAAATCCCTGCCTTCTGTCCGCGAACTTTTTTAAACAGCGGCGTAACATTAGCCATTTTCCAATCTTCCAGCACTTTTCCGGAGTCCAGTGAATTTTGAAAGATAATTACCTCTGCTATCACCTCTGCCATTTCCTTGAGGACCCTGGGATGCATCCCATCCAGTCCCGGGGACTTATCTGCCCTCAGCCCCATTAGCCTATCAAGTACCATCTCTCTAGTGACTGTAATCTCATCAAGAACCTCATCTCCTACCATCTTTCTATCCTCAATTTCGGGCAAGCTATTTACGTCCTCCTTCGTAAAGACTGACACAAAAAACTTATTCAAGGTTTCTGCCATATCCCTGTCATCCACCATTAAACCACCCCTCTCATCCTCCAAGGGTCCTACATTAATTCTGACCATCCTCCTATTCTTTATATATTTATAAAAACTCTTACTGTCCTTTTTGATGTTTCAAGCTAGTTTCGCCTCATATTCCATCTTTACTTTTTTAATCACCTTTTTAGTCACTCTTTGCTGTTGTTTGAAACTTCCCCAATCCTCCGATCGCCCACTATTTTTAGCCATTCTGAATGCCTCAGCTTTTGATTTAATAGTCTCCTTAATTTCCTTGGAGAACCATAGCTGATTTTCCCTTCTCCTACAGTCCTTCTTCACCATCGGAATATATTTTTGCTGAGTACCAAAAAAGATCTTTTTAAAAATCCCCCACTGTTCCTCAGCCATCCTACCAACCAGTGCACTCCTCCAATCCACAGTCGCCAATTCCTCTCTCATCCTATCATAGCCTTCTCTATTCAAACATAGTACACAGGTCCGGGACACTACTACCTCATCCTCCATCTGCATCATAAATTCTCCCATGCTATGATCACTCGTCCCTAGAGGATGCTTTGGTCCACCATGTTGTCTAACGAGGGGCATACACACGATGGGTCATGAGAGGGCTGCTCTTGGATTTTTTTCGAGAGTATCCTAGTGCTTCACGTCGTTAGTTTACGCTTGACCTGGACCATTTGATGGGCAACACGACAGCTCAGTGACTATCGCTGTGTTGTGCAGAGACATGGATTTGGACCTGTGTCTGTGGGAGTTTGTGCATTCTCCCTGTGCTTGTGTGGGTTTTCTCCGGGCGCTCCGGTTTCCTCCCGCATCCCAAAAATGTGCTCTTAGGCTAATTGGCAAAACAAATTCTCCCTAAATTGTCTCAAATTTGGTTTTTAATCCATAGATCTATAAACATAGTCAGAGATCACAGGTAGAGGTGGGATCATTGGGATGGTGGTGTGGGCTCGTTGGGCCAAAGGGCCTGTTTCCCATGCTGTTTTGTTCTTTGTTCTTTGTTCACACTGTGCTTCTGGATGCACTGTCTGCAAGTAGATGGAGTTTTTTTTAAGAATGACCTTCACTTAGGTTTTCCCAATTAGACTAAGGAATGTGGTAACCCCTGCAGTTGTTGCAGTCTCCTTTGTCTTGTATAACAATGAATTTGTGATTTACCTTTGACTCATTTGTGTATTTTAGTGAATATGCTGTTCATTGTATTTCTGAGCCTATATTGGGGGTGCTCCAGATCCAATGTCTAATTGTATACAGCATTTATTGGAGGTACTTTACAAGTAATATTTTGATTATTCAGTAGTCTGCATTTTATCTAGTATGAATCTTGGATGTATACTACAGTCCTTTTTTTTTCTTTTATTTATTTAAAAAGTTGCTTGAAATGAGTTCTGTTGAAAATAAACAAAATGGTTAAAATGTTGATATGCAATGTGATTTTTGTCTCAATTTCTCTGCTAATTACTCAGATGCTGCCAATGAACTATGTTATGGTAGAATATCATAGGTAACTTTTAATCAGTTTAGAAAGCTTCTGCAATGTAGCATGTTTTGTAAGACCATAAAGAGGAGCAGGAGTAGTCCGCATGGCCTGTCAAGCTTCCTCCGCCAATTAATATAATCATCGCTGACCTTCAACTCCAGTTTCCTCCCAACTGTCCATATCCTTTAATTCTTTGAGAGACCAAAACTCTCTCTGTCCCACCTTTAAGCATATTCAGTGATACAGCTTTCACAACCCCTTCTGGAGCACAGAATTCCAAAGATTCACAGCCCTTTGAATAAAGTAATTTCTCCTTATATTAATCCAAAATGCTTTCTCTTGGGATTGTGCTCCTTTGTTTTAGGTTCCATGACCAGCAGAAGCAATCACTCAGCTAGCACCCTATCATGTCCCTTCAGAATTTTGTAAGTTTGAATGAGATTCTTCTTGGCCTGCTAAATTCCAGTTCTACTTACTCGGCCTCTCATCATATGACGACCTCCTCATTCTAGGAACCAATTTAGTGAATTTTCACTATATTGCTTCCAATGCAAGCTTTGCTTAAACGTGGAAACAATTCTCAACTTGTCATTGGTCTCATCCAAACTCTGTACTAACTTAGCTTCTTAATTTTTGCACTCCAATCCTTTTGCATAAAGACCAACATGCCTGCTGCCTTCCTAATTGTTTGCTTCACCTACATGCTTACTTCCTGCCTTTCTTGAAGGTGCACACCCAAGTAATTTGCTCAGGAGTATTTACAGACACAGTATCTATTATCGCATGAGTTGTTTTTGGCAAGCAAGGTACAGTTGGTCCTTATGTTTTCTTTGGCATGCTTTATTTTGCTGCAATATGAGCAGTTGAGAATTGCTGGTACAGTGAGATACATTCTTATTTGACCAGTGCAGAAAGAAGGATTATAGTACAAAAAGCAAGTGCAAAATTACTTTTGAAAGATAGGTTAATATGTAGATAATTTTTCTCTCTTCTAAAATGAAGGATGCAGGCAAATACTCCTCGTTTGTAGGTAGAAGATGAAGTGGCTATGGGAACTATGTTAAACAATGTTATGAGTTTGAGGAAGCTGTGTGAAAAGTGATCCTGACGGATGGGAGCATTGGTGAGGCAGGGAGTTGTTGCTGGCAGGTTTTACCAGAAGTGGGAATGATGATATGGGTTACAAGAACACTGAGAGTATTTCCACAATATTTACCAGAGCTTAAAAGTGGTAGAAAAAATGTGGAATTTTTTCTGGGAGATCCTGGGAGTTAGGAATATTAGGAAGACAGTGCTGGGATATTGGTGGTGATAGCATCTATGCCAGCAGTGGAATATCAGTTGTGAGAGTTTGTACGGGAAGGAGATGGAAATGGTACAAGGGGTAGAGACTGAGGGAAATGGGAAGACGAAGAAGAATGGAAATGCAGGCAATGAAGAACGTTAGTAAACTTGGGGGGAGGAATGGACGTTGCAGAGAAAGGGGGGGAGGAAAGAACAAAATCGAGGCATAAACGTATGCTGAAAATATGGCAACAGGAAGTTAAATGATGCAGACGAAAAGCATGTATAGCTGTCAGATTTTATTAAGATCTACAAAGCTACCTTAGCAAACACGCAGTAAAAGTCTTAAAATAAACTTAAGACTACTTGCCAGTGGCAAATGAGATTGCAACAATAAGATTCTTTTGTGGATGGTGGGATAGTGAATTATCATGTGCTTCGAACAGAAGCAGACAGGAAGGACAGGGAGGAAGGCAAAAAACGGGGAGAGTGGCACTGTTGATCAGGGATAGTGTCACAGCTGCAGAGAAGGTGGACGCCTTGGAGGGATTGTCTACGGAGTCTCTGTGGGTTGAAGTTAGGAACAGGAAGGGATTGGTAACTTTGCTGGATGTTTTCTATAGGCCGCCTAATAGTGAGAAGGATGTTGAGGTGCAGATAGGGAAACAGATCCTGGAGAGATGTGCTAATAGCAGAGTTTTCGTGATGGGAGACTTTAATTTCCCAAACATCGATTGGAATATCCCTAGGGTAAGGGGTTTGGATGGGGAGGAGTTTGCTATAGGTGTATTCAGGAAGGTTTCCTGACACAATATTTGGATAAGCCTACGAAAGGAGAGGCTGTACTTGATCTGGTGCTGGTTAATGAACCTGGACAGGTGTCAGATTTCTCAGTGGGAGAGCGTCTGGGGGATAGCAATCATAATTCTATCTCCTTCATGGTAGCATTGGAAAGAGATAGGATCAGGCATGCTAAGAAAGTGTGTTTGGAGTCAGGGGAAATATGAAGCCATCAGGCAGGAAATTAGACGAGTAAATTTTCTTGCGGAAAAGTACTGAAGAAAGGTGGCGCATTTTCAAGGAATGTTTGTCTGGAGCTCTGCACAACAATGTTCCGATGAGACTGGGAGGTTTTGGTAGGTTACAGGAACCGTGGTGCATGAAGGTTATAATGAACCTAGTCAAAAAGAAAAGAAACGCATACAGAAGGTTTAGAGAGGAGTATACGGGTTGTAGGAAGGAGCTTAAAAAGGAAATTAGGAGAGCCAGAAGGGGTCATGAGAACACCTTGGCGGGTAAGATTAAGGAGAAATCCAAGGCGTTCCACAAATATGTAAAAAGTAAAAGGATGAGATATGAAGGAATAGGACCTATAAAAGGTGAAGGGGGAAAAGTTTGTGCAGAACCGGTAGAAATGACAGAGGTGCTTAATGAATACTTTACCTCGATATTCACAATGGAAAATGATCTGGGTAGCTGTACTGTAAGTTTGCGGTGGACTGAATAGCTTGACTATGTGGACGCTCAGGAAGAGGATGTGTTGGAACTTTTGAATAGCATCAAGATAGATAAGTCACTGGGACCAGATGGGATGTACCTCACGTTACTGTGGGAGGCGAGGGAAGAGATTGCAGAGCCTCTGGCAATGATTTTTTGTTGTCAGTGGAGACGGGAGAGGTTCCGGAGAATTGGAGGATTGCGGATGCGATTCCTATATTCAAGAAAGGGCACAGGGATAGCCCAAGAAATTATCGACCGGTGAGTCTAACCTCAGTGGTTGGTAAGTTGATGGAGGGGATCCTGAGGGACAGGATTTATGAACATTTAGAAATGCTTAGTATGTTCAAGAGTAGTCAGCACAGCTTTGTCAAAGGTAGGTCGTACCTTACGAACCTGGTTGAGTTCTTTGAAAATGTGACTAAACACATTGACGAAGGAAGAGTGGTGGATGTGGTTTATATGAACTTAAGCAAGATGTTGGATAAGGTCCCCCATGCAAGACTTCTTGAGAAAGTGAGAGGGCATGGGATCCAAGGAGCTATTGCCTTGTGGATCCAGAACTGGCTTGCCTGCAGAAGGCAGAGAGTGGTTGTGTATAGGTCTTTTTCTACATGGAGGTCAGTCACCAGTGATGTGCCCCAGAGTTCTGTTCTGGGACCCTTGCTGTTTGTAATTTTCATAAATGACATGGATGAGGAAGCAGAGGGATGGGTTGATAAGTTTGCCGATGACACGAATGTTGGTGGTGTTTTGGTAGTCTGGAGGGATGTCAGAAGTTGCAGTAAGACATAGATTGGGTGCAAGACTGGGTGGAGAAGTGGTAGATGGACTTCAACCCGGATAAATGTGTAGTGGTGGTCCATTTTAGCAGGTCCAATGGGACGAAGGAGTATAATATCAAGGGTAAGACTCTTAGCAGCGTAGATGATCAGAAGGAACTTGGTTTCTGCGTCCATAGGACTCTTAAATCGGCCCGCAGGTGGAGGATGTGGTCAAAGAAGGTGTATGGTGTACTAGCCTTCATTAACCGAGGGACTGAATTTAGGAGTCGGGAGATAATGCTGCAGCTTTATAAAACCTTGTCAGACCCCATTTGGAGTACTGTGCGCAGTTCTGGTCGCCTGATTACAAGAAAGATGTGAAATGGTGCAGAGGAGATTTACAAGGATGTTGCCTGGATTGGGTGGCATGCCTTATGAAGATAGATTGAGGGAGCTAGGTCTTTTCTCCCTGGAGAGACGAAGGATGAGAGGTGACCTGATAGAGGTTTATAAAATTTTGAGAAGTATAGATTGGGTGAATTCTCAGAGGCTATTTCCCAGGACTGAAATGGTCACTACAAGAGGACACAGGTTTAAGGTGCTGGGGAGTAGGTACAGAGGAGATGTCAGGGATAAGTTTTCCACTCAGAGGGTGGTGAGTGAGTGGAATCGGCTACTGTTGGAAGTGGTGGAGGCGAACTCATTGGGGTCTTCTAAGAGACTTCTGGATGAGTACATGGGATTTAGTGGGATTGAGGGTTATACATAAGCCTTGTAGGTAGGGAAATGATCAGCGCAACATGTGAGCTGAAGGGCCTCTTTGTGCTGTAGTTTTCTATGTTCTATGACAGCAGGAAGTGAAAGGCAGAATAGAAGCAGTAAGGGGCAGCACCTAAAGAAAAATAAAGGCAGAGGGTTACATTGAATACTGTCGATCAATGGTTAGTACTTGACCATCAAGTGAAGATGATTTGAGCCTCTCTCATGGCTTCTTAAGAATTTACAGGTTGATTTTAAAAAAAATGGAATTCAAATAAGAAGTTTTTCTTGCAACTATCGAAGTGATGGATTGGCAGGAAAAACCTAACTGGTTACCTAACATCCTTGCTTGGTCTGGCTTTTTTGTAACTCCTGCCCCACACCATGGTGGTGGACTTTTAACTGTTAGCTGAAAGTAGCTAATTAATTTCTAAGAAGGAGGCCCACTGCAAGCTGCTCCAAGTTACAGAGATGAGCAATAAATTTCAGTTTTGAGAGTTAAGCCAAGAATGAAATATAAAAGGAAGAACATGATGGAAATACATATGAAGAGGGATGAGGATCAGAGTAATTGGAAAGTAAAGGATAATAAAGGTCATCTTTCACCCACGTCTTCCCTAACTGAGCTTGTAATTGTGTGTGTATGTAAATGATGAGTTCATCGAGTGTTTTCAGGACAGTTTCTTAGAACATGTTCTGGCACCAATCCAAGAACAGGCTACACCAGACCTGGTAATGTTCTATGAGGGAGCATTAATTAATGACCTCAGAATGAAAGCTCCCCAAGGTAGCAGTGATCATTATGTGATTAAACTTCACATTCAGTTTGAGGGAGTGAGGAATAGATCTAAGAACTGTAACCTCAACACCATATTCTGAAGGGTGGGTTAGTAAATTTGCTGATGACATCAAGACTGGTGGAGTAATGGATGAGATGGAGGGCTCTTGTAGGCTACAAAGAGACATTGATAAGATGTAGAACTGGGCCAAAAAGTGACAGATGGAGTTTAACCCTGATAAGTGCAAGGTCGTTCATTGTGGTAGGACAAACTTGAATGCAGATTACAAAATCAGTGGCGGGATTCTGAGGAATATGGAGGACGGAGAATCTTGGGGTTGAAATCCACATATCTCTGAATGTTGCCACTCAATTGGATAGAGCTATGAAGAAGGCTTATAGTGTGTTAGTGTTAACAGGGGTTTGAGTTTGAATTGTGGGGTTATGCTGCAACTACGCAGAACCTTGGTAAGACCACATTTGGAATACTATAGAATCGTAGAACTCTACAGTGCAGAAAGAGGCTCTTCAGCCCATCGAATCTGCACCGACCGCAATCCCACCCAGGCCCCACCCCCATATTCTTACATATTTAACTGCTAATCCCTCTAACCTACATCTCAGAACACTAAGGGGAAATTTTAGCATGGCCAATCAACCTAACCTGCACATCTTTGGACTGTGAGAGGAAACCCATGCAGACATGAGGAGAACATGCAACTCCACACAGATAGTGGACCCAAGTCAGGAATCGAACCCAGGTCCCTGGAACTGTGAAGCAGCACTAACCACTGTGCTACCGTGCCGCCCAAAATATTGTGTGCAATTCTGGTCACTCACTATATGAAGGATGTGGAAGTATTAGAGAGAGTGCAGAGGAGATTTACCAGGATGCTGCCTGATTTGGAGGGTAGGTCTTATGAGGAAAGGTTGAGGGAGCTGGGGCTTTTCTCTTTAGAGCGGAGGAGGATGAGAGACGACTTAATAGAGATTTATAACATGATGAGGGGTATTGATAGAGTGGACATGCAGAGACTATTTCCTTGGGTGAATGTAGCTGTTACTAGGGGGTGTAACTATAAGGTTCATGGTGAAAGATATAGGAGGGATGTCAGAGGTAGATTCTTTATTCAGAGACTGATTGGGACGTGGCATGCACTGCCTGCTGTGATAGTGGAGTCAGGCACTTTCGGCACTTTCAAGCGGTTGTTAGATAGGCACCTGGAACACACCAGAATAATAGGGAGTGGGATGACTTGATCTTGGGTTCGGACAGCTCGGCGTAACATCAAGGGCCGAAGGACCTGTACTGTGTTATACTATTTTATGTTCTATGTTCTAAGTTCTATTCCTGCCTATCCTTTATAACCTTTCACCACCTTGTTAAGAAGGAATGTGCCTAGCTCTGCATAAAATATTCAAAGATTCTGTTTCCACTCCCCTTTGAGGAAGAGATAAAAGAAAAGACTCTGAGAAAGAAAGTTCTCCTTATCTCTGCCTTAGATATGTGACCCCCTTACTCTGAGCTTATGTCCTCTGATCCAAGACTCTCCCACAGAAGGGAAACATCCTCCTAGTTTCAATAAGGTTGTCTCTCATTCTTCTAGACTCCAGTGAGTACAGTCCCAATCTACTCAACCTCTCCTCATAAGAAAATCCTTTCGTACTTTAGACCAACTGGTAAACCTTCTCTGGAATGTCTCCAAAGCTAATATATCTTTCTTTAGACAAAGGGCCAAAATTGATAACAATTTTCCAGGTGTGGTCAAACTAGTGCCTTTTATAGTTTCAGCAAGATTTCCATATTTTAATATTTCATTTCTTTTGAAATAAAGGCCAACACTCCATTTGCCTTCCTTGTTACTTGCTGAACTTGCAAGCTGACTTTTTTTGTGATTTGTGCATGAGAACCCCCAAATTCCCTTGTGCTGCAGTTTTCTGTAGTCTTTCTCAATTTAAATAATAATCAGTTCCTTTATTCTTCCTGCCAAAGTGCATAACTTCATATTTTCTGACATTATATTTCATCTGCCAAGTTTTTGTCTATGCGCCTGTCTAGATCTCTCTGTAGACTCTTTGTGTCATCCTCACCACTTGCCTTCCTGTCTATTTTTGTGTCATCCGCAAACTTCAAAGTAATACATTCAGTTCCCTCATCCAAGTCATTAATATATATTGTAAATAATTGTAGCCCTAACACGGATCCCTGTGACACACCTCTAATTACAGGTTGCAATCCTGGTAATGCACCTCTCATTCCAAATCTTTGCCTTATATCAGTTAGTTGATCCTCTATCCATGCTAATATACTACCCCTAACACAATGGGCTCTTTTCCTATTCAGTAAGCTTTTGTGTGGTACTTTATCGGATGCTTTTTGGAATTCAAAGTACATTACGTCTACTAGTTCTCTTTTATTTATCTTACTCATTACCATCTCAAAGAATTCTAATAAATTTGTCAGGTATGATTTCTCCTTGATGAACCATGCTGACTCTGCTTGATGATATTCTGCTTTTCAAAATGCACTGTTACTACATCCTTTCTAATGGACTCTAGCATTTTCCCAATGCCAGAGATTAAGGTAGCTTGCCTATAGTTACCTGTTTTTGTCTCCCTCTTTTCTTGGAAGATTACAACCAGTGCATCCACTGTCTGTGTAGTTGCTTCCTGGGATGCAACCCATCAAGTCCAGATGACTTATCCATTAGTTTCCTTAGTGCTTTTTTCTGAGTGATCGCTGTTAAATTTATTTCCTCTCCTCACTTCTGTCTCTTGATTATTTAGAGTTTTTAGAATGTTATTAGTAATTTCCATCATGAAGTCTGATGCAAAGCATTTGTTTTAACTCCACTGCCATTTCCTATTTCCCATTATTCTTTCCCCAGTCTCTCTCTCTTTCTTTCTCTTAGGGGACAATATTCACTTCGACCTCTCCCACCCTTTTTATATAATTAAAAAAGCTCTCGCTGTCCGTTCGGTGGAGTTTAGAAGAGCGAGAGGGGATCTCATAGAACCTTATAAAATTCTAACAGTGTTAGACAGGGTAGATTCAGAAAGAATGTTCCCCATGGTGGGGGAATCCAGAACTATAGATCATAGTTTGAAGCTTTCAGAACTGAGATGGGGAGAAATTTCTTCACCCAAAGGATAGTGATTGTTCGAAATTCACAACCACAGAAAGTAGTTAAGGCCGAAACATTTTGGGGGTATGGGTATAAGGCCTGGGTGGGATTATGGTCAATGTAGATTCGATGGGCTGAATGACTCTTTCTGCATTGCAGAGTTTTTATGATTTCTATGATTCTGTGATTTCAAGAAAAATTAGATTTAGCTCATGGGACTAAAGAGATCAAGAGATATGGGGGGAAAGGGGGAACAGGAAATTGAATTTGATAATCAGCTGAGATCAAGATGAATGGCAGAGCAGGCTTGAAGAGCCAAATGGCCTACTTCCTCCAGTTAATATGTTTCTGTGTTTTAGATATTATTTGCTAATTTACCCTCAGTTTATCTTCTCCCTCTATTATTGTTTCAGTTATCATTTGTTGGATTTTAAATCCTTCCTAATCGTCTGTCTTACCACTAATCTTTGCCATATAGTACAGTTTTTCCTAATACTATCCTGAACTTCCATGGTTAACAATGGTTGACTTTTCTCCTTTTTCCTCACTGGAATATATTTTTGTTGTGAGTTATAAACTGTTTTCAGAAATACCTGATCAACCATCTTTCCTGCTAAACTCCTTTCCCAGTCCACTCCAGCCAACTCTGTCCTTAATCCTTTATAATTATCTTTATTTAAGTGTAGCATAATTGTTTCTGAACCAAGTTTTTCACTTTAATGCTAAATTCTACCATGTTATGGTCACATGTTATGGTTTTCTTGGGGATCTTTTAATCTGAGAACGATGATTCAACCGATCTCTTTGCACATTACCAGACCCAAAGTAGCTTAATCCATGGTTGGATCCACAACATATTGTTGTTACGTCCTTTATTCATACTTTTCACTCTCTTTTGGACAGCAATGATCTGTCTTTTCCCCTGGTTTCTATGGCTATGACTCATATTTCATTCGCCTCCCCCTGCCACCCCACTGTATAAATATCTACAGTAAGAAGTCTGACAACACCAGGTTTAAGACCAACCAATTTATTATTTGATAGTAAACTCACAAGCTTTCGGGGCTTGCCCCTTTGTCAGGCGAATGGAGAGTTCTGGCCTCAGACAGAATATATAACAGCACAGACAGTTTACAGATTACTGATTAGAATGCAAGTCCTTACATTTGCTATTCACAATTATTGGCCACTTTAAGACTTGAATAGCAGGTCAGGTGTAAAGACTCACATTCTAATCAGTAATCTGTAAACTGTCTGTGCTGTTTATGCTCTGTCTGAGGCCAGAACTCTCCATTTGCCTGATGAAGGGATAAACCCCGAAAGCTTGCAAGTTTACTATCAAATAAATCGGTTGGACTTAAACCTGGTGTTGTCAGACCTCTTACTGTGTTTAGCCCAGTCCAACGCCGGCATCTCCGCATCATGTATAAATATCTCCCACTTTCTATGCCCTTCAGCTTATATAAAGGGTCATATGGATTTGAAACGTCAGCTCTCTTCCCTCCTTACAGATGCTGACAAACCTGCTGAGATTTTCCAGTGTTTTCAGAATCCAGCATCTGCAATTATTTGCTTTTATTTATATATATTAACCTGAATTCACTGTGTGAATTCTTCCCCATGGCTGCCTCTGCCAGATTTTCCCAATCTTTATGAAAATTAAAGTCACTCATGATTAAAGTACTGTCTTTTGTACACGCCTTTGTTATCTCCTAATTTATTCTCTGTGCTATCGTATAGCTACTGTTTGGAGGCCTTTGGACTACTCCCACCAGTATCTTCTTCCCCTTATTATTTCTTACCTCCACCCATGTGGATTCTATATTATCTGATCCAAGATCATTTCAAGTTGTATTTGGTCCACAAGTGATTAATGGCTACCTATGTATATGTAATGCATTCTTATTGATTAAACTTATTGGCTATG
Source organism: Sphyrna mokarran (assembly GCA_024679065.1). Classification (NCBI taxonomy): domain Eukaryota; kingdom Metazoa; phylum Chordata; class Chondrichthyes; order Carcharhiniformes; family Carcharhinidae; genus Sphyrna; species Sphyrna mokarran. Next base: position 18,949,353 of record JAGIQG010000005.1, read on the forward strand.
ATGTATCTAACAGAAGTGTGCATCGCGTGTACAATATAAAATTAAGACAGTAGAATCATAAAATCTTACAGTGCAGAAGGAAACCATCGAGTCTGCACTGGCTACCATCCCACTCAGCCCCTGTCCTCACACCCTCATGCATTTATCATAACTAATACCCCTGACACTATGGGGCAATTTAGCATGGCCAATCTACCTAACCTGCACATTTTTGGACTGCGGGATAAAACTGGAGCACACAGAGGAAACCCACGCAGACATAGAGAGAACATGCAAAGTCCACATAGACGGTAACCCAAGCCGGGAATCAAACCCAGGACCCTGGTGCTGTGAGGTAACAGTGCTAACCACTGTGCTACCGTACTGCCCAGTAGAGATAGACATTGCATATTTAAGAGAAATTCATCCCTATAGTATTAGGTTGGTATTATTCATTGAATGAATTCTCTCATTTTCTCTCACTCGGGGAAGAAATTATACTGTTAAATTACAAACTTGTCTCTCTCTTTGTAAGTAAATAACAGTCATTCAGTAATTCTGATTGGTGAATTGATGTTTGATCAGGATTATGTAGTTTGTCATATTTGATGTAACGGGGTGTTATAAGGACTAAGTATCTCTTGTTATAAAAGCATTCTTCAAATTTAGTCATATATTTCATGTGGACAATGAGTTTGTTGGCTTTGTCTCAGAAGGATACCTACTATTGCCTTTTGAAAGATGACTGACCTGCCATCACATTTCAATGGAGCGGTTAGGACATCACTATTATTACAGCTTCCAGGTCTAGTTATCATGAGTGAGCATTAGGCAGTAAGGATGCACAGTGTAAGGAGTTGGAGGTGCTAAGTATTAAAGAATAAAAAAAACCTCTGATGACTTGATATTCTTTCCGACAGTGTGACAGTAGATTAATATCGCAGTTCAGGGGGCTGGTAGACAATGGTACTGTTACCAGATAGTGATCCTGCAGCTCAGACTATTGCTGCAGAGACTTGAGTTCAAATAAAATCAACTAAATAAGTCTGGAATAAAATGCAAACCTCATCAATAATGATAATAAAACTATCCAAATTTCATTAAAATCTAATCAGTTCACATATTAGCTGCAGAGAAGAAATCTTCCAGCCTTACACAGCCTGGCTTACACATGAGCCCAGATCCATGGCAACGTGGTTGGTCTGAACTACCTCAAATGGTGTAACAAACCACTCAATTATATCTGACTGTTTCATGACAAAAAGCACTGTGGATTCTAAACCACGTGGGCTGAAGAAGGTGCCTAACCACTGCCTTCCCTAGGTCATTTTTGACAATCACATCTCAAGAACAAAATCTGAAAAAAGAGTAAACTGGAATGGGAAATGCTGATATAAAGGAATGACCAAAATTAGTGACATCATGAAATAATATTTGTAAAGGAGAAGCAGTTTTGGCCGTGCCCAGTATTTTGAATAATATATTGATATGAGTGAATATATAAATGTATATTAATGTATGTTATATCAGCTATCTATGGCTAAGAAAATTTATATGTTGCTTCTTAAAAATGTTTTAAAATAGAAATAGTGAACACTGATTTGCAAGTATCAGAAAAAACTTGCCCAGCAACAGAAAAAAATTGATTTACACAGGAGTGGCTGATGGTGTCAACATCAAAGTTGTAAATAATGAGCAAGAAACCCAAGCATCTGGACTGCACCAGTAGCTGAGATCTTCAAGAATCATCTGATCTATCCTTGCGTAATTCCAATTAAAGCAGCTTAATGTGTTCTGATATAGGTCACCAAATCTAATAAATCCTATGCGGTTCAATGGCATATTTTGTTTTCCAATGAAGTACTTTGGGACATTTTATTATGTTAAAGTGGCTATATAAATACAGATTGTTGTTAAAAACCAATTACTGTATTGTACAATCTATGGTACATGGCATACTCACCCAATCCTGAAAGCCATTATCTCATTTTACTTCATACCAAGAGCAACACTACAGGAAATCTTCTTGCATCTATTACTATATTAAAAGTTTTTCATTGCTGCTGAAATTTCAGTTGACTGCAAATCACTTCTTGGCTCAGAAAATTTGTCTCTTCATAGATAGAGTCATACAAATTGGGACAATCCAAGATTCAATCCTCCAGCTTGTAATAAGTTTCGTGACTATAGGATGATAGCAGGGGAGCCATTGTTAGTCTCCACGTCTCCTGAAAATTTGGCACAGAAAATTGGCCATAGTTTCCATTCCTGATCACTGTCCAGTTGCCCCTCCTGGACCGAACATATGGGATTTTGCCTGACACTGTGAAGAAAAGAGAAAATTCATAAAGAAGGAAAAAATAATGTTTTCAAAACTGATTTTTTCCCAAACTAATGAAATATGTTTTGCTTTATTCAAGCTAGAAACAATTACTCAAATGTAATTTGAAAGTATTTGTGTGCTGTGATTTAGCAAAGATTATCTTTATGCTTGAATCATGAATTGTGAAATGTGAATTTTGTTTTTTTTGTCAGGGGACATTATTTTCAACTGTCATTATCCAGACCTGCCTCCAGATTTCATCTTTGGAGAAGATGTGGATTTTTTGCCTGAACCCACAATGCTCCATGTAAGTTTAATTTGGCATTATAACAATCTGCAACACAGTAAATTTTGAATATTGTTTCTGAATGAACTGACATCAGCAGGGTCTTCAGACTGTTGTGCGATCCTCGTTTGAAGTTATGCCAGTCTTTACAAAATCTTTTATACAGTTAACAGATTCAAATTTGAAGCTGCATGAATCCCCAACTTTGTTTCAAAGGAGTTTTCTGTAACAGTCAAAGCTTGTTAATTATATTGTTCCCTGTTCTGCATAGTAACAAGGTTTGAACAATTACTTGCACTCAATTTATCCCGCAGTATGTATATATAGGCCAAGGATGGATATGTGGGCCTGAGAGCGAGTTACTGAGTTAAAATGGCAAATGACAGTAAGTTTGAGATCAGGCTTGCAGACTGAATGAAGGTGTTCTGCAAAATAATCACCAAGTCTATGTTTAGTCTCCCAGTGTAGAAGAGACTGCATTGGGGGCAGCGAATACAATAGACCAAATTGAAGTAAGTGCAAGTGAAGTGCTGCTTTGTTTGTAATGAGTATTTGTCATCAAAGAAGAAATAGCGTGGCACCTAGAAAAGAACGGTTTGATCAAACAGACGCAGCACGGATTCATTAAGAGGAAGCCGTGTTTGACAAATTCATTGGATTTCTGTGAGGATGTGACTAGTGCGGTAGATAGAGGGGAACCGGTGGATGTGGTGCTTTTAGATTTCTAGAAGGCATTTGATAAGGTGCCTCACAAAAGGTTGTTGCAAAAGATTAAGCTGCAAGGAGTTGGGGGTAAGGTTTAGCATGGATAGAGGATTGTTTGTCTAATAGGAAGCAGAGAGTAGGACTCAATAGGTGCTATTCTGGTTGGCAGCTGGTGACTAGGGGAGTGCCCCAAGGATCAATGCTGGGGCCTCAACTGTTTACCATATACATACAGGGAGGGACTGAGTGTGGGATAACAAAATTTGACATGAAGAGGAGTGGAAAAGCAAATTGTGTGGAAGGTGTGGAAAGTCTGAAGAGAGATCTGGATAGGTTGAGTGAGTGGGCGAGGAACTGGCAGATAGAGTATAATTTTAGGAAGTGTGAGGTTATCCACTTTGGTAGAAATAATACTAGGAGGGAATATTATTTAAAAGGCAAAAAAGCTGCATGCTATGATGCAGAGGGACCTGGGGGTCCTTGTGCATGAACTGCAAAAACTGAGTCTGCAGGTGCAGCAGGTGATTAAGAAGGCGAATGGGATGGCTAGAGGGATAAAATACAAAAGTAGGGAGGTCTTGTTGCAACTGTACTGGGTGCTGGTGAGGCAGCAGCTGGAGGACTGTGCACAGTTTTGGTTGCCGCATTTGCTCAAAGATACAAAGAACAAAGAACAACACAGCATGGGAAACAGGCCCTTCGGCCCAACGAGCCCGCGCCGCCATCCTAACGTCTTAATGACATATAGAGACCAATATAGGGACAATCTCTTACCCAATCAGCCTAAGAGCACATTTTTGGGATGTGGGAGGAAACCGGAGCACCCGGAGAAAACCCATGCAACCATGGGGAGAACGCGCAAACTCCCGCAGACACAGGCCCAAATCCATGTGTCTGCACAGCAACAGCGATAGTCTCTGAGCTGTCATGTTGCCCATCTGATGGTCCAGTTTAAGCATGCACTAAAGACATGAAGCACTAGGCCACTCCTAAAGTAACATCCAGGAGCAGCCCTCGCACGACCTGCCGAATGCATGCACCTTGTTGGTCAACAAGGTGGACCGAACAGCCTGTGGAAACAATTAAAGTATTTAAACAGCCCTCCTATATCCCTCTGTCTGCAGACCGCTCATGTGGCTGTCCAAGAGACCCTTAAACAACCCTAGCGTGCCTGCTCCCACCACCTTACTCGGTAGTGCATTCCACACCCCCACTACCCTTTTTGTGAAAAAATGCCCTCTAATATTAGTCTTATACATAGCCCCCCTCACCCTAAGGCCGTGACCCCTCGTTCTATCCGAATCTAATGGTGGAAAAAGCTTACCACCATTTACTCGATCTATACCCCTCATAGTCTTATATACCTCTAATAGATCCCCTCTCAGCCGACGTCTTTCGAGGGAAAACAACCCCAGTGCATTCAACCTTTCCTCGTAAGACAGCCCTTCCATACCAGGCAGCATCCTGGTAAATCTCCTCTGCACTCTCTCCAGGGACTCCACATCCTTCTGGTAGTACGGCGACCAGAACTGGACGCAGTACTCCAAGTGAGGCTAACCAACGTTCTATACACTTGCAACATCAGACTCCTACTCTTGTATTCTATACCCCTTCCTATGAAGGCTAACATACCATACGCTTTCTTTATCACATTCTCCACCTGTACTGACACCTTCAGAGACTTGTGAACCTGCACCCCAGGTCTCTCTGCATCTCTATACTCCGGATAGTTTTACCTTTTATCCTATAACTCCCCGCTACATTATTCTGGCCAAAATGCATCACCTCGCATTTATCCGGATTAAATTCCATTTGCCATCTATCTGCCCAATCTACCAGCCTATCAATGTCCTGTTGTATTGCCTGGCACTGCTTCTCAGTCCCCGCCAATCCAAGTATCTTAGTGTCATCAACAAATTTGCTGATCACACCACCTACCCCCTCTTCCAAGTCATTTATATAAATCACAAATAGAAGAGGTCCTAGTACTGAGCCCTGTGGCACACCACGAGTGACTGACCTCCAGTTGGAAAAAGAGCCTTCCACTACTACCCGCTGTCTCCTCCTCCCAAGCCAGTTCTCAACCCATCTACATACCTGGCCCTGTATCCCATGCGCCTTCACCTTTTTTTATCAGCCTACCATGGGGAACCTTGTCAAACGCCTTACTGAAATCCATGTAGACGACATCAACGGCCTGTCCTTCATCAACCGTTTTTGTCACCTCTTCAAAAAATTCCACTAGGTTCGTAAGGCACGACCTCCCCTTAATGAAGCCATGCTGCGTATCCCTAATCAGATCGCAGTGCTCCAGATGCTCATACATCCTATCCCTGAGGATCCTCTCCATTAGCTTACCTATAACTGAAGTCAAGCTCACCGGCCTATAGTTCCCTGGGTTATCCCTGTGACCCTTTTTAAACAACGGTACTACATTTGCAATCCTCCAGTCCTCTGGGACCTCCCCTGTGTCCAAAGAAGAGACAAAGATTTGCGTCAGAGGCCCAGCAATGTCATCTCTCACCTCCCTTAGCAGCCTGAGATAAATACCATCAGGCCCCGGAGCTTTATAAGTCTTTATGCTACCTAAAAGCCCCAACACTTCGTCTCTCGTAATGATTATTTCCTTTAACGGGTCCTCAAAATCCTCAAAGCCAGCATCAGACATCAGGCCCCTCTCCCGCGTGAATACTGACGCAAAGTATTCATTCAGGATCTCCCCCATCCCCTCAGGCTCTAAGCATAGATCCCCTCCTCTGTCCCTGAGAGGTCTAATCTTCCCTCTAACCATCCTTTTGCTCCTTACATAGGAGTAAAATGCCTTAGGATTTTCCTTAATCCTACCTGCCAAAGCCATTTCGTTGCCCCTTTTTGCCTTTCTGACACCCCTTTTAAGATCCTGTCTACACTCTCTATATTTTTCCAGCGCTGCCTCTGTCCCCAGTTGCCTGGGTCTAACGTACGCCTCCCGCTTCTTCCTGACCAAGTCCTCAACATCCCTAGTAACCCACGGTTCTCTAATCCTACCCTTCCCATCCTTTCTCATTACCGGCACATGTCTATCCTGCAAAAATTTTAGTTTTCTCTTGAAAGATTCCCACATGTGCAGCGTCGACCTACCCTCGAACAGCTTATCCCAGTCGTTATCCTTAAGATCCTGCCTAATCTGGCTATATCTAGCCCTCCCCCAGTTTAACACCCTCCCCTTAGGGCAGGCTTCATCTTTTTCCATTAATACCCTAAAGCAGACAGAGTTGTGGTCACTATTAGACACATGCTCTCCTACTACAACGTCAACCACCTTCCCTGGCTCATTCCCCAGAACCAGATCCAGTATAGCCCCCTCTCTAGTCGGGCTATCCACATACTGCTCCAAGGACCCTTCTAAAACACACTGGATATATTGGACTTGAGCAATATATTGCTCAAGTATATTGAGCAATAATATACTTGAGTATATTAGGGAGTGCAGAGAAAATTCAGTAGCCTGATACTGGAGGTTAGGGGGTTAGCCTATGAGGAGAGATTGAGTAGACTAGGTTTGTACTCACTGGAGTTTAGAAAGCTGAGGGGGGGATCTTATAAAGACATATAAGATATTGAAAGGGATGGATAGGGTAGAGGTAGAGAAATTCTTCCCACTTAGAAAAAATAGCAGAACTAGAGGGCACAGCCTGAAAATAAGTGGGGGGGTTGGAGGAGGTGCTGTTTCGATCAGAGTTGAGAAAGAACTTCTTCAATCAAAGGGTGGTGCCCATTGAAGTGGTGGAGGCTATCTTGCTGAATATATTTAAGTCACGGGTAGATAGGTTCCTGATAGACAGGAGAATTAAGAGTTATGGGGAGAAAACGTGTAAGTGGAACTGATCCACTTCAGATCAGCCATGATTTTATTGAATAGTGGGGCAGACTCGAGGAGCTAGATGACCTACTCCTGCTCCTATTTCTTATGTTCTAATGAATAGTGAGGATGGTGGAGCTTAAGGGGCAGGCATTGCACCTTCTGCAATTGCAATGGAAGGTTCCTTGGGGAAGGGGATTGGTGTGGGGTGGGGAAGGTAGGGTGTGCTGTTTCATGGTGGCAAAGGGTGATTCTTTGAATGTGGGGGCTGGTGGGTGAAAATTTAGGACAAAGGACACCCTATCATGGCTCTAGGAGGGAGTGTAAGGAATGCGGGCAGAGGTGCAGGAAATGTGTTGAATCCAGTTATGTGCCCTATCTACCACAGTTGAGGGAGAAACCTTGGTTAAAGAAAGACACATCAGAAGCATCATTTTCAAAGATGGCATCATCAGAACAGATGTGATAGAGTGGAGAAATTCGGAGAATGTGGCTGAGTCCTTAGAGGAAGCAGGAAAAAATGAGGTACCAACCTGGTGAAACTCCAACACAGTATAGTTTGCATGCTAAACAGCATAAGCATCAAGTGAGAGACAGAGCAATTCAACAACCAACAGATCAGACCTAAGCTCTGCAATGCTGCCATATCCAGTCATGAAAAATGGTGGACAATTGAATAATTCACTGGAGGAGGAAACTCCACAAATATCCCACCCTCAATGATGGAGGAGCCCAGCACATCTGTGCAAAAGATAAGACTAAGGCTGAAGCATTCGTAATAATCTTCAGCCAGAAATATCAAGTGTGTGCCTCATCTTGGTCTGTACACAAAAGTCATAAGGTAAGAAGTGAGCATGTTCACTTATGTTAGCACCATTCATTACTCATCTGATATTGAAGCAGTCCATGTCTAGGATCCAATGTCCAAGCTTGGGCTGGAAAATACCAGACAGCAAACATCTCCATCAAGAGAAAATCCAATCATTGCCTGAACATTGGCTTTACCATCATTGAAATCCCCACTATCAACATCTTGGTGATTACCATTGACCAGAAACTGAACTTGACTTACCACATAAATACTCTGTATTTACATGGTAAAAGCAGGTGAGAAGTCCAGAATGCAGGGAGTAACTCACCTCCCAACTCCCGAAAGCCTGTTCACAATTTACAAAGCTCAAATCAGGAGTGTGATAGAATATTCTACCAATTGCCTGTGTGAGTATAGCTCCAACAACATTCAAGAAGCTTGACATAACACAGTGCTTCTTTGGTTGGTACCCCATCCACAAACATTCATTCCCTCCACCATCAATTCTTAATGGCAGCAATGTTTGTCATCTAAAAGATGCACTGCAGTAACTCACCAAGAACCCTTAAAAAGTACTTTCCAAAACTTGCAACTTTTTGCCCTCTTTGAGATCCCTAGTTCCTCATTCACCATTTTGCCGTCATGCAGCTTAGTCCATGTTTTGGCACTTGCAAAATGAACTTGTCACCAGAAGAAACCAGAGTTCCACACATTTTCACCAGAAGTTCGGTAGTTAACGGCAATTGATATTCAGATCGACCTGTTGATCATGATTGACTGTTTGGAGACAACTGACCTAGAAGGACATGGACAACAGATACATGGGAACAATGTGACTTGGAAGTTCTCTTTCAAGCCACACATCATCCTGACTTGGAATTATATTGCCACCCCTTCAGAGTTGCTGGGTTGAAATCCTGGAATTTCCTTGCAGCAGTGTGGATGAACTAACACCACATGGACTGCAGCGGTTCAAGAAAGTGCTCACTACCACCTTTCCAAAAGCTATTTGGGATGGGCAATAAATAAACCACATTCCATTATTAATTTTAAAAATCACAGTGCCAGACAGAGAATTTCGCAACATTGGCCAGGATACAATGCAGAAATTTTGATATAGTTCCGTAGCTGCACGATCATAACTTGGAGCTAATGTTGTGAAAGTAGAGGTTGAGATGGAGGGATGCTCATAATTTTCTGGCCTTACTGGCATCTTCCTGGTCAGTTGTTTGCTTGAAACAGAGGGAAAAGAAAGTTAGCAGGTGGGAAGAACAAAATGCTGGGTGGCAAGTAGCTGCCAGACAGTGATTAACATTGCTGCCACAAATGGCCAGGGTTCAATTCCAGCCTTGGTTCACTGTCTGTGTGCAGTTTGAGTATTCCTCTGTGTCTGCATGTATTTCCTCCAGGTGCTCTAGTTTCCCCTCTTAGTCCAAAGATGTATAGGTTAGATGAATTAGCCATGGTTAAGTGTGTGGTATTATGGGAATTGGGTGGGAAAGGACCTAGCTAAGATAGTCTGTCAGAGGAAGTCAATACATCCTTTGAGCCACAGAAGCTTTAAGCTTTTAAAACTTAATTTGTTGGGCCTCTTCTGGCCCTTTATTTTCTTCCCACCCACTCGCCTGAAATTATGGCTAGATGATGTTATTAGACCTCGATCTGTAGAAGGCTGACGTTCTTGCCACCTCAAAAAAGGTATTACCAAGAACAAGATCCAGTAACTTTCAACTTGTTGCTGATTTTGACAAAGCCAAGATCTCTAACAGTAAGGGATGTGAGTGTTTTTTTAAAAAAAAGCGCTTTTGATTTGAGACATTGAATAATTGTGTATTATATAACTGAATTCAATAATTCATTGGGTGTTAGCACTCATTTTCTGGCTGATACCAAAATCACCTATAAATAATTTCTTGTTCGTATCAAAAAGTATGTGAAGCATTTATTGGTTGCCTCTGGATCCTTTCCTGTTAGTTGTATGCACACTTAATAACTGCCAATAGTTAAAGCATTTTATGTTCAAATACTAATTACTAAAGGTTGTGTTTAACCAACTGTCATAGACTTCAATGCCTTTTGGTGGGGCAGTGAATAATTTGATATATTTCACAATGTGTCTTTGATTCTAGCAGAGCTACTGTTGTGGGTGTGGCATCATACCAAGAACAGACGGTGTTATGCCAAAGTACTTCTTAGGAAGGTGTTGATCCAATGTATACAGTAGAAAGTTCTGAAGCCCATTTTGTGACTGGTTTCTTTTCAAATGTTCAAAGAATTTACTTTGGTTTGTGCAGAAACGCAAAGTAATTGTTTTGTATTGTATCAGTGTGACTTTCTGGAGTCTTGAAGCAGGAGTCACTCTTGACCATGTTTCAGTAAAATTTATTGTATTAGTTCAAACCAACCAGTGACTTATGACTTACGTTTTTTTTATTGTATGCTTGTTTAAATGTTTTGTGTGTGGTGAATCATTGTTCCATGGCAATCAACATTAAGTTAGTAGCCAAAGTAGGGAAGGAGTGACCATACCATGGTTCACTAATGTCCTTTAGGGAAGGAAGTCTGCTGTGCGTACCTGGTCTGGCCTACATGTGATTGCAGACCCACAGCAATGTGGTTGACTCTCAAGGGCAACTAAGGTTGGGCAATAAATGCTGGCCAGCTAGTGATGCCTATATCCCATGAATGAAAGAAATGAATATAGAATTGACATTCTGCAAATATCACTCGAGGGACATATTCTATTTGATTTGATTTATTATTGTCATATGCATTAATATAGAGTGAAAAGTATTGTTTCTTGCATGCTATACAGACAAAACATACTGTTCATAGAATATAGAAAACTACAGCACAAACAGGCCATTCGGCCCACAAGTTGCACTGATCATATCCCTACCTACTAGGCTTATCTATAACACTCAATCCCATTACATCCCATGTATTCATCCAGAAGTCTCTTAAAAGACCCCAACAAGTTGCCTCCACCATCACAGACTGCAGCCGATTCCACTCACCCACCATCCTCTGAGTTCATAGAGAAGGAAACGAGAGTGTAGAATGTAGGGTTACAGTCGTAGCTAGGGTGTAGGGAAAGATCAACTTAACGCAAGGTAAGTCCATTCAAAAGAGTGACAGCAGCAGGGAAGTAGCTGTACTTGAGTTGGTTGGTACATGATCTCAGACTTGTGGATCTTTTTCCCAAAGAAAAAAGGTGGATGAGAGAATATCCAGGATGCATGGGGTCCTTAATTATTTTATAGAACATAGAACATTACAGCGCAGTACAGGCCTTTCGGCCCTCGATGTTGCGCCAGCCAGTGGACCCTCTAACCTAAACTATTCCAATATCATCCATATGCCTATCCACCAACCATTTGAATGCCCCCAAAGTAGGCGAGACCACAACTGCTGCAGGCAGGGCATTCCACGCCCTCACCACCCTCTGTGTAAAGAACCTGCCTCTGACATCCGTCTTATAACTACCACCTCTTAATTTAAAGTTATGTCCCCTCGTGTTGGTCATCACCATCCGAGGAAAAAGGTTCTCACTATCCACCCTATCCAGTCCTTTGATCATCTTATATGCCTCAATTAGGTCACCGCGTAACCTTCTTCTCTCTAATGAAAATAACCTCAGGTCCCTCAGCCTTTCCTCATAAGGCCTTCCCACCATAACAGGCAACATCCTGGTAAACCTCCTCTGCACCCTTTCCAATGCTTCCACATCTTTCTTATAATGCGGCGACCAGAACTGTACGCAATACTCAAGTGCGGCCGCACCAGAGTTTTGTACAGTTGTAACATAACCTCACGGCTCCTAAATTCAATCCCTCTACCAATAAAAGCTAACACAACGTACGCCTTCTTAACAACTTTATCAACCTGGGTGCCAACTTTCAAAGAGCTATGTACTTGTACCCCAAGATCCCTCTGCTCGACAACACTATTAAGGGTCCTTCCGTTAGCCCTATATTTCATATGCCTGTTATTCCTACCAAAGTGAATCACTTCACACTTATCCGTATTGAATTCCATTTGCCACCTCACGGCCCAGCTCTGCAACCTATCGATGTCCCTCTGCAAACTGTAACATCCATCCTTGGGATGGATGTTTTGCCAAGACAGCAGAAAGTGTAGACAGAGTCAGTGGATGGGAGATGGTTTGTGTGATGGATTGGGCTACATTCACGACCTTTTGTAATTTCTTGTGGCCTTGGGCAGAGCAGGAGCCATACCAAGCTGTGATACAGAAAGGATGCCTTCTATTGTGCATTATAAAATCTGGTGAGAGTTGTAGTTGACATGCCAAATTTCCTTAGTCTTCTGAGAAAGTAGAGGCGTTGGTGGGCTTTCTGAACCACAGTGTCTAAGAATATTAATATCAAAATATCATTATGCATAGGAAGAGAAAATTTTGAGCATTTGCAAGTCACTGATTTAAACAATTTTGAACAACTTGGCAAGAAATACCAATCCCTTCTGACAAGTTGATATTTAATGCTGAATTTAAATGATGAGAAACTACCCAATGTTAAATGCAATTGGCATAACTTTAGTTTGCAATTTTATTTCCAGTTGCTAATCCAATTTTTGTTTCTCCTGATTTCAAGCTTTTTAGTAGCTTATGATGCAATTGAAATAACATTTCATGCCCAAAATAGCCTTCACTAGAGTAGAAAATTGTCAAGTATAGAAAATTGTTTGTCACAGACATTCTGTACTGAACTCAATGGAAAAAATGAATTTATTTGAGATACACAGTAACATTTGGAAGATAATTGTGTAGAGAGTGGGATAACTTGACATTTTTCAAACAGCAACCATGACCCAGGAAATTGCTGCAGTGGTGAGCTACATTAATTGCACTTTTTACTTCACCATTCCGATCAGAGTACATTTGTACCACGCATTGCTGAATAGTTAAAGCAACACTGGCACAGCAATAATAATGCTGCATTACAAACCTCATAAATATGATGCTCAATGTTTGATATCAAATATGCATAAATAACTAAATCCATAAAATATATGGGGAGTGGCATGTTAGCTTTCAATTTGTCAGTTTTATACTTCTAAATAACAAATAATCAAAAATATGTAACTGTGCATGACATATCTTTAATGCAAAGGCTTCAAAATGGAGATAGTTCAGGTGCAGTCTGGAGATATTTCTGCACTATGGAAAGGAAGGACTTCTATAGGTAGAGCACACCAGATAAAATATATAGAAATTCAGGTAAAACTGAGAAAGGAAGACAATGATAAATGTTTGATGTAGAGCTCATTGAAGAACCAAATTGACTACAAAATGTACACGGGAGAACAAAAGAAGAAAATAAGAGGGACAGAATAAACAGATGGCAGTAGATTCACAGTTAACAATTTAACAGCTGCTAATCATAAAAATATTAAAGGATGGTTGAAGGAAGAGTGGGTCAATAAGAGACTATTAAGGACAATTTATGGTAATAGAAGGCATGGCTAAGGCACTAAATTAATGTTTTGCATTTATCCTCAGTAAAAAAATGAGGGTGCTGTCAATATTGCAGTAAAGAAGGTAGAAAGTTGACAGGGTAAACATAGATAAAGAGGAGATATTTAAAAAGATTGATGGCAGTCTAAGTAGGAAAGGCACTTCGTGCAGATGGGATTCGGTCTAGGTTGATTGTGGAAATAAGGATAGAAATTGTACAAGTTCTGGTCAGAGCATTCCAAACCTTCATAGATCTGGGAATGGTAACAGAGGGCTAGAGGATTACAAATATAGCCAATAATGAGAACAATGACAGTCTTTAGGAGATGTACAGATTAATGAAATGGACAGACACGTGGCAAGAGAAAAGACGAAGTGTGAAGTGATTCTGTGTTAGAACAGATGAACATAACTAAGGCACGAGTGGCGACCCAGATCTTCAGGCCTGCTCTGCCAGATGGTTAAATTGATCTTCCATTAATTTACATATTCCCCACAACACTTGGTTCCTTTAGTGTCTGAATATCTATCAATCTTGGATGTAAATTAAATGTTACATACTAAACAGGGAAGGCATGCCCCTGTCTACGTCAACAGGGACGAAGTGGAAATGGTCACGAGCTTCAAATTTCTAGATGTCCAGATCACCAACAACCTGTCCTATTCCCTCCATGTATATAGTTGAGAAATCAATGCCTCTACTTTCTCAGGAGGCTAAGGAAATTTGGCATTCCACTACAACTGTCAGCAACTTTTACAGATGCACAATAGAAAGCATTCTTTCTGGTTGTATCACAGCTTGGAATGGCTTCTGCTCTGTTGAGACTGCAAGAAATTACAAAGGATAGCGGACGAAGTCCAGTCCATCACACAAACTAGTCTTCTGTACTCTTTCTACATTTCCCGCTGCCTCGGAAAAACAGCCAGCATAATCAAGGACCTCTCGCACCCCGGACATTCTCTCTTCCATTTTCTTCCATCAAGAAAAAGATACAAAAGTCTGAGAATATGTGCTACCTGACGCAAGAACAGCTTCTTCTCTGCTGCCAACAGACTTTTGAATGGACCTACCTTGTATTAAGTTGATCTTTCTCAACACGCTAACTATGATTGTAACACTACATTCTGCACTGTCTTGGTCCCTCTTTCATGAATGGCGCTCAGGGAACAATACTTTTCACTACTAATAATGTGATAATAAAAAATCAAAGCAAATGCATTATTGCAAAAGAATACATTATCTGAAAGGCTGATATAAGGATTTTTTGAGTGGAGAATAACAGTGAAGCCACCTTCACTCGCTGTTATAACAGAAAGCCAGACACCAATTTAGTGTTTATACATTTGCAGTTAAATTTGGGAATCTGAAAGTCACTGTAAGAGATACCTAGCTCCTTCACAGTGTGTTACATTTATTTGATTACAAGATTTAAATCTAGTGCATTTACAAAACTTTATATTTTTAGATAAAGTGTGGGAGTAGGATTCTCAAAAAAATTCTGTGTGAAATTTCTGTAAAAACTGGAGTAAATCCCGTGGTTTCTTTCTTTAGCAGGATTTTCAAAATGAATCTCCCATACTCTGTGCACTGCAGAGTTACTAGCATGAATCACCCGAAAAATCAGTTCACCTATTCCTGCTGGAGAGGCTGGCAGCATAGCACTGAGCAGGCCACTGCACATGCACCAATCTATCAGCACTGAGATTGGTGCATGCACAGTAGCCTCACACTGCTCACTGCACTGAGTAGGCCAATCTGGATGCCCAGCCCTTCGCTGGCCTTCCTCTCTCTGTCACTGTCGAATGCAGGAAGGCAGCAAAACCACACCCCCTCCTCCCCACCCCCCCCACCCCATCCAATTTTCTCCCTTGGTACTTTCCCCGTGTCTCTTGGCATTGCCACTTTGCCCTTTGGACAGTGCCAGGAGCCCAGGCTGGCACTGTCAAGCTGGCAATGCCCAGGGACACCCCCTTACCTCGACCCTTTGGTGGTCCTCGATATCCTGTCTTCACTCTAGCATGGCCAGGCTGCCAGCTGCCCCACAAGTGAGGAGCTATTGTAAACTCCACTGGAGTGAAACACTCCTGGAGACATTAGCGGACCTGGGGACTTCAGTCCTGGGACCCTAATTCAATGTAAATAAGCATTTGAATAATTTATGCAGCTCCATGCCAATTTCAAGCAGGGATCTGATGGCACCAGAAATCTGGTGTTCAGAGACTTGCGAAGGCCGTGGCGCCATCATAAAGTCCATTCAGTAGCCTCCGCTTGGCTGGGAGAATTGCCCCTACATGTGAGAATGTGGCTATTTTGAAGATTCTTTTTCCTTGACCTGCTTATGGAAACTACAGACATTTTATGGCACTGCACTGATTCAGAGATCAGATTTTAATAAATCGGCATTTAAAAGCCTATGAAAATGTGTGGGCAGCCATCAGAAACAACAAGTACCACAAATCAATGCAATAGAAAATTGAATAAGTTATTGAAAAGGAGAAATGGGTTGAACTATGAGAAAAGAGCAAGGGAATCAGGCTAATTACATGGCTGTCTCAAAGATGGCGAAGATCAAATGGGCTAAATGACCACCTCAATGTTGTATGGTTCTCTTTTTTTTGTATTCAATATCTGTGCGGATTATTATTAGTCAGAACCTTTTGGAAACCATTTAATTTAGATACATCTATTCTGAACTCCTCCTTTCAGGACAAGTTGTTATTCAAAAATAGCAGTTCTTCATATAAACATGCAAGAGTTACAGCTATTGTTATCAATTCAGAGTATATTAAATATCAAAATATTTTATTTTCTCCAGTTATATCTATGTTCAGCTATCTTGTATTTACTCACTGTAGTTTTAGGACATTAGTATGTAATAAGCATATTACCTCAGATAAAGTTGAGACTGCTCAATCATTTTTAATTGTACTATTTTTTCAGAATTAGTAACAATGCTACAATTAGTTTACAATTGCTCCATATCTTCCTCTCACTTATACCATAAGAAATAAAAAAAAAGGAGCAAAATATACTTCTAACATTCCTACATCATTTCACTTTAAATCAGACTCCTTCCCTGAGTGTGACTAGCTTTATTTTACAGTTGCAAATGGAGCATATTCTGGTATTCACCTCTAAAATGAGTTAATGCAAAGACAGTTAAAGCTTCCTCTTTTCTGATCCAACACCGTCCTTCAGTGCCACATAGAAGACCACACCCTACTGCACTAATGTGCATTCTTCCATTTTTAGTCCTGTCTGAGTGAATGGTATAGGTAATTAATGCAAATTAAGAATTCTTTTGTGCTTCATAATCAGAACGGAATTAAGACTGCCCAGCCCTATTTCATACTCTTGAGACTAATAGGTATGTCCATTGTGTATGATCAATTGGATTTAAATCAAAAGATAATAGAATAGGATCTAATCCATTAGACCATCCAGTTTCCAACATTTTAAAAAATAATCTCTGAGTAAAATGAGATGTGAAGCCAGGAAAACTTATGTAGTAAATTCAAGAAAAGGACAGTAGTGTCTAATTATGATATCGGTGCTTATAATTATTTATGATTGTTTTTAATTTATTGACAATAATATATTCTGGTGTATTTCTGCTTCTCAAATAAAATGTTTCAATCTTCCTGGAATTCTTAGATTCGATAAACCTTGGGAAGTATTTTTAGAGTCATAAAGATTTACAGCATGGAACAGGCCCTTCAGCTCAATTTGTTCTTTTTTTAAAACACTAAACTAATCCCGATTGTTCACATTTGGCCCATATTCCTCTATACCCATCGTACCCATGTAACTATCTAAATGCTTTTTAAAAGACAAAATTGTACCTGCCTCTACTACTACCTCGGCAGCTTGTTCCAGAGATTCACCATCTTTTGTGTGAAAAAATTGCTCCTCTGGACACTTCTGTATCCCTCCCCTCTTGCCTTAAACCTATGCCCTCTAATTTTAGACTTCCTTATCTTTGACAAAAATATTGACTATCAAGCTGATCTCTGCCCCTCATTATTTTATAGCCTCTATAAGATCACCTATCAGCTTCCTACACACAATAGAAAAAAGTCCCAGTCTATCCAACCTCTCCTTATAACTCAATTCATCAGCCCCCAGCAGCATTCCAGTAAATCTTTTTTGCGCTCTTTCCAGTTTAATAATACCATTTCTATAATAGGGTGATCAGAACTATACACAGTATCCCAACTTCAACAAGACATTTCAACTCCTGTATTCAGTGTTCTGACCAATGAAACCAAGGGGTTTCTTTACCCAGAGGGTGGTAAGGGTATGGAATGCCCTGTCTGCGTCAGTTGTAGATGCGCCAAGTTTGGTGGCGTTTAAGAGGTTAGTAGATAAGTTTATGGACGAAAAGGGAATGGTTTAGGTTAGAGGGTCATTGCTTTTTCCTAATTGGTCGGCGCAACATCGAAGGCCGAAGGGCCTGTTCTGCGCTGTAATGTTCTATGTTCTAAGGATGCCAAACACCTTCTTCTCCACTCTGTCCATCTGTGACTCCACTTTCAAGGAGTTATGAACATGTACTCCTAGATCTCTTTGTTCTGTTATCTCTTCCCAGCGCCCTACCATTAAGTGAGGAAGTCCTGCCCTGGTTCACATTACCAAAATGCATCACTTCACATTTGTCTAAATTAAATTCCATCTGCCATTCGTCAGCCCACTGGCCCAATTGATCGAGATCCCATTGCAATTGAAGATAACCTCCCTCACTGTCCACCATGCCACCAATCTTAGTATTATCTGCAAACTTACTAAATATGCCCCCTATATTCTCATCCAAATCATTAAAATAAATGACAAATAACAGTGAATGCAGCACTGATTACTGAGTCATACCACTGGTCACAGGCCTCCAGTTTAAAAAACAACCCTCCACAACAACCTGTGGCCTCTGTCAAGAAGCCAATTTTGTATCTATTTAGATACCTCACTCTAGATCTCATGAGACTTATGCAAAACCTACCATGTGGTACCTTGTCAAAGACCTTGCTAAAGTCCATGTAGACAACATCAATTGCGTTGCCCTCATCTACTTTCTTGGTTACTCCTTCAAAAAACTCAGTCAAATTTGTGAGACATGATTTTCACTCTCAAAGCCATGCTGACTGTCCCCAGTCAGTAGTTGCATCTCTAAATGCCTGTAGATCCTTTCTCTCAAAATACCTTCCAACAACTTACCCACCACAAATGTGAGATTCACTGGCCTATAGTTCCCAGGCTTTTCTCTGCAGTCCTTTTTAAACAAAGGCACAACGTTTGCCACTCTCCAATCTTCAGGCACCTCATCTATGACAATCGATGATTCAATATCTCTGCTAAAGGACCCACAATCTCCTGGGATACTCTTTGTAAGGCCCCAGGGATTTATCTGTCTTGATGCACTTTAAGACTTCCAGCATCTCCTTCTCTGTAATATGTACACTCCTCAAGACATCACTATTTATTTCCCCAAGTTCCCTAACATCCATGCTTTTCTCAATAATGAATACTGGTGAGAAATATTAATTTAGGATCTCACCCATCTCTTGTGGATCTGCACATAGATGACCTTGTTGATCCTTAAGAGGCCCTGCTCTCTCCTTGTTACTCTTTTACTCTTTATGTATTTGTAGAAGCTCTTTGGATTCTTCTTTGCCTTATCTGCCAAAACGGTCTCGTGTCCCCTTTTAGCCCCCCTGAATATTCTCTTAACCCTACTCCTACACCCCCTATACTTTTCAAGGGATTCACTTGATTCCAGTTCCAATGCATGTCATGTGCCTTTTTCTTCTGCCAGCCTTGCCCTTCACTCTAAGAGGAATGTGTTAACTCTGAACCCTGATTAACATACTTTTGAAAGTGTGCCACTTACCAGATGTCCCTTTGCCTTCTTATAGGCTCCCCCAGTTAACGTTTGAAAGCTCCTGCCTGATACCATCAAAATTGGCCTTGCTCCAATTTAGAATTTTAACTTTTGGGCCAGACCTATCATTCTCCATAGCTATCTTAAAACCAATAGAATTATGGTCACTGGTGCCAAAGTGATCCCTCAGTAACACTTCTGTGACCTGCCCCTCCTTATTTCCCAAGAGGAGGCCAAGTTTTGCCCCCTCTGTGGTTGGGCCATCCACATACGGAATGAGAAATTCTTCCTGAACGTACTCAACAAATTTCTCTCCATCCAAGCCTCTAATACTATGACTACCCCAGTCAATGTTGGGAAAGTTAAAATCTCTGACTATTATCACCCTAGTTTTCTTGGAGCTATCTGTAATCTCCTTACATATTTGCTCCTCAATTTCCTGCTGACTATTTGGGGGCCTATCATACAATCCTATCAAAGTGATTTCCTCCTCCTTATTTTTCAGTTCTACCCATGTAGACGCAGTGGCCAAACCCTCGAATATATTCCCTTTCGGTACAGCCGTGATGCTTTCCCTAATCAAAAGTACAACTCCACCTTTCTCTCTCACTTCTATTCTATCTTTCCTATAGCATCTGTACCCTGGAACATTGACCTGTCAGTCCAGTTCGTCTCTTTGCCATGTTTCAGTAATTGCTATAATATCCCAATCCTATGTACCCATCCATGTCCTGAGTTTATCTGCCATGCCATCAGGTCTCTTGCATTGAAATAAATGCAGTTTAATCTGGACTTCCCTTGCTCTCTGTCTTGTTTTTGCCTGATCTGTCTGGTACTAGGATTACTGATACTGCCTTTACTACTTCATGTTCTCTCTTTAACTTCTGTGCTGTCCTCAAATTTCTCTTCTATCTTCCCACTGCTTTGGATTCCCCTCCATCCCCCGCCAAACTAGTTTACACCCTCCTGAGTGGCTCTAGCAAATCACCCTGCCAGGATGTTAGTCCCCTTCCAGTTTAGGTGTAACTCCATCCCTCTTGAACAGGTCAGCCCTTTCCCAGAAATGATCCAAAAATCTAATTCCCTGCCGCCTGCACCAGCTCTCGAACCAGGATTCATCTGTCTAAGCCTCCTATTCATACTCTCAACATCACATAGCAGTGGTAGTAATCCAGAAATTACGACCTTCGAGGCCCTGCACTTTAGCTTCTGCCTTACTCTCTATATTCACATTTCAAGACCTCATCCCTTTTCTTACCTATGTCATTGATACTAATTTAAACAACATCCTCTGGCTGCTCACTCTCCCCCTTAAGAATGTCCTGCGATCACTCGGAGACATCCTTGACCCTGGCACCAGGGAGGCAATACATCATCCTGGAGTTTGATTGCGGCCACAGAAACACCTGTCTCTGCCTTTAACTAGCGAATCCCCTATCACTACTGCTCACGTGCTCTTTGCCCAACCCTGTCCCACAGCAGAACCAGCTATAATGTCACAGGCCTGGCTGCTTCTGGTATCTCCCCCTGATAGGCTATCCCTCTCAACAGTATCCAAAACGATATACCTGTTTGAAAGAGGAATATGCACAGGAGACTCACTAATTGCCTGCCTCTCCTGATGGTCACCCAGCTGTCTGTCTGAACCTGAGGTGTGACACCTCTCTGTAACTAGTGTCTATCACACTCTGCCTCCTGTATGCTCAGTAAGAAGTCTGACAACACCAGGTTTAAGTCCAACCGATTTATTTGATAGTAAATTCACAAGCTTTTGAGGTTTCCCTCTTTGTCAGGTGAATGAAGAGTTCTGGCCTCAAAGAGAGCATATAACAGCACAGACAGTTTACAGATTACTGATTAGAATGCAGATCTTTATATGTAACCTGCTATTCAAGTCTTAAAGTGGCTAACAATGTGAGTGGAAGGAGCACTGGGCACCTTGTAACCCTCATGACTTGTCTGAGTTTGCAAAACCTCACTTACTATACTGTCTGGAGACAATACACATCTCTTTAACCTGTGCTCAGTGCTCCTTCCACTCACATTGTCAGCCACTTTAAGACTTGAATAGCAGGTTACGTGTAAAGATTCGCATTCTAATCAGTAATCTGTTATATGCTCTGTCTGAGGCCAGAACTCTTCATTTACCTGACAGAGGGAAACCTCGAAAGCTTGTGAGTTTACTATCAAATAAATTGGTTGGACTTAAGCCTGGTATTATTAGACTTCTTACTGTGTTTACTGCGGTCCAATGCTGGCATCTCCACATCCTGTATGCTCCACAGTGCATCCATCTGCTGTCTAACCAAACAATGTGGTCTGCAACTGAATACTTCCTACTGATACAGTTGTCACGGAGACTAGATTGCTCCCTAATTGCCCACATCTGGCAGAAGGAGCACACCACTGCCCTAGCTGCTATGTTGCCCTTATACAGGTAAAAGGATAAAAGAATCTCAACACACCTCCTGCTGACTATTTTTTTGGTTAGAGGAGGAGGTAGAAATTATTATTTGGAGAAAATAATTAAATGTTGTTGGGACGCTGGCTTCCAGTCGCTAAGTAAACTTTCACAACACCAATTTTAAATCCAACCAATTTATTTGATAGTAAATTCGCGAGCTTTCAACACTATGGCCTTCGTCAGGCAAATGCAGTGTTCTGGTCTGGATATCTGGTCTGGTCTCATATCAACACAGGCAGTCACAGATTGCTGATTAGAATGCGAATCCTTACATCTAACCTGCTATTCAAGTGTTAAAGTGGCTAACAATGTGTGTGAAGGGAATCCTGAGCATTGGTTAGAGAATTGTGTATTTTCTCCAGACAGCACAGTAAGTGAGGTTTTTTGCTAACCCAGGCAAGTTACGGGGGTTACAGATAGTGTGTCATGAAGCCAAGATCCCTGTTAAGACTGTCCTCATGTGTGCGGAACTTGGCTATCAGTCTCTGCTCAGCGACTCTGCGCTGTCGTGTGTCACGAAGGCCCCCTTGAAGAACATTTACCCGCAGGTCGGAGGCCGAATGCCCATGACTGCTGAAGTGTTCGCCCACAGGAAGGGAACTGTTTTGCCTGGTGATTGTTGAGCGATGCTCATTCATCCGCTGTCGTAGTGTCTGCATGGTCTCCCCAATGTACCATGCTTCGGGACATCCTTTCTTGCAATGTATAGGTAGACAACGTTGGCCGAGTTGCAAGAGTATGTACCGTGTACCTGGTGAATGGTATCCTCACGTTTGATGATGCTGTTCATGTGGTAGTTATAGGACGGATGTCAGAGGCAGGTTCTTCACACAGAGGGCGGAGAGGGCGTGGAATGCCCTGCCTGCAGCAGTTGTGGACTCGCCTACTTTGGGGGCATTCAAATGTTCGGTGGATAGGCATATGGATGATATTGGAATAGTTTAGGTTAGAGGGTCCACTGGCCGGCGCAACATCGAGGGCCGAAGGGCCTGTACTGCGCTGTAATGTTCTATGTTCTATGTCTATGATCTGGCATGTCTTGCAGAGGTTGCTGTGGCAGGGTTGTGTGGTATTGTGGTCACTATTCTCCTGAAGGTTGGGTAGTTTGCTGCGAACAATGATCTGTTTGAGGTTGTGCGGTTGTCTGAAAGCAAGAAGTGGGGGGGTGGGGATGGCCCTAGCGAGATGTTCATTGTCATCAATGATATGTTGAAGACTCTGGAGAAGATGTCGTAGCTTCTCCGCTCCGGGGAAGTACTGGACAACAAAGGGTACTCTGTCCACCGTGTCCCGTGTTCGTCTTCTGAGGAGGTCAGTGCGGTTTATCGCTGTGGCACGTCGGAACTGTCGATCGATGAGTCGAGCGCCATATCCTGTTCTCATGAGGGCATCCTTCAGCGTCTGGAGGTGTCTGTCACGATCCTCCTCATCTGAGCAAATTCTCTGTATACGGAGGGCTTGTCCATAGGGAATGGCTTCTTTAACGTGTCTAGGGTGGAAGCTGGAGAAGTGGAGCATTGTGAGGTTGTCTGTCGGTTTGCGGTACAGTGAGGTGCTGAGGTGACCGTCCTTGATGGAGATGCGTGTGTCCAAGAATGCAACTGATTCTGGAGAATAGTCCATGGTGAGTCTGATGGTGGGATGGAACTTGTTGATATCATCATACAGTTGTTTCAATGATTGTTCACCATGAGTCCAAAGGAAAAAGATGTCATCAATGTATCTAGTATATAACCTTGGTTGAAGATCTCGTGTGGTGAAGAAGTCTTGTTCGAACCTGTGCATGAAGATGTTGGCATACTGAGGTGCAAATTTGGTCCCCATGGCTGTTCCATGTGTCTGGATGCATTCCAGTCACTAAACCAACCTTCTGCCATCACCCTCTTGTCTCCTACAATTGAGCCAATTTTGAATCCACTTTACCAAATTACCCTGTACCCATGTGAGAGAGGGTACCCATGTACCCATAACATCCGACTTCATTTCACTTCAGAATCAATTCTGATTAACAACTAACCTTGGTTCCCCTGTTTATTAATGTCTGCTTAAAGCAGTTTGATTCTGCCTCTCCATTAAGCTTGTGGAGTATAAATGAAGATTTGGTTACTGGCATTGTCGAGCTTTCAGCTATTTCCAGCTCTGTAACATTTTGATGTAGCATCTGTCTCAACTCATGCTGCTGGTGAAATTTTTATCCATGTCTTGTTACCTCTAGACTCAACTATTCCAACTCATGCCTGACTGGTGTCTCATACCAGAGCACATTGGTTAGAACTGTGCCTCACAACACCAGAGATCCAGGTTAATTCCCAGGTCACTGTGTGGAGTCTGTGCATTCTCCTGGTATCTGAGTGTATTTGTTCCAGTGCTCCAGTTCCCTTCCACAGTTTGAAAGTTGTACTGGTTAGGTGCATTGGCCATGCTAATTTCTCCCTCACCGAACAGCTGTATCCAAACAGGTTCCAGAATGTGGCGACTATGGATTTTCACTTTAACTTCATTGCAGTGCTAATATAAGCTTACTTGTGGCACTAATGAATAAACTTGAATTTATAAACTTAAACAGCTTGTTGTGTGTTTTGTAATGCTCTGATGAAGTGCCTTAGCACATTTCATGAATGTTAAAGATGCTCCATTTAAAAAAATTGTTGAATAAATCAATAAGGTAGGGATCAGTATCTCAATGTTGGTAGATAAAATGGGGCAGGGGGAGCACTAGCAGCTTTGATTTACTCTCAAGGCTTGTTTGTTTCTTTCCTGATAACTGAAATAATGCATTCATAAAACATCTCAATATACAAGCAAGACTTTACAAAGACAGACAGATTTTACCACACAATGTGGGTGGTAGATGCAACATAATTAAATCTCGACACAGCAGTAAGGCTTTATATTACTGAGATTAGTCAATGAGCACAGCAGCAATTGTTTCTCTTCCAGTCAAAGAAAACAATGGAATTCCTTTCTGTAATCTGTCAAATGGTGCTATATAATGGTGTTCAGTTGGTTTTTTTGGTTGGATGAATTAGTGGTAGACAAGATGCAGATAATTTACTATGATGTAATCTTCCAGGAATAGAGTTGACTGTTTTCCGTGAAAGAGACAATGCCCCTTTTGTTCCTCTAGATGTGCAGATTAATTGAGCAGTCTTTGGAGGTCATGTGAAGACAGACATCGGCTGGTGTAAGTAAGCTGAGTGTTACAGTATACAAGGCCACTGCCCTTTCACCTAATGGGATCTGCTTTTGATAACATCAAAAGAGAATGGATTGAATGCCTTTTCTCAACAATTAAGTTGTTTCAAGAAAATCAGAGTATCCTGTATAAAAATAACTTGAATAAATAGAAAGTTCATTGTGTTTACTTTTTTGAATAGTTTACAAGAATATTGAAAGTCTTGTCTTCAATGAATGCTTCCCATTGGTCACGGTTTTGCTTTTACTTTTTGTTATTTGGCTGAAAATAAACTTGCAGGAAATACAAACTCAAGATTGGAAATAAACGAGGTGAGGAAACATTTAGGAAACTGTCAATTTGAAACTATTATGAAAATAACCAATTGTAAATGAATAGTTTGATTTGATTTATTATTGTCAAGTGTATTAATATACAGTGAAAAGTATTGTTTTTTGCATGCTATACAGAGTAAGCATACCATACATAGAAAAGGAAAGGAGAGAATGCAAAATGTTGTGTTACAGGTCATAGCTAGGATGTAGATAAAGATCCATGTAACGCAAGGTGGATCCTTCAAAAGTTTGATTGCACCAGGGAAGAAGTTGTTCTTGAGTCATTTGGTTGGTGTATGTCCTCAGACTTTTGTATCTTTTTCACAACAGAAGAAGTGAAAGAGAGCATGTCCAGGTTACATGGGATTCTTAATTATGCTGGCTGCTTTTCCAAGGCAGTAGGAAGTGTAGACAGAGTCAATGGATGGGAGGCTTGTTTGAGATGGACTGGGCTTCTTTTATGGCCCTTTGTAGTTTTTTGCAGTCATGGGCAGAACAGGAGGCACACCAAGCTGTGATACAACCCGAAACAATGCTTTCTATGGTGTATCTGTAAAAATTGTACTGGGTGTGCCAAATTTCATTAGCCTTCTGAGAAAGTAGAGGTATTTATGGGCTTTCTTAACTATAGTAGTACCATAACGGGACAAGGACAGGTTGTTGATAATCTGGACACATAGAAACTTGAATCTCTCAACCATTTCTACTTCATCCCGGTTGATGTAGATAGGAGTACGTTCTCCGCTACGCTTCCTGAAGTCCATGACCTTCTCCTTTGTTTTGTTCACATTGAGGGAGAGATTATTGTCATTGTGCCAGTTCACCAGATTCTCCATCTCATTCCTGTATTCTGTTGCATCATTGTTTAAGATCCGACTCACTACAGTGGTGTCATCAGCAAACTTGAAAATTGAGTTGGAGGGGGATTTGGCCACATGTTCATAGGTGTATAGAAGGGGGCTGAGAATATAGCCTTGTGGGCCACCGGTGCTGACAACGATCACTGAGGTGGTATTGTTGGCTATGCTTATTGATTGCGGCCTGTGGATTAGGAAGTTCAGGATCCAGTCACAGAGGGAGGAGCTGATTCTTAGACCAGGGAATTTGGAGATGAAGGGTGAGCTGTGATCAATAAGTAGAAGTCTGACATAAGTGTCTTTGTTATCTAGGTATTCCAGATTGAGTGCAGGGCTAACGAGATGCCATCCACTATGGACCTATTGCGGCAGTAGGCATACTGTAGTGGATTCAGGCAATCTGCAAAACCTCAATTGTTTCCACCATCTGCCATGACAGGATTCGAACCCGAATCCCCAGAAGATAAGGGTAGGCGACAGCCTGGTGGTATTATCACTAGATTATTAATCCAGAAACTTAGCTAATGTTCTGGGGACACAGATTCAAATCCTACCATGGCAAAGGTGGAATTTGAATTCAATAAAAATAATATCTGGAATTATGAATCTATCGATGACCTTGAAATCATTGTCAATTGTTGGAAAAACCTGTTTGCTTCACTAATGCCTTTAGAGAAGGAAATCAGTCGTCCTTATCTGGTCTGGCCTACATGTGACTCCAGAGCCATAGCAATGTGGCTGACTCTCAACTGCCCTTGGACAAATAGGACTGGACAATAAGTGTTGAATTTCTGGATTAGCAGTTGAGTGATAATGCTAATAGGCCATTGCCTCCTCATACTGTGCTTGGTGTTGACTTCCAGTGCTACAATATATATATTCCATGGTGAGCAATTTGCTAGAGACAACAGTTATTCCTGTCATTCATCAAATGTAATTCAGTCCAGACTTTTGTGCATTTAGCCTGGCTCAGTTGAATCCATACAGGAACAATAGACAATTAAGCCAAATCTGGGCATGTGCCAGTCAAATCCATTCTTTCCTGTTTGTACTGTTGAAACATTTAGAAGTACAGACTGATAAAATTAAACAAAGAATTTTTCTGATGCCAAATTTTACACATGAATATTTTTAGACTTATGGTAATTATGACATTTAATCTTCAAATTAAGACATGATGTTATACAAATAATTGTTTAATCAAGCTAAAGATCAGCAGAGCTAATAATAGACTTAAAACTGGAATTAAGTCTTTCCAGTTTAGTCATCAGAAATCAACTATCAATGGACTATCATGAAACTGTCTCATTGCCCAAAAGAAGTTCTCATGCAGTGCCTGTGCTTATACAGTGCCTATAATGCAACCTAACTTGATGAAGATCAAGATATTCAGGCATATAAAAAGTTTTTGTTTCTGTCAATCCTTCTTTACCTGCTGTTTGGATACTTTGAGTGCCTGTCAAATGCAAACCCATCATGCAAACCACCTCCCATCCATTGACTCTATTCATCCACTGACTCTATCCATCATGCAAACCCAGCCTCCTATCCATTGACTTTGTCCATCACACAGACCAGCCTCCCAATCATTGATTCTGTCTACATTTCTCACTGCCTCAGCAAAATAGCCAGTACAACTAAGATCTTCACGTACCCCTAACATTATTTCTTCCACCATTTTCCTTCAGGAAAAAGATACAAAAGTCTGGGGTCACGTACCAATCGACTCAAGAACAGCTTCTTTCCTGCTGCCATCAGACTTTTTGAATGGACTTAGCTTGCATTAAGTTGATCTTTCTCTGCACCTTAACTATGACTGTAACATTACATTCTGCTCTCTCTTGTTCCCTTCTCTATGAACGGTATGCTCTGTCTGTATAACACACAAGAAGCAATATTTTTCATTGTATGCTAATACATGTGACAATAATAAATGAAATCACATCAAGGTGAGATTAAATGTTTGTACCTTTAAGATTTGATTATCTGTAAAGACTCACATTCCAACCATTATTTTGTAAATTGAGTTTGTAAATGTCCTGTTTGGGAACTGAAATCCCACTCATCTGACGAAGGAACAGCAAGTGCTCCGAACGTTAGTGGCTTTTGCTACCAAATAAACCAGTTGGACTTTAACCTGGTGTTATGAGACTTCTTACCATCTTAATCAACAGTTGAGAATTATACCTCTGCTGCTTGGATGATGTAGAACATAGAACATTACAACGCAGAACAGGCCCTTCGACCCTCGATGTTGCGCCGACCAATTAAGAAAAAGCAATGACCCTCTAACCTAAACCATTCCCTTTTCATCCATAAACCTATCCACGGACCTCTTAAACGTCCCCAATCTTGGTGCGTCTACAACTGTAGCAGGCAGGGCATTCCATACCCTTACCACTCTCTGGGTAAAGAACCTACCTCTGACATCCGTCCTATAACTACCACCCCTTAATTTAAAGCTATGTCCCCTTGTGCTAGCTTTCTCCATCCAAGGAAAAAGGCTATCACTGTCCACCCTATCTAAACCTCTGATCATGTATGTTTCAATAAGATCTCCTCTCAGCTGCCTTCTTTCTAATGAAAACAACCTCAAATCCCTCAGCCTGTCCTCATTAGACCTTCCCTCCATACCAGGCAACATCCTGGTAAACCTCCTCTGCAACTTCTCTAATGCCTCCACACCTTTCTTATAATGTGGGGACCAGAACTGTACACAATACTCCAAGTGCGGACGCACCAAAGTTTTGTACAGTTGCAACATGATGTTGCAGCTCCGAAATTCAATCCCCCTACCAATAAAAGCCAAGACTCCATATGCCTTCTTTACAACCTTATCGACTTGATTGCCAACTTTCAGGGATCTATGCACATATATACCTAGATCCCTCTGTTCATCAACACTATTAAGAGTCCTACCATTAGCTCTGTACTCTA
Source organism: Sphyrna mokarran (assembly GCA_024679065.1). Lineage (NCBI taxonomy): Eukaryota > Metazoa > Chordata > Chondrichthyes > Carcharhiniformes > Carcharhinidae > Sphyrna > Sphyrna mokarran. The sequence goes on from JAGIQG010000005.1 coordinate 18,978,415, forward strand.
CACATTTGTTATTCCTGCCAAAGTGAATTACCTCACACTTTTCCGCATTAAACTCCATTTGCCACCTCTCGGCCCAGCTCTGCAACTTGTCCAAGTCTCTCTGCAAACTATAACACCTCTCTTCACTATCTACCACTCCTCCGACTTTGGTGTCATCCGCAAATTTAGTAATCCATCCTTCTATACCCTCATCCAGATCATTTATAAAAATTACAAACAGCAGGGGCCCCAAAACAGATCCTTGAGGTACTTGTAACCGAACTCCATGATGAATAATTTCCATCAACCACCACCCTCTGTCTTCTATCACCTCGCCAATTCCTAATCCAATTAGCTAAATCACCCTCAATCCCATACATCTGCATTTTCTACAGAAGCCTTCCATGGGGAACCTTATTGAACGCCTTACTAAAGTCCATATATACCGCGTCAACTGCTTTACCCTTATCCACCTCTTCGGTCACTTTTTCAAATAACTCAATAAGGTTAGTAAGACACCACCTACCCTTCACAAAACCATGCTGACTATCCCCAATCAATTCCTTTCTCTCTAAATAACTATAAATCCTAATAATTCTTTCCAATACTTTGCCCACAACAGAAGTAAGACTCACCGGTCTATAATTCCCAGGAAAGTCTCTATTCCCCTTCTTGAACAATGGGACAACATTCCCTATCCTCCAGTCATCCAGCACTATACCTGTAACCATGGATGTATTCCATTATCTTTATGATCTCAGTGCCAAAGGCACTGACATACTGTGAAGTGTAATAACCATTATAACTGTGGAGAAATATAGCTGCAAATGTGCACACAGCAAGGTCCTAAAAGCAGCAACGAAATTAAAAAAAAATGATCAATTTTTGATCGGGGAGGGGAGGGAGGGGGGGGGGGGGGGGGGGGGGGGGAGGGGGGGGGGGGGGAGGAGGGGGGGAGGGGGGGGGGGGGGGAGGGCCCGCCCATGAGGAAGGAAGGTAGTCAAGGGTTTGGTGAGTTGTTTAGGGCCTTGGGGGACAGTGTTGGAGGGAGATTCAGGCTGTATAGTTACCCAGGAGTTAGAAATAGTTTTAATCTCTCTAACTTTTTATGGGTAGGAGAGTCGGAACTATTCAAGTCCCTGATTTAGGTCGAAGTATCAGATCATCCCAGGCATGTGCAAGTTGCTCATGGAAAGTTTAAACTTCCAGGCAAGTCCCTTGTTGCTGTTTTTGTATGGGAAGGTTCACCTATGCATCTTTTTGGACACCAATGGGTGCGACCTGGGAGGGAATCTTTCCCCACTCCCAACCCCCTCAGGGAATGACTTTGTTGGGCCATTAAGTAACTTCAGTTGCTAATCACTGGATAGCCTTATTTACTCCAGCACAGTGATGAAATAATCCTAAAATTTCACTCTTGTTTTCTGCTGTTAACATTTCTACTTTCAGAAGTGAATAGTCATAACATGGTTTTCTTTGAACTTCTTCCTATCACCAACTGAATACCTTTTGTTGTTGTGTAGGTCTTGCAAAGTTTGGTACTTTTTGTAGATTATATTGAAATGAAATTAGTTTTTTGTACCCTATAATGTTCTCGACCTATAAATGACAATTTTCAAAACAAATTAGTTAATGCATAATAAAATTTATTATTGTTTGGAAGTGTTTTTTCTATAGACATTGAGATCCACTTTATCATTGTACGATCTAAACAAATTTCACAAGTGTTATAATATTCAAATTCTGTTAAGAGCGTACATTTGCTTTATAGATACATATTAATCAATTCTCATCTACGAGGTCGCTATGCTTTTTACAAGTCTGTTAGTTGCTGAATTTTGATTGACTGCCGAGAGCTTATTCATTTTCTTTATGCCTGAACTGAGTTATCTCCTACAATAAAAGCAAATTACTGCAGATGCTGGAATCTGAAACAAAAACAGAAAATGTTGAAAAATCTCAGCAAGTTTGACAGCATCTGTGAAGTGAGCCAGCATGTACCCTCGGAACAGCACTTGATCTTCTGAATGGGCACTTTGCAGCTTTCTGCACTGAATGTTGAGTTCAGCAACTTCAAAGCATGACCTCTCTATCCCACTTTCACATCATTTCCATTTACTTTATTTAATTTCAGTTTTTATATTAATTTTTTATTTTTTATATTATTAATATTTTTAATTTTCATTTCTTCCATCATTTCATTTGTCCACTTTTTTAAAAATCTCGCTTTCCATCTTGTTTGTCAATCTCTTATCTTGTATGGAGAACAAAGAAATATGATTAGCTATCGTGAAAGGCCTTCAAATGTTCCTCAAATTGAAGTATCTTCAGTGCATTAAGTACATATCTTCCTACTCATCAAGCCATGGTGACACAAATGTGGAATGTGGGGCATGAAGAAGGATGAGAGTTAGAAGGCCTTACTGTTTTCATTTTAAATGGATGAATGGGATGGGATCTGCATGGGTTTCCTCTGGGTGCTCTGGTTTCCTCCAACACTCGAAAGATGTGTGGGTTAGGTTGACTGGCAATGTCAAATTGACCATGTCAGGGGGATTAGTAGTGCAGGGTTATAGGAATCGGGCCTGGGTGGGATTGTGGCCAGTGCAGACTTGATGGGTTGAAAGGCCTGCTTCTGCACTGTAGGGATTATGTGGTTCTGTGAAGTCCCACAGCAACGAGCTGGGCCTTTCAAACAGCTCACCTCGACACCAGTAAACTTTTTCCTGGGTTGGCTGGCTCAACTACAGCGCACAACTCTGCCCCCCCCCCCACTGCCCAAATGAACGAATTTCCTTGGCACTTAATCCTGAGGTGGACAAAGATGGGAAATTTCTTGGCTCCCAGTACTCACCTCAAAGATGAAACTCTAACCCATTGTTCCTTGTAGTTCTCGCCACAGCTTGCGTGGAAAGCTCCAGCATGTAATTTCTGGAAGATGCCTTATTTTTCTATATGATCAAATTCAATACACTGCCATTTGGTAACCAAAAGAATTGACTTTTAAAGTAATGGCAGATGTTTGTAAAGAGGTTCTGCTGATGCACGGATATAGCAAATATTTCTTCGCTATAGTTTTCATAGAATCAAAGAATCTCTAGAGTGCAGAAAGAGGCCATAATAACTCTACGGAGATGAAATCCTGTCACCAAGTTACTTTATTTACACCATACATCTTTACACAGCCAGTTCTCCAGTTGCTGTCCACTGAATGCAGGCTGGGAGTCTGACACACCTGCTTTAAATAGGGAGAATGAGGGTCCCTGATTTAATCATCAATTAAGACTCATCAGGTATTTCTTTCGGAAGTTGCCATAATCCCAGATGACCCCATGGAGGGGCAGAGAGCTTGACTGGTGGTGATCTAATCCGAGGGTCGTCACACCTCAGATGAGGGAAAAAATTGAGAAGGTGGAGCCTTTATGAATTACTTAGCCAGTACGGGACTTGAACCCAGGCTGTTGGCATTACTCTGCATCACTAAGCAGTTGTCCAGCCAAGTGAGCTAAACCAATCTCCATTTTTTTTTACTGCATTCAAATTCTATCATGTCAGGGCCAGATTTGAACCAGAATATTGGTTGAGTTTCTGGATTAATGGTTTAGTGTTGATGCCGTTAGGCCATTGCCTCTCCCAGTAAGACTCATCATAGAACCCTATAGAGCAGGAAGACGCCCTTCGGCCCATCGAGTCTGCTCCGAACACAATCCCACCCAGGCCCTACCTCTATATCCCTACATATTATACCCATTAATCCCTCTAACTTCTGCTACCCTGGACACTAAGGCGCAATTTCTTAGCACAACCAATCAACCTAACCCGCACATCTTTGGACTATGGGAGGAAACCGGAGTACTTAGAGGAAACCCACACAGATACAAGGAGAATGTGCAAACTCCACACAGACAGTGACCTGAGCCGAGAATCGAATCCAAAACCCTGGAGATGTGAAGCAGTAATGCTATCGTGCCGCCCCTTAGCAGGTATCTCTTTTCATATCAATCAAATAAACAAACTCATATTAACTTAGGGAAGATTCATCAGGTATTTCTTTTCATAAGGGAAGACTCATCAGGTAGTTTGTACTCTAGCACGTCAACCTCATTAGTCTGGTTGAAGTCATCACAGAAGCCATTTGGCCCATTGCGCCTGCATCGACAGCAGCTCCTTTGCCTGTAATCCCACGTTTACCCTATTAATCCCCCTGACACTAGGGGGCAATTTATCTATAGCTAATCAACCCAATCCGCACGTCTTTGGAGTGTGGGAAGAAACCAGAGTACCCGGAGGGAACCCACACAGACATGGGATGAACCTGCAAACTTCACACAGTCACCTGAGGCTGGAATTAAACCCAGGTCCCTGGCGCTGTGAGGCAGCAGTGCTAATCACTATGTCACTGTGTAGCTCTTCATTTAAGGTTTTAATTGAAAGAAATATCTAGTGTCAAGAAATGGTCTTTGTTGATTTGGGAACTAGTAACTTGCAAGCTCACTGGGCATATCCAGTTTGGTCAGCAGAAGCTGCATCAGCTGCTGCTGAAATCATGAATGGAATTGAAAGAGTAATTGTGTATATTACAGTCATAATCACTGCAGGAGCTAATACAGGTAGTTCAAAATGGGCTCTGCCGATCTATTTATAAGCTGATAATTTTAACTTGGCCAATCTATGTAAGTACATCCTTGAACAAGATAGTGATGATAATCTTCAAATAACTGAATATCATTCATATGACTAATCACAGTCTAAAAGCTTTATTTTAGTATAATTTTGCAGGAATGATGATATTAGCAATTTCTTTTGCACAGGTACTGCTGATTAATGAGGCCAAAATCACGTCTGCTGATTGTGATGAGATTTATCATAGTTCCTGCATATTCAAATAATAGTTCAAATGACTTTTATTGAAATACCTGTGAAAGCTTTGAATTGCAAGAGTTATTTCTTTATGCTAATAAATGCTCATAAAACATTCTGCAAATATATCTCTTTTGAAAACGTTGCCCACTGCACATTCCACTTGTTTTTCCGTGTTTGAAAAGTTGTTTGTAAGATTATGGAGAAGGAGTAGAGGTGTAGATTTGATTTGATTTATTATTGTCACATGTATTGGGATACAGTGAAAAGTATTGTTTCTTGCACACTATACAAAGCATACTATTCATAGAGTACATAGGTGAGAAGGAAAGGAGAGAATCTAGATTATGATGTTACAGTCATTGCTAGGGTGTAGAGAAAGATCAATTTAATATATGATAGGTTTATTCAAAAATCTAATGGCAGCAGAGAAGCTGTTCTTGAGTGAGTTGGCACATGTTTTCAGACTTTACTATCTTTTTCCTGATGAAAGAATGTGGAAGGGAACATGTCCAGAGCGCATTTCTTTCAAAGAGCTATTGGCATGATGGGCCGAATAGGTCCCTCTGTGCTGTAAGAGTTTGCAATTTTCTATGGTATTTTACAGTTGAGTGTGCAGCAGGTATAAGCTTCTTCTAAGTATAATCTTATCTTTCATGGAAATGACAATCAAAATTTGGGTTGACAAATCTGCTATGAATGAGGCCTTTTTGTTTGTACCGTAGTCTCTGTACTGCACAGTGGAACCCAACCCTGCCATTGAATACAAATATGAACTACATCTATCATGCCAACAGCAAAAATATTTAGTAAAGTAAAAGCACCTGTGGATGGAAAAACATGGTGTGGTCTAAATCTAATCTAAATAAATTTGTGTTGAAGTCTTCAGAGAGCTTCAGAACACTAATCCAAATACTTTTTCTGTCTCTGTTTTTGCCACAACGTGCAGCATCTGAACGATTGGAACTCCCAGAATCCAGACTGTCTTCTGCTTGTAATTAAAGAACTGGTGCAGCAGTACCACAAATACCAATGTGATCGACTCCATGAAAGCTCCCGACTTATGTTTGAGTACACAGCACTACAAGAGGGGCCTGAATTTGGAGACAACATGGAAATCTATGCAGGAAGAAAGAATAACTGGGTAAATTTGTTTTTCAATGGGTACTAAAAGAGTGAATTCAAGTACATTTTAATTTTAATTTCAGGAGTGAAGGATATCATTGCTCCAGAGCTCTTTATGTCTTTGTCTTCTTCATGTCAAGAGTCCTGATTCTTTTTGATGATTTTAATGTGAAACCTGTACTCCTCATGGTGAAAGATCCATGACTGGATGCTGAAACAGGGCCATGTCATGCTGTCGCCCATTTGTTCAATTTTTTCCTGAATCCTTCAGCGCATCATAACTTGCTGGAAATACAGGCTGATTCCAGTGTTGTAAGGAAAACGGATATCTGGGATCTTCGTAAACCATGGAACCAAAATTATATCCTTTATCAGTGAGAGTATAAGGAACAGGAGCAGAAGAAGGTCCTTTGAATCTGCTCTGCCATTCAGTACAATGATGGCTAATCTTGGGCTTCAACTCCACTTTTGACTCTCCATATCCTTGGATTCCCTGAGAGAGCAAGTATCTGGTTTTTCCAGCTAGACCTAAATTTAATGCTGCTGCATCTATAACTACTGGTGTAGAGAATTCCAGAGATACACAATGCTTTGAGTGAAGAAATATTTCCTCATCCTTAATGATCAGTCCCTTATCCTGAAACTGTGCTCCCTGGTTCTAGGTTTAAGGATAGAGAAAGAAATAGGCATTTGAGAAGGACTGGGTAAAGAAAGAAATGAAGAGCTGGAATGAAATTGACTTAAGGATGAAAAGCCAGGAAGAGAAAATTTGATATTTTTAAAATCCCTAGCAATATTTTATTACTTGCAGAAATGAGTTGAGCAACTTAAATTATTCACATTCTGATTTGCGTTCTATTAACTATTATCATAGAGTACTTAAAGTTAAGTTAAGGTTTATTTATTAATCGCAAGTAAAGCTTATATTAACAGTGCAATGAAGTTACCGTGAAATTTCCTGAGTCACCAGAGTCCAGCAAATGTTTGGGTCAATGCACCTAACCAGCTCATCTTTCAGAATGTGAAAGGAAACTGAAACATCTGGAGGAAACCCACGCAGACGTGGAGAGAATATGCAAACTCCACACAGATAGTGACCCAATTGAACCTCGGTCCCTGGTACTGTGAAGCAGCAGTGTCAACCAGTGTGCTACTTGCTCTCTTAATTACAAGATCTAACTTTCTGCAGAGAGCTTAATGAGCAAATAATGTGTAAATCTAGCAAGTTCTTAATAACGGGGAGGCTAAGAACAATCTACTTTGCTCAAAGCAAACAACAACATAAATGGGACAATGTGTTCATGAGATTCACAACTTATGTTCTATGCCTTAAATTTGCTGGCTGATTTGCCTTCTTTATCACCTCCTGCACCAGTGTGCTTGCTTTCAGTGACTGGTATACAAGAACACCTCGGTCTCATTGCATGTTCTCCTCTCTCAGTCTATAACCATTCATCTGCTTTCCTGTTTTTGCTTTCAGACTGGATAATCTTACATTATACTGCATTATACCACATTATACTGCATTTGACATGCATTTCCCAATCACTCAACTTGTCTAAATTATACTGAAGGATCTGCATCCTCCTCACAGCTCACTATTGCACCCAGATTTGTGTCATCTGTAAATTGGAGGTATTACATTTAGTTTCCTCATTTAAATCACCAGTGTATATTTGTAAAGAGCTAGGGTCGTAGCACTAATCCCTGGCATGCCACTCATCATTGACTGCTATTTTGAAAAAGATGCATTTATTCCTATTCTTTGGAAGCAAAACTCCCCAAAACTTTTTAAGTGTCAAATTCATGTGGAAACTGGAGTAAATCATGTTCATTTTTTCAGTGGGAGTTACAAAATGAATCTCCCACACTGTGCGCAATGGAGAGTGCGCTAGCTTAAATTCATCCAAAAACTTAGCAGGGTAGGGTCTATTGAGCTCAGCTGAGCGGGCCACTGCGCATGTACAGATCTGTCAGCGCCGAGATCGGCACATGCACAGTGGTCCTGCTGGCTTCCCAATAGCTGGCCAGCCCCAATCACTGGCCAACTCCAATCACTGATCTCCTTCCATCTGTCACTCAGGCCAAATGCAGAGTGGCAGCAGAAAACCCCATCCCTCACCAATCACATCCCAACGGCCCTACTCTCCAGCAGGTTCTGTCCCCCCTCCCCGACTTGGGCCCCAATCCCTTGGCACTGCCTGATGCCTGGTAAGCAGTGCCAATGTGTCCCTGGGCATTGGTACTTTGCCTCTTGGGTAGTGCCAAGAGGCTCCCCCCAGCAGCCAACTCTCTCATTCCAGTGGGATCAGGCTGCCAGCTGCCCACAAGTGGGAAGATATATTAAACCCTGCTGGAGTGAACCACTCGTGATGGGAGTAGGTACTAGCAGGCCTGGAGATTTCGGATCCAGGCCCACTAATAAGATTTAAAATGGAGATATGCATCTATGTAATTTTTGCAGCTATGCATTGCGGAGCTGATGGCATCAGAAATCTGGTTGCCAGAGACACATGGAAGCTCGCAAAATGGCTATGGCTTGAGTCTCCCACCCCACTGCACTACACAAATCCTATTCTTGTCTGCCAACCAGTTTTCTATCCATAAGACCATAAGACATAGGAGCAGAATTAGGCCACGTGGAACATTAGCCCTGTCCTCCTGATTGCTTTCAGTCTTGCTCTTTCTCCCTTCCAGTTCTGTTCTGAGACTTGCTCTTTCTTGTACTCTTTTTTTTCTCCCGGCTGCACCCTAACTTTATCTTGCTTTGTTTACTTTATCACTTTATTTCACTTTGACCTATTTAATTTTACTTCCCTGTTATTAGTGTTCCTTACTGAAATTCAAGGAGCTATTTTTGTGTAAATTCTTTATAAATGACACATTTTTCAACCTTAAGCTATTTAAACACAATCCCTATATGCAGCTTCTCACCAAATAATTAATTTACCATTTTTCTGTGACATCACTATTGGATTTCTTTTCCATACTCAATCTGTTTCCCCAGTATAAGTGTATCTCGCAGGTCTGGCTGGCTATCTCCTCTCTCGAAAGGTAACTGAATGTTGAAACAAAATAAGTTAGAATTCCTGTACATTACTATTTCATTTGTATTTGATCTTGAAGAGTGTTTTGTTTGTGATATAGGAAAATGCTATTATGTGGGCATACCTAATAATAACACAAACACCAAAAAGAAGCATGCGACAATGCAGAGGGACCTGGGGGTCCTTGTGCACGAATCGTAAAAACACAGTATGTAGGTGCAGCAGGTGATTAAGAAGGCGATTGCAATGTTGGCCTTTATAGCTAGAGGGATAGAATATAAAAGTAGGAAGATTCTGTTGCTGCTGTATAGGGTGCCCTTGCGGCCGCAGCTAGAGTACTGTGTGCAGTTTTGGTCTTCGCATTCGAGGAAGGATATACTGGCTTTGGAGGGGGTGCAGAGAAGGTTTACTAGGCTGATACCGGAGATGAGGGCATTGGATTATGAGGAGAGACTGAATAGGCTAGGTTTGTACTCTTTGGAGTTTAGAAGGCTGAGAGGGGATCTTATTGAAACATATAAGACAATGAAGGGGATGGATAAGGTAGAGGTTGAGAGACTCTTCCTGCTTAACAAAGATAGCAGGACCAGGGGGCACAGCCTCAAGATTGGGCGGTGGGGGGGTTCAGGTCGGAGTTGCGGAGGGGTTTCTTCACGCAGAAGGTGGTGAATCTTTGGAATTCTGTCCCTGATGAGGTGGTGGAACCTTCTTCGCTGAATATGTTCAAGTCAAGAGTGGATAGGTTTTTAATTGACAAGGGAATTAAGGGTTACGGGGAGAAAGCAGGAAAGTGGTACTGAACAACTACAGATCAGCCATGATCTTATTGAATGGCGGATCATGCTCGAGGGGCTGTATGGCCTACTCCTGCTCCTATTTCTTATGTTCTTAAGCACACACTAAGACCTTATCATTTATGACATGGGTTACAGTTGGAACTTTACAAGCAATTGTATTAAAACAGAGTCTGGCATTCAAAAGTATATTTTGTAAGGTGCATCAGATATAGTCAAGGATACAACAATTTTGCCAGGCTTTCTGTGGTACTTCAATACCAAATCCATTATCAGTGTCCAGATGCAAGGAATTTTAGCATGAACATAACATAAGAACATAAGAAATAGGAGCAGGAGTAGGCCATCCAGCCCTTCGAGCCTGCCCCGCCATTCAATAAGATCATGGCTGATTTGCAGAGGTTCAGTACCACTTTCCTGCTTTCTCCCCATAACCCTTAATTTCCTTAGAACATAGAACAATACAGCACAAACAGGCCCTTCGGCCCACGAGTTGCGCCGATCACACCTACCAATCCACAGACCTATCTATAACCGCCTATCCTATTCTTTTCCATATACTCATCCAGAAGTCTCTTAAAAGACCCCAGTGAGTTTGCCTCAACAACGTCCGACGGCAGTCGGTTCCATTCACTCACCACCCTCTGAGTGAAAAACCTACCCCTGACATCTCCTTTGTATTTGCTTCCCTGCACCTTAAATCTGTGTCCTCTCGTAGTGACCATTTCAGCTCGGGAAATAGTCTCTGAGAGTCCACCCTATCTATTCCTCTCAACATTTTATAAACCTCTATCAGGTCGCCTCTCAACCTACGTCTCTCCAGTGAGAAGAGTCCCAGCTCCCTCAACCTATCTTCATAAGCCTGCCTCCCAATCCAGGCAGCATCCTTGTAAATCTCCTCTGAACCCTCTCAATAGCCTCTTCATCCTTCCTATAATGAGGCGACCAGAACTGCGCACAATACTCCAACTGGGGTCTGACAAGAGTTTTATAGAGCTGCATCATTACCTCCTGACTCCTAAACGCTATTCCTCGATTAATGAAGGCCAGTACACCGTACGCCTTCTTGACCACTTCCTCCACCTGCGAGGCCGATTTAAGAGTCCTATGGACCCGGACCCCGAGATCCTTCTGCTCTACAACACAGCCAAGACTCCTACCCCTTATATTGTACTCCTTCATCCCATTATTCCTGCCAAAATGGACCACTACACATTTATCTGCATTGAAGTCCATCTGCCACTTCTCTGCCCAGTCTTGCATCCTGTCTATGACTCGCTGCAACTTTTGGCATCCCTCCAGACCATCCACAACACCACCGATCTTTGTATCATCGGCGAACTTGCTTACCCATCTCTCCACTTTCTCATCCAGGTTATTTATGAAAATGACAAACAGCAGGGGTCCCAGAACAGATCCCTGGGGCACTCCACTGGTTACCGACCTCCATGCAGAACAAGACCCATCCACAACCACTCTCTGCCTTCTGCCGGCAAGCCAGTTCTGGATCCACGAGGCCAAAGCCCCTTGAATCCCATACCCTCTCATCTTCTCCAGAAGCCTTGCATGGGGGACCTTATCAAACGCCTTACTAAAGTCCATGTACACTACGTCCACCGCCTTTTCTTCGTCAATGTGTTCAGTCACATTTTTGAAGAACTCAACTACGCTCATAAGGCATGACCTGCCCTTGACAAAACCATGCTGACTATTTCTAATCAGTCCAAACTTCTCCAAACGTTCATATATCTGATCCCTCAGAAGCCTCTCCATCAGCTTACCAACCACTGAAGTCAAACTCACCGGTCGGTAATTTCCTGGACTATCCCTGTCTTAAAGATAGGAACCACATCCGCAATCCTCCGGAACCTCTCCCATTTCCATGGACGACGCAAAGATCATCGCCAGGGGCTCTGCAACCATTTCCCTCACCTCCCACAATAACCTGGAGTACATCCCATCCGGTCCCGGCGACTTGTCTATCTTGATAGAATTTAACAGGTCTAACACATCTCTTTCCTAACATCCACATACTCAATCTTTCCCGTATGCCGCAAACCTGCAGTGCAATCTCCCAGTTCACTTTCCACCGTGAATACCGAGGCAAAGTACTCGTTAAGCACCTCTGCCATTTCTTCTGGATTCACACAGACTTTTCCCCTTTCACCTTTTATAGGCCCTATCCCTTCTCTTCTCAACCTTTTACTTTTCACATATTTGTAGAAGGCCTTGGGATTCTCCTTAATCTTACCTGCCAAGGCCTTCTCATGACCCCTTCTGGCTCTCCTAATTTCCTTTTTAAGTTCCCTTCTACACACCTTATACTCCTCTATATCCCTAACATCCCCTAGCTCTCTGAACCTTTTATATACCATTTTTTTCTTCCTAACTAGGTTCACCACTACCTTCGTGCACCACGGTTCCCGCGTCCTACCAGAACCTCCTTGACTCCTCGGAACGTTGTCTTGCAGTGCCCTATACAAACATTCCTTGAAAAACCGCCACTTTCCTTCTGTACTCTTCCCCAAGAACACCTCCTTCCAGTTTATGCGTCCAATTACCTGCCTAATGTTTTCATATTTCCCCTTACTCCAGACATACACCTTCCTAGCCTGCCTGATTCTATCTCTTTCCATCGCTATCGTGAAAGAGATAGAATTATGATCTCCATTCCCAAGATGCTCACCTACCGTGAGATCCGACACCTGCCCTGGCTCATTAGCAAGTATCAGGTCAAGTACAGCCTCTCCTCTCATAGGCTTTTCCACGTACTGTGTCAGGAAACCTTCCTGAACACACCTAACAAACTCCACACCATCCAAACCCCTTACCCTTGGGATATTCCAGTCGATGTTTGGGAAATTGAAATCTCCCATCACAACAACCCTGTTAATTCTACATCTGTCTAGGATCTGTTTCCCTATCTGCACCTCAAGTTCCCTGCCGCTGTTGGGCGGCCTATAGAATACACCCAGCAAAGTTATTGAGCCTTTGCTGTTCCTAACTTCCACCCACGTCAGTTAAAAACCTATCCACTCTTGACTTGAACATATTCAGCGAGGAAGCCTCCACCACTTCAACAGGCAGAGAATTCCAAAGATTCACCACTCTTTAAGTGAAGAAATTCCTCGTCAACTCTGATCTAAACCGTCCCCCCCTTTATTTTGAGGCTGTGCCTTCTAGTCCTGCTACCTTTGCTAAGTGGGAAGAGTCCTTCAACCTCCACCCTATCCATCCCCTTCATTATCTTATACGTCTCTATAAGGTCCCCTCTCAACCTTCTAAACTCCGAGTACAAACATAGCCTATTTAGTATCTCCTCATAATCTAACGCCCTCAAATCTAGTAACAGCCTAGTGAACCTTCTCTGCACCCCCTCCAAGGCCAATATATCCTTCCTCAAATGCGGAGACCAGAACTGCACACAGTACTCCAACTGTGGCCTCACCAGTGCCCTGTTACAGCTGCAAAACTACCTCCCTACTTTTATATTCTATCCCCCTAGCTATAAAGGCCAACACTGCATTCGCCTTCTTGATCACCTGCTGCACCTGCAGACTCTGTTTTTGCGGTTCGTGCACAAGGACTCCCAGGTCCCTCTGCACCGTTGCATGCTGCAGCTTTTCTCCATTTAAATAGTAATTCTTCCTACCATTATTCCTACCAAAATAGATAACCTCACACTTGCTAACATTATACTCCATCTGCCAGGTCCTCGCCCACTCACTCAACCTATCCAGATCTCTCTGCAGGCTTTCCACACCCTCCACGCAATTTGTTTTTCCACTCATTTTCGTGTCATCAGCAAATTTCATCACCCTGCACTCAGCCCCTTCCTCCACATCATCTATGTAAATGGTAAATAGTTGAGGCCCCAGCACTGATTCCTGGGGCACCCCACAAGTCACCAGCTGCTAATCAGAATAGCACCCATTAATAACTACTCTCTGCTTCCTATTAGACAACCAATCCTCTATCCAGTCTAATATCCTACCCACAACTCTCTGCACCCTAACCTTTTGCAGCAATCTTTTGTGAAGCACCTTATCAAATTTTGGAAATCTAAAAACACCACATCCACCAGTTCCCTTCTATCTACCACACTAGTCACCTCCTCATAGAATTCCAATAAATTCGTCAAGCACGACTTCCCCTTAACGAATCCGTGCTGCGTCTGCTTGATCAAACCGTTCATATCCAGGTGCCTCATTATTTCTGCTTTGACGACAGATTCAAGCATTTTTCCGACTGCAGACATTAAACTAACCGGCCTATAATTCCCTGCCTTCTGTCTGATAACTTTTTAAACAGCGGCGTAACATTAGCCATTTTCCAATCTTCCAGCACTTTCCCGGAGTCCAGTGAATTCTGAAAGATAATTACTGGGGCATCCGCTATCACCTCTGCCATTTCCTTGAGAACTCTGGGATGCATTCCATCTGGTCCTGAGGACTTATCTACCCTCAGCCCCGTTAACCTATCAAGCATCACCTCTCTAGTGACTGTAATCTCATCAAGGACCTCATCTCCCACCAGCCTGCTATCCTTAATTTCGGGAAAGCTATTTACGCCCTCCTCCGTAAAGACTGACACAAAAAACTTATTCAAAGTCTTCGCAATATCCTTATCGTTCACCACGAAATCCCCCTCTCATCCTCGAAGGGTACAACATTAATAGGAGGGCCATCCTCCTATTCTTTATATATTTATAAAAACTTTTACTGTCATTTTTGATATTTCAAGCTAGTTTAGCCTCATATTCTATCTTTTTTAGTCACCTTCTTAGTCATTCTTTGCTGTCGTTTAAAACTTTCCCAATCCTCTGATTGCCCACTATTCTTTGCCACTCTGAACGCCTCAGCTTTCGATTTAATACTCTCCTTAATTTCCCTTGAGAACCACGGCTGATTTTCCCTTCTCCTACAGTCCTCTTTACCATCGGAATATATTTCTGCTGAGTATTGAAAAGATCTCTTTAAAAGTCCTGCACTGTTCCTTGGCCGTCCTACCAACCAACATACTCCTCCAATCCACAGTCGCCAATTCCTCTCTCATCCTATCATAGTGCCCTCTGTTCAAACATAGTACACAGGTCTGGGACGCTACTTCCTCATCCTCCATCTGCAGCATAAATTCTACCATACTATGATCACTCGTCCCTAGAAGATTCCTCACATGAATATCCCTAATTCTACCTGCCTCATTACATAGTACCAGATCCAAGATAGCTCGCTGTCTAGCTTGTGTCACACTTCTGTACAAGCAGAGAAGATGTTGTTAATTTTGGTTTGAAAAGGCCGATTAGTTTTTCATGTTTAGTGTCTGAAAAGAAACAGAAAGTGTGTTGATCAAAGGAGAGTTGTTTCTTTCCAGTATTTGTTGATAATACTGGAAGGATGAAAATTTCAAATGCATGATATAGAATATAGAACACTATAGCACAGTACAGACCCTTCAGCCCTCGATGTTATGCCGAGCTATGTCCGAACCCAAGATCAAATTATCCCACTCCCTATCATTTTAGTGTATTCCATGTGTCAATCCAATAACTGCCTGAGAGTTCCTAAAGTGCCCAGCTCCACTATCACAGCAGGCAGCGCGTTCCACACCCCAACCAGTCTCTGAGTAAAGAATCTACCTCAGACATCCACACCGAGGGAGGAAGTGTTAGAGCTTCTAAGTAGCATTAAAACTGATAAATCTCCTGGGCCTGATGGCATTTATCCCAGGCTGCTTAGGGAGGTGAAATTGCTGGGCCTCTGACGCAAATCTTTGTCTCTTCTTTGGACACAGGTGAGGACCCAAAGGACTGGAGAATAGCTAATGTTGTACCATTGTTTAAAAAAGGTAGTAGGGATAACCCTGGAAATTAATTTTAAATTAAATTAAAATTAATTTTTATTAAATTAATAAATTAAATTAAATTAATTTCCAGGGTTATCCCTACCAACTTTTTTAAACAATGGTATAATTTGGATGTTAGAGGGAGTTTTTTCACACAGAGGGTGATGGGGGGTATGGAACGCACTGCCAAGTAGTGGTGGAGGCATGCACTCTGGATTATTTAAGTGATACCTAGATGGGCACATGAATAGAATGGGAATGGAAGGATATAGAAAACTGATTTAACATAGGGACTATGAGCCTTGGGAGTTCCCCGGGAAGTTGTAAATTATCAATGATATTGATGTATTTCTGTTTTATCTTACAGGTACTTTGGTCTGCCTTGTTGTCTAACAAGGGCATACATGCGATGGGTTGTGAGAGGGCTGTTCTTGGATTTTTTAAGAGTAGCCTAGTGCTTCACATCATTAGTGTACGCTTAAACTGGACCAGTTGATGGGCAACACGACAGCTCAGTGACTATCGCTGTGCTGTGCAGATACGTGGATTTGGACTGGTGTCTGTGGGAGTTTGCACGTTCTCCCCGTGCTTGCATGGGTTTTCTCCAGGGGCTCCGGTTTCCTCCCACACCCCAAAGATGCGCTCTTAGGCTGATTGGCAAAACAATTTCTCCCTAAATTGTCTTGCAAATTTGGTTCCAATGCATAGATCGATAAACATAGACAGGGATCATGGATAGAAGTGGGAACATCGAGGTGGCGGCATGGGCTCGTTGGGCCGAAGGGCCTGTTTCCCGTGCTGTTTTGTTCTTTGTTCTTATCCCGCCTAAATCTCCCACCGTGAACCTTATAGTTATGCCCCTGATTGCATTTCTGATATCATTCTTGTAAATCTCCTCTGCACCCTCTCGCGTTCCTTTATGTTCAGTTTAAGATATCATGACCAGAACTGCACAGAGTACTCTAAATATGATCAAAGTAAGGTTTGATTTAGCGTAACCTCCCTACATTTCAATTCTACATTACTGGTTTTCAGGAGAGGTTGTATCCTTCATGTTACACCTATGCTATTTGTGACAAGTAGGGTGTGACATTTCTAACATTAAAAATCTCATCACAATGCTATTGGGGTATCCTAAAAATAGAAGTTATCATTGGATTGCCGTATGTGCAGAATTGATACATTATTGATGTCTTAGCTGTTTAGTTATTAATGTCACTGTTTTCGACAGGCAGTTTGTATAGATTGCCTTATACTTGTTACTGATGAAAGTCATTTACAATTTGGTAATTTTTCTGTATACCAGGGAAAATATGAAACTTTTCTTGTCATGTTTTTAATACAATACATGTGAAACAGAAAAAATTCCTTCTCTCTTTGTTATTCTATGCTTAATCATGTTATCTAAGTTGACAGTCTATTGCAGCTGAGGGAATACTGCATTGTTCATAACAGTCATTATATTTAAAATTAATTTTAAGTTAAGTATTTTGAGACATTTCTGAGGCACCTTAGAGGCAATGTATAAATTTTACATGCCATGTTGCAAAAGTTCTGTTGTAGTCCGTTTAGATTTGTAATCTTGGAAAAGTAAAACAAAATCCAGAAAAAAAAACATGCTACTTCCTTCTGTTCAGACTGTTGCCGAATGCCAGATTACTTCCTTTGTTGAGTTGCCAGCAACATAATGTTCTTTAAAAATTATAAAATATGTTTCTGGTCGTAAATGTTTCAAATTCCCTGCAAGTCTTCTGAAACAGGCATGTACTTTTTCACATCCCGTTGTGTTTCCTTTGAGCTACATGTTTCCTTCAATCCCTAATAGGAAAAGGGAACTGATAAATTCAGTAGTTCAGGGCAATAAGCAACAGCATTATGCTATAACGTTACTAGTAGCCACACAGCTCATTTCTGAATAGAAGCTTTAGTGGTTGTTTATCAACAAACTGCCCCTTGATATAACTGAGGAGAATGGGGGCAGTTTCCCCATGTACACCTCTGATACTTAGTTCTACTTCTGTATCATCTTGCTGTGTTGTTCCACTATGTGTATACTGTTGTATTGCTTATAGGAACTTGGAATTAGGAGCAGAAGTAGGCAAATTCAATCCTTCAAGCCTGCTCCACCATTCAGTCAGATCATGGTTAATCTCTCCCTGGTCTCAAATCCACCTCCCTACCTGTTTACCATATTCCTTTAAACCAATTTTCATTGTCTGGATTTCAATCTTGATTTCCCATCGGTAAATATTGTTAAGACCAAAGCTATTATGTTCTTCTACCTTGACCACAAAACTTTCTCCCAAGCACTTCTGCTTCTTTAACTATCTCCTTATTGATATCTACCTCTTTAACCAAAGTTTTTGCACGTTTCCTAATATATTTCTTAGCTGCACATAATATCTTAGCTGCACATCCTTTTTTCTCGTGACACAATTCACAAAATGCTATCTTACATTAATGGTGCTTCCTTATAGATATAACTTCAAAAGCACTTACCTTGCTCGGAATTTTTAAGCAACATTGATAATGTACAGAATGCCTTCTCCCATCCCCTGTTAACATCTCTTGGGATGAAAAGATACCAAAAGAGTGACCTGCTTCCAACCTTTCCCTCGATTGGGTTAAGGGAAGGTGTAATGATAGGGGTCAGATATAACAGCATTGCTACCATTCAGCACTTTGCCAAAGTCTCAGCTTACATTAGTTGATAGCATTCTTCCCTCTGAGAGAGAAGGCTGTGGTTTCAAGGTCCTTTCTCAGACTTGAAAGGATAATGTAAGTTAACAGGGAATGCAGTGCAATACTAAAAAACTGCTTCAAATTTCCAGAGAGCTCTTTAAAGAAAATCAGGGAGATCTCCTGTACCTTGATAATATTCCTGTCAGCTAAGACCAGCTTAATAGATTATTTAAAACCTGTTATTAAGCAGCCTTATTTAGTGTTTACAAAAGCAATGATAGGAAAAGTCCATGAAGCCGATGCAGTTTCATCTACATATAGCATCATCCCTATCTCCATTCCAGCTCCCATTCCCCACACAATATTTCAGTATTTACCTTAATTGACCAATAAAATTCCATTCTGAACCTCAATACCAATCAGACATACCACAGGAGATCACATGATGGTTTTGTTAAGCCTTTTTAACTATTCATGCCTTATAACTCAACATTATTTCCGTCCAAAAGAGTCCTCCAGCTGTCTTTTGAATTGTTCTGATAAATCATGGCATGTTGTGGTTTCTGTTCCCACACCTGGTAGTTTATAAGGCATGCTTCAATCTGTTTTCACAGCACCTTTTTCCTGAAACATGTGGGTTAGCCTGTTACCAGAGGCTTAATGTTTGAAGGCGCCATTCTGATCAAGCATGGCTAACCAGGAGTGTCTCCATTCTTACTGCCTATTATTGGCATGTGTTGGAAGGATTTTCCAGTTTGATATCGGCTGTGTTATGGACACACCTTCCTTAGCCATCAAGCCATGGGCTGTGTCTCAACTCACGGCATGTGCTCTCGACCTATTCTCAGAGTTAGTAACTCTGCAGAAAGTACTTCTTCAAACCTTACCTTGACTTTTGTAACTTTTGCTTTGCTTGCTCTACTGACCTATTCAATTTGGATGGCATCATCTCATTTCATTATCTTAAATATTTCAATCATATCCTTTTGAAGTCTACCCTTTTATATGGTAAAAATATCTAAGGTTAAACATATAATATTGTCCTGACAACCAAAGCTTCTTTAAACTATGTAATTAATCAAGAAGCCCTCCACTGAACCTTTTCCAGGATCTTTATGTCCTCAACTAACCTGAGCCATAAAGGAAGAGAAGGATGCATTTTTCAATAATAAATATTTTTAGACTTTGCATAAATAGGCGTTTGCATCTGAAGAAGAGTGCACACCTGAGACAGCAGAACCTGTCTTTTTATCTTTAGAAATACAGATTGATTTGCTGTAGATATGTTATTCTAGATGCATCCGGAAGGGTGGCATTTCTAGTTTTATATTTAATTGTGTAACTTCTTGCAGATGTTAGAACATAGAACATTACAGCACAGAACAGGCCCTTCGGCCTTCGATGTTGCGCCGACCAATATAAAAAGCAATGCCCCTCCAAAACTAAACCATTCCCTTCTCTTCCATATACTTATCAACTAACCTCTTAAACGCCCCCAAACTTGGCGCATCTACAACCGCTGCAGGCAGGGCATTCCACTCCCGAACCACCCTTTGGGTAAAGAACCTGCCTCTGATATCCGTCCTATAACTATCACCCCTTAATTTAAAGCTGTGTCCCTCGTGCTAGCTTTTTCCATCCTAGGAAAAAGGCTATCACTGTCCACCCTATCTAAACCTCTAATCATCTTATATGTTTCGATTAGGTCCCTCTTAGCCGCCTCCTTTCTAACGAAAACAACCTCAAATCCCTCAGCCTCTCTTCATAAGACCTGCCCTCCATACCAGGCAACATCCTGGTAAACCTCCTCTGTACCCTCTCCAATGCCTCCACATCTTTCTTATAATGTAGGGACCAGAACTGCACACAATACTCCAAGTGCGGCCGCACTAGAGTTTTGTACAGTTGCAACATGACGTTGCGGCTCCGAAATTCAATCCCTCTACCAATAAAAGCCAAGACTCCATAGGCCTTCTTAACAACCTTCTCGACCTGACTGCCTACTTTCAGGGATCTATGCACATACACACCAAGATCCCTCTGTTCATCTAGACTACTAAGAATCCTACCATTTGCCCTATACTCTACACATTTATTATTTATGCCATAGTGCATTCCCTCACACTTTTCCACATTAAACTCCATTTGCCACCTCTCGGCCCAGCTCTGCAACTTGTCCAAGTCCCTCTGCAAACTATAACACCCCTCTTCAATATCTACCACTCCACCGACTTTAGTGTCATCTGCAAATTTACTAATCCATCCTTCAATACCCTCATCCAGATCATTTATAAAAAATACAAACAGCAGGGGCCCCAAAACAGACCCCTGAGGTACACCACTTGTCACCGAACTCCAAGCTGAATATCTCCCATCAACCACCACCCTCTGTCTTCTATCTGCTAGCCAATTCCTAACCCAATTAGCTAAATCACCCTCTATCCCATACATCTGCATTTTCTGCAGAAGTCTTCCATGGGCAACCTTATCAAACGCCTTACTAAAGTCCATATATACCACATCAACCGCCTTACCCCCATCTACCTCCTTAGTCACTTTTTCAAAAAACTCAATGAGGTTAGTAAGGCACGACCTACCCTTCACAAAACCATGCTGACTCTCTCCAATCAATTCATTACTCTCTAAATAACTATAAATCCTATCCCTAATTATTCTCTCCAACACTTTGCCCACAACAGAAGTAAGACTCACTGGCTATAATTCCCTGGAAGGTCTCTCTTCCCCTTCTTGAACAACGGGACCACATTCGCTATCCTCCAGTCCTCCGGAACCACACCGTAACCAACGACGACCTGAAGATCAGAGCCAGAGGCTCTGCAATCTCCTCTCTTGCCTCCCAGAGAATCCTAGGGTAAATCCCGTCCGGCCCAGGGGACTTATCCAACTTCAAACCCTCGAGAATATCTAGCACATCCTCCCTATCTACTTCGATACCTTCCAGTTTGCTACCCTGTACCTCAGTGTTCTCCATAACTACATTTACATCACCCTGCGTGAATACCGAAGAGAAATATTTATTCAGTACCTCTCCAATCTCCTCAGGCTCCACGCACAACTTCCCACTGCTGTCTATGACTGGCCCTAATCTTGCCCTAACCAATCTTCTATTCTTAACATATCTAAAGAAAGCTTTAGGATTCTCCTTAATCCTATCAGCCAAAGTCTTCTCGTGCCCTCTCTTAGCTCTCCTCAATTCACTCTTTAGCTCCCTCCTGGCTAATGTATAGCTATCCATTGCACTAACCGAGCCTTCAAGCCTCATCCTGACATAAGCCTCCTTTTTCCTTTTAACCAGCAAATCAACTTTTTTCGTACACCAAGGTTCTCTTACTCGACCATTTCCTCCTTGCCTGACAGGGACATACTTATCAAGGACTCGCAGCAGCTGCTCCTTGAATAAGCTCCACATTCCAGATGTTCCCAGTCCCTGTAGTTTCCTAGTCCAATCTATGCACCCTAATTCTCTCCTGATGGCCTCATAATTACCCTTCCCCCAGCTATAACTACTGCCCCCAGCTTCATGCCTATCCCTATCCATCACTAAGGTGAACGTAACCGAATTGTGGTCACTATCACCAAAATGTTCACTAACTTCCAAGCCTAACACCTGGTCTGGCTCATTGCCCAGCACCAAATCCAATGTAGCCTCACCTCTAGTTGGCCTATCCACATACTGAGTCAAAAAACCTTCCTGCACACTTTGTACGAAAACTGACCCCTCTAATGAGCTAGAGCTATAGCTATTCCAATCCAATGTTGTCTGCTCTATTTCATTAATGAGAGCAACTGTGTTTTTAAAGTAAATAACTAGGCAGCCAATTAGCCTCCTGTGCTATAAATGATTGTATGACTCTGGTTAGACAACAATTTAGTTATTCTAAAGATGAAGTAAGGTGCCATGTTCTGCTGTGTGGATGGCATAGCAGCACAGTGGTTAGTACTGCTGCCTCATAGCACCAGGGACCTGGGTTCGATTACTGTCTTGGGTCATTGCCTGTACACGTTTTCCCGTATCTGCATGGATTTCCTCTGGGTGCTCTGGTTTCCTCCCAAGGTCCGAAAGATGTGCCACGTAGGTGCATTGGCCATGCTAAATTCTCCCTCGGTGCACCCAAACAGGTGCCGGAGTGTGACGACTAGAGAATTTTCACAATAACTTCATTGCAATATTAATGTAAGGCTACTTGTGACACTAATAAACAAACTTTACGCTCAAGACCTAATTTGTGCAGGGTTTATCCATCTGTTCTTTATTCTGGCTTTTGGTTGAAGTTATAGTCCACAAAAACCCACTTCATTTGTTTCTCTTTTTTGTGTCTATCTTACAGCGGACACTCCTCATTCCAAGTTTTCTCAAGTAAAAATTAGATCAATATTGTTTTAAAAGAACATATATGTATATAAATGTATTTGGTCCCTTACAAGTCATTGGTGCCTTTGATAGTATTTTTCTTGAAATGGTGACTGCCAGTCTGTGCATGTGGAAATAAGAGATAAGATTGTTTTCCACCATGGAAATCTGACCAGCTACAGTTTTCTTTTTCTCATTACGATCTGTTATTTTAAGTGAAAGAAGCTTGG
Source organism: Sphyrna mokarran (assembly GCA_024679065.1). Lineage (NCBI taxonomy): Eukaryota > Metazoa > Chordata > Chondrichthyes > Carcharhiniformes > Carcharhinidae > Sphyrna > Sphyrna mokarran. The sequence continues at coordinate 19,001,348 of JAGIQG010000005.1, forward strand.
AGAGTCTCATGTGGAAGCAAGTTCAAGGAACAAAATAGCTTTCAAATTCATCACCAGTTGGCATTGATTTACTGATTTTTCTTTGTCCTTAAGAACATAAGTTGGAGTAGGCCATTTGGTTATTCAAGCCTGCTACACCATTCAACAAATGATTTTCCACCTGAACGCAACCATATCTCCATATTCCTTAGCTTCCTTAATACCCAATGCTGGAGTGCACTGACTGGGAGTGTAGTGGAGACAGGTTCAAGCAAGGCATTCAAAGGGTATTAAATAATTATATGAATAGAAACAATTTGCAAGGATCCAAGAAAATGGCAGGAGAATGGCATTATGTCATAAAATTCTTTTGAAGAGCTGATGCAGAATGGCTGAATAGTCCCATTCTGCACCATAACTGTTCTGTGATTGTGGGACTGAGTGAGATTCACATTGCCACTAATCCAATAATAATTGAGGTTCTTTAATGATTTCCTTTGCAAGGGTGTTTCTACAGTGATGGATGTAATTTATTCCTATAATTTGAACATTTTGTTAGATTCTGCTGTACTTTGTGATTTGAAAACACTTAAATTTATTCCTATAAAAATTATCAAAGTATAGTAAGTGATTAATTAATATTGCCAAAGCCATTTTAAATTGCTACAAATTGTAGTTATGCTTCATTGCAATAAATAGAGAAATTACTATCTGATGATTGGAGTAACTGAACAATAATTTACATTTGTATAGCATCTTTAAGGTAGTAATTGCCCTGATAAGATATGCGATTAAAGCTCAAAATATCTACAGAGATTGTTCCCTGTAGTTCGTGGAAGTGATCAGCCAAGGAATGGAATTCAGAGTTTAGACATACAGTTTTTAGTAATTGCAAATGAAGATGGCTATGGTATATAGGTTGAGGCAGGAATATTGGCCAAAACACCAGGATTTGGTTATGAAATTACTTATTTATCTCTGGGATATGGATTTGAATCCAGCTAACTGAAGAGAACTTTTGTTTTAAAAAGGTATGTGCGCTTGTAAGAGGCGGTAACGGGCTCAACTTGGTTACATTCAGCATTGTCAGTGGGCATCCCAAGGATTGGATTCCAGCTTCTGAAACCAACTGTCCACTTAGGTGTTGAATGTTGCTTAAGTTTGCATAAAAATTATTTGTAGATTGTCTTTGTTTTGTATTTTCATAATAAAACATTCCCTTATAATGTGTTGTTGAAATGAGTAAAATTGTACATTATTTATGCTTTATCTATTCAATTTGTTTGGAGTGTTTTCCATATATTTGGAATGAAAGGTGTGCTCTCACAGCAGCATGCATCAGGTGACTATACATTAATTGCATATAATAACTTATTATATGCAATGAATGCATAGCTACTTGATGCATGCTACTGTATTTCACAGTCTTCCTTTGACTGGTAATGAACACACAAAGCTACAATTAAAGGTGATATGATGTCTTTTTCCTGTCAATTCCAGACTGGTGAATTTTCCGCACGTTTCCTTTTGAAGCTCCCAGTGGATTTCAGCAATATCCCCACGTACCTTCTCAAGGTAAAATCTTCTACATATTCAGGATAAAATCAAATAGTGTACAAAACCAGCAATCTTTTTGGATAATAGTAGAGAAGAAGTAGAAGGGGGGAAGGAGTGGCATTATTAGTCAAAGACTGTATCACAGTGACAGAAAGGAAGTTTGATGAGGACTTGTCTGTTGAGGTAGTATGGGCTGAGATTAGAAATAGGAGAGGAGAGGTCACCCTGTTGGGAGTCTTTTATAGACCTCCTAAAAGTTCTAGAGAGGTAGAGGAAAGGATTGCAAAGACAATCCTGGACAGGAGTGTAAGTAATAGGGTAATTGTTATGGAAGACTTTAACTTTACTAATATTGATTGGAATAGCTATAGCTCTAGCTCGTTAGAAGGGTCAGTTTTTGTACAAAGTGTGCAGAAAGGTTTTTTGACTCAGTATGTAGATAGGCCAACTGGAGGTGAGGCTACATTGGATTTGGTGCTGGGCAATGAGCCAGACCAGGTGTTAGACTTGGAAGTAGGTGAGCATTTTGGTGATAGTGACCACAATTCGGTTACGTCACCTTAGTGATGGAAAGGGATAGGCATGAAGCTGGGGGCAGTAGTTACAGCTGGGGGAATGGTAATTATGAGGCTATTAGGAAAGAATTGGGGTGCATAGGTTGGACTAGGAAACTACAGGAGCTGGGAACATCTGAAATGTGGAGCTTATTGAAGGAACAGCTACTGCGAGTCCTTGATAAGTATGTCCCTGTCAGGCAAGGAGGAAATGGTCGAGTAAGGGAACTGTGGTGTACTAAAAAAGTTAATTCGCTGGCGAAAAGGGAAAAGGAGGCTTATGTCAGGATGAGGCATGAAGGCTTAGTTAGTGCACTGGAAAGTTATAGATTAGCCAGGAGGGAGCTAAAGAGTGAGTTAAGAGCTAAAAGAGGACACGAGAAGACTTTGGCTGATAGGATCAAGAAGAATCCTAAAGCTTTCTTTAGATATGTTAAGTATAGAAGATTGGTTAGGGCAAGATTAGGGCCAGTCAGAAACAGCAATGGGAAGTTATGCGTGGAGCCCGAAGAGATCGGAGAGGCACTGAACAAATATTTCTCTTCAGTATTCACGCAGGGAGACGTAAATGTAGTTGTGGAGAACACTGGGATACAGGGTTGTAAACTGGAAAGTATTGAAGTAGATAATGAGGAGGTGTTAGACATTCTTGAGGGTTTGAAAATAGATAAGTCCCCTAGGCCGGACGGGATTTACCCTAGGATTCTCTGGGAGGCAAGAGAGGCGATTGCAGAGCCTCTGGCTCTGATCTTCAGGTCGTTGTTGGCTACAGGTATAGTGCCGGATGGCTGGAGAATTGCGAATGTTGTCCCATTGTTCAAGAAGGGGAATAGAGACTTCCCTGAGAATTATAGACCGGTGAGTCTTACTTCTGTTGTTGGCAAAGTATTGGAAAGAATTATTAAGGATTGGATTTATAGTTATTTAGAGAGAAATGAATTGATTGGGGATAGTCAGCATGGTTTTGTGAAGGGTAGGTCATGCCTTACTAACCTTATTGCGTTTTTTGAAAAAGTGACCAAAGAGGTGGATGGGGGTAAGGCAGTTGATGTGGTATATATGGACTTTAGTAAGGCGTTCGATAAGGTGGCCCATGGAAGGCTTCTGCAGAAAATGCAGATGTATGGAATTGAGGGTGATTTAGCTAATTGGATTAGGAATTGGCTAGCTGATAGAAGACAGAGGGTGGTGGTTGATGGGAGATGTTCATCGTGGAGTTCGGTTACAAGTGGTGTACCTCAGGGATCTGTTTTGGGGCCCCTGCTGTTTGTAATTTTTATAAATGATCTGGATGAGGTATAGAAGGATGGATTACTAAATTTGCGGATGACACCAAAGTCGGAGGAGTGGTATTTAGTGAAGAGGGGTGTTATAGTTTGCAGAGAGACTTGGACAAGTTGCAGAGCTGGGCCGAGAGGTGGCAAATGGAGTTTAATGCGGAAAAGTGTGAGGAAAAGTGTAATTCACTTTGGCAGGAATAACAAATGTGTAGAGCATGGGCTAATGGTAGGACTCTTAATAGTGTTGATGAAAGAGGGATCTAGTGTATATGTACACTACAGGCAGTCAAGTCGATAAGGTTGTTAAGAAGGCATACGGAGTTTTGGCTTTTATTGGTAGGGGGATTGAATTTCGGAGCCGCAACGTCATGTTGCAACTGTACAAAACTCTGGTGTGGCCGCACTTGGAGTATTGTGTACAGTTCTGGTCGCCACATTATAAGAAAGATGTGGAGACATTGGAGAGGGTACAGAGGAGGTTTACTAGGATGTTGCCTGGTATGGAGGGCAGGTCCTATGAAGAGAGGTTGAAGGATTTGAGGTTGTTTTCGTTAGAAAGGAGGCGGCTAAGAGGGGATCTTATTGAAGCATATAAGATGATTAGAGGTTTAGATAGGGTGGACAGTGATAGCCTTTTTCCTGGATGGAGAAAGCTAGCACGAGGGGACATAGCTTTAAATTAAGGGGTGGTAGTTATAGGACGGATGTCAGAGGTAGGTTCTTTACCCAGAGGGTGGTAAGGGTATGGAATGCCCTGCCTGCTGCAGCTGTAGATGCGCCAAGTTTGGGGGCATTTAAGAGGTCAGTGGTAGGTTTATGGATGAAAAGGGAATGGTTTAGGTTAGAGGATTATTGCTTTTTCTTAATTGGTCGGCGCAACATCGAGGGCCAAAGGGCCTGTTCTGCACTGTAATGTTGTATGTTCTATGTTCTAAATGCTTCGTACACCATATGCTTCAGCTTTACCCTTGATCAACCCAAGCATTGTTACATAGTTAAGTATTTTTTTTGCAAGAAAACACATTTTGGATGGACTCTTGTTATGGTGTCTGACATCAATTTATACCTTAGGTGAGTTGTACTGTGGGGAGATAGAAAATAAAGAGCAAATCGAAATGAAAAGTTTTTTTTAAAAAAATGGTAAGAAAGGCAAAAAAAAGAAAATGAAAGTAGTAAAGAGCAGCCTATGGAAAAAACATGAGTCACTAAGTTAAGATCACCATTATGTGGTACGTGGATGAATACCTGACCAAAATGTTTCAAAACAAATAGCAATATTAAAAATGATCATAACTATTGTTTGATACAGTAACTCTAATGGAAACAGCTTATTTTGACTAGGACTGAGAATTTCATATTTCAATTATAACATTTTCATGAGAAAAGGGAAGAATTCAGCAGTGTGCTGGTATCAATAAAATATTCTATCATGGTGATGAAATAACGTCCAAAGTGTTCATAATCGATATCCATATGGTTACAGTTAAGGAATGCAAAGAGAAAAGGTATGATTATAAATAGATATGGAGATAAAATAGAGAAAATTTGTTTCCAGTTCAAAACATTTTGGAAAAAAAAGGTATTGTAAAATAGATTGTGATAAAGGCATGTGATCAAAGCTGTCTGCAGGTTTTTTCTTTAAAACCCACCCAAGTTTGCTTGTCAAGAACGAAAAAAGCATTGCTGGCTTTTAGTTCCTGTGCACGAAATGTGACAAGTAGAAAACTGAAAGTAAATAATTGGCAAGTAACAACCACATCTTGGTTGATTTACAAGTCCATAGCTTTGTTGAGTTTATAATCAAAATTGGAAGATAATGAAAAGGAAAAGATAGAGGTGCTCCTCTGAAAGAGTGTAGTCTTCAAATAGCTAAGGAGAGTTGAGTAAAATAGCTGAGGGGAGAAGTGAGGCGGAAGTTGGCACAAATGGATTAAGTTGGGAATCTTCAACATTAGATGGAGAGTACCAAATTGATATACCCCTAGATGAAAATGAACATTTCAAACAACGAATTTCTGTGGATAAATTAAAAAATTGAAACAAAACTGAAAATTAGAGTTTGATAAAATTATACAAAAGAAAATTGTGAATATTAGAATGTAATAAGGGAGATTAGAAAGAGCTATGAAAAAGACCAGTACACCAAAGGAAGTTGTAAGGGCTTTTATACGCATAATAGAGCCATAGAGTAGGATTTATAATCATCTGTAAAGGAATAATTTGATTAGGGATAGTCAGCACAGTTTTGTGAAGGGTAGGTCATGCCTCACAAACCTTATTGAGTTCTTTGAGAAGGTGGCCAAAGAGGTGCATGAGGATAAAGCAGTTGATGTGGTGTATGTGAATTTCAGTAAAACGTTTGAAAAGATTCCCCACGATAAGCTATTGCAGAAGATACAGAGGCATGGGGTTGATGTGATTTAGCAATTTGGATCAGAAATTGGCTAGCTGCAAGAAGATAGAGGGTGGTAGTTGATGGGAAATGTTCATCTTAGAGTTCAGTTACTAGTGGTGTACTCAAAGATCTGCTTTGAAGCCACTACTGTTTGTCATTTTTATAAATGACCTGGATGAAGGCATAAAAGGATGTGTTAGTAAATTTGCAGATGACACTAAAGTCAATGGAATTATGAACAATGCAGAAAGATGTTGCAGGTTACAAAGGGATATAGATAAGCTGCAGAGTTGGACTGAGAGGTGGCAAGTGGAGTTTAATGTGGAAAAGTCTGACGTGATTAACTTTGGAAGAAGTAACAAGAATACGGAGTACTGGACTAATGATAAGTAACGTGGTAGTGTGGTTGAAAAGAGAGATCTTGGTATCCATGTGCATAGATCCCTGAAAGTTGGCACCCAGTTGATAGGGTTGTTAAGAATGTGTACTGTATTGTGTTAGCTTTTATTATTAGAGAGATTGAGCTTAGGAGCCACAAGGTCATGTTGCAGCTGTACAAAACTTGAGTGTGGCCGCACTTTGGGTATTATGTACAGTTCTGGTCGCCGTGTTATAGGAACAATGTGGAAGCATTGGAAAAGGTGCAGATGAGATTTATCAGGATGTTGCCTGGTATGGTGGGAAGGTCTTATGAGGAAAGGTTGAGGGACTTGAGGCTGTTTTCATTACAGAGAAGAAAGTTAAGAGATGACTTAAAAGAGGCATATAACCTGATCAGAGGATTAGATACGGTGGATAGTGAGAGCTTTTTTCCTTGGATGGAGGTGGCTAACATGAGGGGAATAGCTTTAAATTGAGAGACGATAGATAGGACAGATGTCAAAGGTAGTTCTTTACTCAGAGAGTATTAAGAGCCTGGAATATCCTGCCTGCAATAGTAGTGGATTCACCAACATTAAGGGCATTTAAATGGTCATTGGATAAACATATGGATGATATTGGAATTGTGTAGGTTAGATGGGCTTTAAATTGGTTTCACAGGTTGACACAACATCAAGGGCTGAAGGGCCTGTCCTGCACTGTAATGTTCTACATTCTGTGTTCTAGTAATACAGCACAGAAACAGGCCCTTTGTCCCAACCGGTCCATGCCCCTATGATGCCTTGCCAGTAGTCCCAATTATCCATGTTTGGCCGATGTCTCTCTAATCCTCTCCCGTGTGTGTACCTTTCCAAATGCTTTCTGAATATTGCTATTGAACCTGCCTCAACCCCTAACTCTGGCAGCTCACTCCATATACTGAATATGAAGGTTTAGGGTCAGCTGTAGTTTATGGCAGGTGAAGAATGGAGGCTAGTTTATTGAAATAGTCTGGAGGCAAAAAAAAATGCATAGGGATTTCAGCAGCTGGCAAACTGACAAAGGAGTGGAAGCAAATAGAGTTGGAGAGTTGGAAGTAAATAGTCTTTGAACAATAAAAATTAATGAAAGAACATGTAGGACTTGAAGAATTATATCATAGGCACTTTGAGCTGAAGGGCCTTTCTTCTGTGCAACATGCCTCTGCGACTATGAGGTTCAACAGAAAAGGAATTGGTTCTTATCAATTTTGAGTTTTTCTTAATTTTAAGTCACCGTTTCTGATGTGTCTACCCCCTCCAGGACTTCAAAGAAAATCACATAGAAAATAGTGATCTTAATCCACAATTTTTAGGTCTCTTTAGATATAGAAATTGTGACAGAGGACTGAAGGATGACTAATAAAACAAATCAATTAGGAAGTGATAGAAGGATAATGCAGTATGGATTCAATACAATATGGTCAGAAACTGTATTTATTCACATAATTCATAGTATTAATTATGAAGTGTTTTGCTACTTTGAATAGAAGTTAAAGATTTCCCATGGTTATTGAGTTGATGATCAAGGAAGCTTCAATTTAATATTGTATGAGAAAACAAAGCTTTATGCACGGTTATTCACATAAAAGGAAATAATTGATTGTAGTTGATGCAGAATAATGATTGTGGATTGCTGTGGCAAAGGTCTGGTCCTGACACAATAGCACTTTAGGCGACAAACTTCCTTTCCTGGTAGTACTTCTAAAATACGTATCAGCTATTGATTTGATTCTTGTGCAGCAGTACAATATAATCTGCATTTTAAATCATTGAAACCCAAGATCTGCAGAAAGACAAGTTTATCCCGTCAAATGTTAGGATCAAGATTGTTAGCTTTGGGCTGGCAAGTGTATTATCCATTTTTCAGTTTGTCCAGAATGCCTTTCTTTTAGGTTTTACAAAAAAAATACGAATCTCCAAGTGGTATATCACTGCAGTGGAGTGTAAAAGCATTTTAGATTGCCTATTTTCCTAACAGCAATCCGCTGCCTTTGAAAGAACAGAACAAGCTTGCACCTCATATTTAAACCCCACATGACCCAATTGTTTTCCTGCTGATGCATCCTTATGTCCTAAGCAGAAACTTGGACCACTACTGTTTCTCTTCAGTTCTCTTTTCTACTCTATATGTTGCTATATTTCTATCATGCACTGTTTCATACCATTATGTGTAAATAGAATCATAGGATCCCTACAGTGCAGAAGGCCATTCAGCCCATTGAGCCTGCACTAACCACAATCCCATCCAGGCCCTATTCCCATTTATATATGATTTAAGCTAATATGTGACATGAAAAAATATTTAAGCTGTCTATATTAGATAGATCAGAATTATTGTGTAAGTTTCCATTTACAGGAATTTGAGGTAAAATTTCTGCGTTCCCACCAAGAAAGAATAAATAGTACGAGAAATTTGTATGAGTCATTTAGAATTCAGATTTTAAAGTTCTGAATTTCCTTCAGTAGTTTTGCAGTAATTGATACCCAGTCACTGAAAGTCTGCGAAAGTGTAGAATTGAATTTCCATTATGGTTCTTTAGCTTTTCTGCTGTAACTTCAGCAAGAGTTGCACGTATAGAAAAAGTGTGAATGCTATTTTTACATAGCATACACAACTTTTCCACCAAAATTATGGCAGATGTTTGCAAAAACCTCTGTAAGATATTACTGATGTGCCAACAATGTCCAGAGCAAAGCAGCCGATTTGGGAGGCACTCTATCCACCATCTTAAATATTCATTCTTTCTTCCACAGACATACAATGACAGCAGTGTATGTTATTTATACGATGCACTCAGCAACTCACTAATTGTCCATTATTCACCTCATTCATGCAGAATTTTAAATTTTCTACATTAACCTGTTTCTGTCTTTTGCAATGACTGATGTTAAAAACCATGCTGATGTTATCTACCAGGTTGGTCCAACTTGAAACGTCAGTTTGTGGTGGTGTATAGTTTTTGGAATGTTGTGAGGAGTCACATGAAACCCAAGTGAAAAGAACCAGTTCAGTTGTTCTATAACAATTATTATTTACTAAATTAAACAAAAGTTGCATACACATGAACAGGATTAAAACGAGCCAAAACAATTAAGTATATGAATCAATAACCATAAGCAGTTTATATAGAAATTATCCCCTTGTTCCAAAACATAGCTACAAATCCTTGAATTCATTAAGACTTCCCCCTTCCCAAATAACATTCAAATTAAATAAATCTATAAGTCAGATTTAGCTTATAGTTAGCACACAATACAAGGCTGTGGATCAAATCTAGGAAACATCATTTCACTAGTCGAGTAAAAAATATTTAAGGTGTAGACACCTTAAATATTTAAGGTGTCTACATTGGATTTGCTGCTGGGCAATGAGCCAGACCAGGTGTTAGGCTTGGAAGTTAGTGAACATTTTGGTGATAGTGACCACAATTCGGTTACGTTCACCTTAGTGATGGACAGGAATAGGCATGAGGCTGGGGGCAGTAGTTATAGCTGGGGGAAGGGTAATTATGAGGCCATCAGGAGAGAATTAGGGTGCATAGATTGGACTAGGAAACTACAGGGACTGGGAACATCTGGAATGTGGAGCTTATTCAAGGAGCAGCTGCTGCGAGTCCTTGATAAGTATGCCCTGTCAGGCAAGGAGGAAATGGTCGAGTAAGAGAACCTTGGTGTACGAAAAAAGTTGATTTGCTGGTTAAAAGGAAAAAGGAGGCTTATGTCAGGATGAGGATTGAAGGCTCGGTTAGTGCAATGGATAGCTATAGATTAGACAGGAGGGAGCTAAAGAGTGAGTTGAGGAGAGCTAAGAGGGGACACGAGAAGACTTTGGCTGATAGGATTAAGGAGAATCCTAAAGCTTTCTTTAGGTATGTTAAGAATAGAAGATTGGTTAGGACAAGATTAGGGCCAGTCATAGACAGCAGTGGGAAGTTGTGCGTGGAGACTGAAGAGATTGGAGAGGTACTGAATAAATATTTCTCTTCGGTATTCACGCAGGGTGATGTAAATGTAGTTATGGAGAACACTGAGGTACAGGGTAGCAAACTGGAAGGTATCGAAGTAGATAGGGAGGATGTGCTAGATATTCTCGAGGGTTTGAAGTTGGATAAGTCCCCCTGGGCCGGACGGGATTTACCCTAGGATTCTCTGGGAGGCAAGAGAGGAGATTGCAGAGCCTCTGGCGCTGATCTTCAGGTCCTCGTTGGTTACGGGTGTGGTTCCGGAGGACGGGAGGATAGCGAATGTGGTCCCATTGTTTAAGAAGGGGAAGAGAGACCTTCCTGGGAATTATAGGCCAGTGAGTCTTACTTCTGTTGTGGGCAAGGTATTGGAGAGAATTATTAGGGATAGGATTTATAGTTAATTAGAGAGAAATGAATTGATTGGGGATAGTCAGCATGGTTTCGTGAAGGGTAGGTCATGCCTTACTAACCTCATTGAGTTTTTTGAGAAAGTGACCAGAGAGGTGGATGGGGGTAAGGCGGTTGATGTAGTATATATGGACTTTAGTAAGGCTTTTGATAAGGTGGGCCATGGAAGACTTCTACAGAAAATGCAGATGTGTGGAATAGAGGGTGATTTAGCTAATTGGATTAGGAATTGGCGGGCAGATAGAAGACAGAGGGTGGTGGTTGATGGGAGATATTCATCGTGGAGTTCGGTGACGAGTGGTGTGCCTCAGGGGTCTGTTTTGGGGCCCCTGCTGTTTGTAATTTTTATAAAATGATCTGGATGAGGGTATTGAGGGATGGATCAGTAAATTTGCAGATGATACTAAAGTTGGTGGAGTGGTAGGTAGTGAAGAGGGGTGTTTTAGTTTACAGAGTGACTTGGACAAGTTGCAGAGCTGGGCCGAGAGGTGGCAAATGGAGTTTAAGGTGGAAAAGTGTGAGGTAATGCACTTTGGCAGGCACAATAAATGTGTAGAGTATAGGGCTAATGGTAGGGCTCTTAATAGTGTTGAGGAACAGAAGGATCTTGGTGTATGTGTCAATAGATCCTGAAAGTAGGCAGTCAAGTGGATAAAGTTGTTAAGAAGGCATATGGAGTCTTAGCTTTTATTGGTAGGGGGATTGAATTTAGGAGCCGCAGCATCATGTTGCAACAGTACAAAACTCTAGTGCGGCCGCACTTGGAGTATTGTGTGCAGTTCTGGTAGCCACATTATAAGAAAGATGTGGAGGCATTGGAGAGGGTACAGAGGAGGTTTACCAGGATGTTGCCTGGTATGGAGGCAGGTCCTATGAAGAGAGGTTGAAGGATTTGAGGTTGTTTTCGTTAGAAAGGAGGCGGCTAAGAGGGGATCTTATTGAAGCAGATAAGATGATTAGAGGTTTAGATAGGGTGGACAGTGTTAGCCTTTTTCCTAGGATGGAGAAAGCTAGCACGAGGGGACACAGCTTTAAATTAAGGGGTATGAGTTAGAGGACGGATATCAGAGGTAGGTTCTTTACTCAAAGAGTGATTAGGGAGTGGAATGCCCTGCCTGCAGCTGTTGTAGATGCGCCAAGTTTGGTGGCGTTTAAGAGGTTAATTGATAAGTATATGGAAGAGAAGGGAATGATTTAGTTTGGAGGGGCGTTGCTTTTTATTTTGGTCGGCACAACATCGAAGGCCGAAGGGCCTGTTCTGTGATGTAATGTTCTATGTTCCTTGACAAAGGTTTCTACACTGCTTTGGCTCTAAGACTGAGATGCGAATCTGACCTCCTAGCTGTGATTATCCTGATCACCAACTGCATCTAAAATTCCTTGCTAATTTATTTTCCTACCATGTAAGAACATAGCTTCACCTCCAGTATTTACTTTTGTTTCCTATCCTGTAAACCAACAAGTTTTGGCTGCCAGAATTTCAATGTCATTTGAGAACTTACTGTTTCAACATGTAAACTTGATAAGAAAATATAACAATGGAATGGGGGCTATTTTGTAGGCAGTGTGTTACGGACTTTGGATGGTGGAACTCAAAGTGAGTATCTAATGTGAAGCATTGAATATTAGTTTTCAGACTTGCGGCTTTGTATTTTTCTGATTTTGATGCAATCTTAACATTCATTTTGTTTCATAATTGTAGTTGATAGTAACAAAGTAGAATGACATGGAAGAACAAAATAAAAACAGAAAATGCTGGAAAAATCTCCACAGGTCTGACAGCATCTGTGGAGGGAAAACTGAGCCAACGTTTTGAATTAGATTAGGTCATCCTAACTCAAAACGATGGCTCTGTTTTCTCTCCACAGATGCTGCTGATATTTTACAGCATGTTCTGTTTCAGTTTCATATTCCAGCATGTGCAGTATTTTGCTTTTATATTTATGGAAGAACATAAATTGGTAACTTTATGCCAAAGTTAATTGCTTAACTGCATGACGAAGATTACAAACTCACATAGTATTCAGATAATTAAATAATGGAGAGCTTCTGGCAGTACATATTCATTTCAACCCTCATTACAACCAATGAGTAACAAGCAGTCATTTGTTTTGGAAAAGAATCACTTTCTAACAAAGAAGTGTTGGAGACTGTTGAAATGAAATACGAGTGATTGTGGTAAAAATTGGCTAAAGATTTTAATTGATTCTGTATAATATTCACCACAGAGGCAGACACAATGCTGAATTGGACAGAATGCAGTGTGAATTAATCATGGAAAATCATGCTTCTATTTATGACCCAATTGTCAAAAATAGAATTTCCAAGCTTTGTTTATGAATATTGTACTGAAATAGTACTTGTAGTGATTCAGAGTTGCTGTTGTTGGGTTCATCTCATGACTTCTGTGTCAGCATGTTACAGACGAGAAGTATACATGCTGTCTGACAGGCATGGCTTTAAGGAATATTGCCTGATTGCTGTTTATTTTGTTTAAAAAATTTAGGCTGAGTGTTTCATTGAAAAAATCAATATGAAGTAGTATTGCCTGTAGGAATAGTTTGTCCAGACATGGTTTGCTGTTGGGATTGATGTTATAGATCTTAAGTGCACAGACATTATTAGTATCATTGTCTAGACATGAGATCAGATACCTATGTGGCCATGACCTCACTCATCTTTCCAAAAAAACACACCGGTTTCAAAGGTGCATATGCTTAAATAATGTAATACCCAAAACATTGGGAATAAATACGGAGGATAATACATAGTTTTCAGTGCATCTGAGACAGCATAGATTACAAAATAAAATACTCTTAACCACTCTTAAGGCAAATTACTTACGACAACTTAATTTTGTTATCACTTGATCAGCTCAGGAACTTGCATTTATGCTACCGTTAGACCTTTAATACAGAAGAACATGTGAAATATTTAACTTATAAGTCTGAACAGACAAAATCAGAAAACACCAACTGGACCATTGAGTCTATTCTATTTAGTTATTGAGCTGAGGAATGAAAAATAGGCAGTCATAGTACTGGCAGCGTACCATAAACTCCCAAACGTTTTAGAGGAAGATAGAACGTGTAGATAAATCTCTGAGAAGTGCAAGAACAGTTAATAATAGAGGATTTTAACCACCCCAATAAAAACTGGGGTAGTTTTATTGTGAAAGGCATGGAAATGAACAATTTTTCAGATGCAAAATCCCAACATGAGAGAGTGCAGTTCTAGACTCCATTTTCAGGCAAGTGGGGTGCATTTTAGTGATACTGATCATAAATCAGTTACTTTTAACGTAATTGTGGAAAAGGACAAAGATAGAATAGGATTTAAAGTTTTAAATTGGGAGGTAAGGCCAATTTTACTAAATTGAGAAGTGATTTAGAATACTGAACTGGAAAAAGCTTCTTGAAGCAAAATCAGTAACAGTTCAGTGGGAGGTAGTCAAGGGGCTCATAGTAAACATGTTCCCACAAAGGAAAAAATGCAACGGCCAAATATAGAATATTTACGGCGAGAGGCTGACCATGTGGTAAGATGGCGCGAGTCACAAAAACCGGCACCATTCACGCTAGCTGCTTTGCACCCGATTTAATGGCATTTTCCCATGCAAAACGGGCATAAAGCAGCGGTAAAATCCCACCCAATATCCTTAATAATGCCTTCTAACAACTGTAACTGATGTTAAATTTGTTGAGCTTATAATTTCCAGTTCTAACTTGTTGGCCATTGTGAGTGGTAGTGTCTAGCAAGATCTGTGTTTAAGAAGGGCTGCAGGGAAAAACCTGTGAATTACAAACCAGTGAATCCCACATCTGTAGTGGAAAAGTTAAGAGACAGGATCTGCAGGCATTTAAAGCATAGAACACTACAGCACAAACAGGCCCTTCGGCCCACAAATTGTGCCGATCATATCCCTACCTACCAGGCTTATCTATAACCCTCAATCCCATTAAATCCTATGTATACATCCAAAAGTCTCTTAAAAGACACACGCAATGGGTCGTGAGAGGGCTGCTGTTGGATTTTTTTCAAGAGTATTCTAGGGCTTCACATCGTTAGTGTACGCTTGACCTGGACCATTTTTTGGGCATCACGACAGCTCAGTGACTATCGCTGTGCTGTGCAGATACATGAATTTGGGCCTGTGTTTGTGGGAGTTTGCACATTCTCTCCGTGCTTGCGTGGGTTTTCTCCGGGTGCTCCAGTTTCCTCCCTCATCCCAAAGATGTGCTCTTAGGCTAATTGGCAAAACAAATTCTCCTTTAATTGTCTCAAATTTGGTTTTTAATCCAGAGATCTATAAACGTAGGGATCATGGGTAGAGGTGGGAACATCAGGGTGGCGGCACAGTCTCGTTGGGCAGAAGGGCCTGTTTCCCATGCTGTTTTGTCCTTTGTTCTTTGAGTTCACCTCGACCATCACTGATGGCAGCCGATTCCACTGAGTCACCATTCTCTGAGTGAAAAGCTTACGCCTGACATCTCCTCTTTACCTATTCCCCAGCACCTTAAACCTGTGCCCTCTCATAGTGACCATTTCAGCCTTGGGAAACAGCTTCCGAGAATCCACCCGATCTACACCTTGTAACATCTTATAAACCTCTATCAGGTCACCTCTCATCCTTCGTCTCTCCAGGGAGAAAAGACCTACCTCCCTCAACCTATCCTCATAAGACATGCCACCCATTCCAGCCAACATCCTTGTAAATCTCTCTGCATCCTCTCAATAGATTCCACATCATTCTTGTAGTGAGGCGACCAGAACTAGTCACAGTACTCCAATTTAGAAAGGCAAGGACTCATTAAGGACAGCCAGCATGGCTTCCTGAGTGGAAGATCATGTCTCTCAAATTTGTTTGAGTTTTTTTGAAGGGGTAACCAAGAAGAGGGCAGTGTGGTTTATGTTGTCTACAAGGACTTTAGCAAGGCCTTTAACAAGTTACCACATGGTAACTTGGGTTAGTAAGTTCGTTGATGATACAAAGGTTGGTGGTGTTGTGGATGGTCTAGAGGGATGCCAAAAGTTGCAGCGGGTCATAGACAGGATGCAAGACTGGGCAGAGAAGTGGCAGATGGACTTCAACGCGGATAAATGTGTAGTGGTCCATTTTGGCAGGAATAGTGGGATGAAGGAGTACAATGTAAGGGGTAGGAGTCTTAGCTGTGTTGTAGAGCAGTGGGATCTTGGGGTCTGGGTCCGTAGGACTCTTAAATCGGCCTTGCAGGTGGAGGAAGTGGTCAAGAAGGCGTACGGTGTACTGGCCTTCATTAATCAAGGAATAGAGTTTAAGAGTCAGGAGGTAATGATGCAGCTCTATAAGACTCTTGTCAGACCCCAGTTGGAGTATTGTGCGCAGTTCTGGTCGCCTCATTATAGGAAGGATGTAGAGGCTATTGAGAGGGTTCAGAGGAGATTTACAAGGATGCTGCCTGGATTGGGAGGCAGGCTTTATGAAGATAGGTTGAGGGAGCTGGGACTCTTCTCACTGGAGAGACGTAGGTTGAGAGGCAACCTGATGGAGATTTATAAAATGTTGAGAGGAATAGATAGGGTGGACTCTCAGAGACTATTTCCCCGAGCTGAACACTCTATTGTACATGCCTATTAGATCTCCTCTAAGTCTATGCCTTTCTAAGGAAAACAGTCCCAATTTGCCTAACCTCTCCTCATAATTCAGACCTTCCATATCAGGCAGCATCCTGGTAAACCTCCTCTGCACTGTCTCCAGACTCTCCACGTCCTTCCAGTAGTAGGGCGACCAGAACTGGACGCAGTATTCCAAATAAGGTCTAACCAACGTTTTATACAACTGCAACATTAAAGGCCAGCTCTTGAGCAGAATAAATATGTGGGGTTATGGAAATAAGGCCTGGATGGGATTATGGTCGATTCAATCTCAATGGGCCGAGTAGCCTCCTTCCACACTTCTGTGACTCTAGAAGACTTCTGCTTTCAAATACTATGAAACTAACAAAGTGGACTTTATTATTCTTCAATCTAGACTTAATTTTTCTTAAGTGCTATGGGTTCATAAAATAGATTTAAGGATGTTTAAACAGAAGATTTTTTAAAACTAAGCTGAGAACAGTTAAAGTACTGACTTGTACCCATTTTGGGATGCTATGCAAGCTGCTGTACAAATTAACAATTTATTACAATAGGTTTGATATTAATATGTAATCTAAATAAGTTAGGTCATGGTCAGGTAAACACATATTGCGTGACTTGTTTTGTTGCACAGCTAGCTACTCCCAATTAGTGGGATTGAGATTGCACGGCTGTAAACATTGAGTAAGAGCATTGGAATGTCAATGCTATATAATAATTGCAGGTTATTGCATCATGATGAATGTTTTTCAGACTCTAGCCTAGTTCTGCAAAACAAGCATTCCATCTGAACCTTGAAGCTCTTCTATGACTATTCAATTTTTCCTGTAAATATTTGATTTCTACAAATGTAGATCTAAAAAATACACCAAGAACAGCATGTATTTGGTGATTCCTGCATGAACACTCACCTCAGTTTTCTTTCTGTTTTTCACATATTCAAACGAATAACTTAAATTTATTGATTATTTAGCCATGTAGAGTGAATTCCTAATTTCAATCAAACCATTATATGGACATCTTCCAAGAGATTCTTAGCTTTGTGTGCTAATCATCAGTGAACTGAACACCATACTGAATATAACATCATAGGCAGATCAAAGAACATGCCGAAGATTAACAAGTAGGCATACAGAAAACATGCGATTATCAGAAATAAAATATGAAAGAAGAATTTGCTTTGCAAAGCCTGCTGAAAGGAAGAAGCAAGTGTAGAAAAAAGCTTCAGATTTTAAGAGGGTTACTTAGGGCAAACTGAAATAAGTAAATCAGCGCTAAAACTAACAGCAAGAAAGACTTCATCACTGTACAACAATGGGTGATCAGAATTTTCTGCTTTTCTTCAAATAGTGCTATGAGATTTTTTTATGTTGACTTGACCAGGTGGGTGACCTCCATTTAATGTTTCTGAAAGTTGGCAACCATCAGCAATTACAATTCTATCAGTATTGTATTGAAATCTAAACTAAGGTTATTTGCTTAAATTCTCATCTAAGATAGCCTCTGACTCGAACGAGAATGCTACCAACTGAGTGGGCTGGTAGCTGAGAATCCAGTAGTTCAAAGTCAGCATCCCAAGGGGATGTTGTTAAAGATATCAAGCCCTTTAACACTTTTTCATGTGAAACAATACGATCTACTCTTTAAGTTTAAGTTTATTTATTAGTGTCACAAGTAGGCTTACATTAACACTTCAGTGAAGTTACTGTGAAAATCCCTTAGTTGCCACCTTGCAGCGCCTGTTTGGGTACACTGAGGAAGACTTTAGCATGGCTAATGCACCTAACCAGCATATTTTTTGGACTTGGGAGGAAACTGAAGTGCCTGAAGGAAACTCATGCAGGTAAGGGGAGAACGTGCAGACTTAGCACAGACAGTGACCCAAGACAGGAATGAAATTCAGGCCTCTGGAGCTGTGAAGCAGCAGTGCTAACCACTGTGCCACCATGCCGCTCTCCCCTACAAATAACAGCAGAAGATGCTGGAAATATCTAAAAGATCTGGCAGCATTTGTGGAGAGGAAAATGGAGTTACCGATGTAAGCCACAACCTTTCATCAGAGCTCAGTCTGCTTCTGGCGATGCTAGCAAACAGCTGGCTTCATTTTTTTGGGATTTGCTGATTTTAATATTGATGCCACAATAGAGAAAAAAATCTATGGTAGAGACAACTCCATACCCATGTTTGACCTACGGAACTCAAGATGTAATGTAACTTTTTCAAGATTAGCTTGGTATCTTTTATCTGTTCCAAATTGTGTTTTAAAATTGGCACCAACAGCAGGAAAAGCTTTGTTATTATCTGTTAAAGATTCCAATCTTGGAGACACTGCATGAGAACCTAAGAAATTTACTTAAGCACACGAGAGTTTAAATGGTATTTCACTGAGTGAAGTATATCTTGTTCCGGCACAGGTCTTCCTCTTCACATCCATGTATGGAAACCAGCCAGTAGAAATAAGTGGCATTGGACTGAGTGCAAGCATATAAAACTACTTATTCTCAAATCCGATAATACATCTGATAAGTACTCAGAAAACATGGACTTTGAAAAAGTAAATCCTTAATATAAGCCTAGTTACTTCTCATTTACATTACCACTTGTTGTCATGGGATATGGTCAGCCCAGGCATCTTAAGCTGACTTGTCTATTGTAATAGCACAGCAAGGTTTTTCTTACATTGAAAGACAAGTGCTTGTTTGGTGACCATTAAATTGGAATCTTTGGAGTTTTGATTTAACTTCACTTGGTTGAAAGACCAAATCTCACCATGAGTTGATTCAACAAATTTAACAGTGAGAAAAGAGGGTAAGCCTATTGTCTTACTTTGGTAACCTTTTAATGCCAGAAGATGACACCAGTACAGTCTGTGTCCTGATTGATAATTAATTCCATGAAAAGAATTTCAGGTATTCTGACCTGTAGTACTGTGTACAGTTCTTATCTCCTTATTTAAGAAAAAAAATGCATTAGAAGCAGTTCATAGAAGTTTCATTTGACTGGTGGCTGGGATGAACAAAGAACAAAACAGCACGGGAAACAGGCCCTTCGGCCCAACGAGCCCGTGCCACCACCTCGATGTTCCCACCTCTACCTGCGATCCCTGTCCATGTTTATAGATCTATGGATTAAAAACCAAATTTGAGACAATTTAGGGAGAATTTGTTTTGCCAATTAGCCTAAGAGCACATCTTTGGGATGTGGGAGGAAACCGGAGCACCCGGAGAAAACCCACGCAAGCATGGGGAGAATGCGCAAACTCCCACAGACACAGGCCCAAATCCATGTATCTGCACAGCACAGCGATAGTCACTGAGCTGTCGTGTTGCCCATCAAATGGTCCAGGTCAAGCGTACACTAACGACGTGAAGTACTAGGATACTCTCGAAAAAAAATCCTCTCACGACCCTTCGCATGTGTGCCCCTTATTAGACAACAAGGTGGACCAAAGCACCTAAAGGATAAAATAGGAAGTTATCTTGTGAGGAAAAGTTAAACAGGTTGGCTCTGTATTCATTGGAGATTAGAAAAATGAGAGGTAATCTCTTGTAACATGTAAGATACTAGAGGGCTTGACAAGATGGATGATGAAAAGATGTTTCCTCTTGTGAGAGACATTCAAATGTAGAGACACAGTTTCAAAATAAGGGCTCTCCCATTAAGATAAAGAAAGGAGAATTTTTTTCTGAGAGATTTGAGAATCTTTGGAACTCCTTTCCCCAGAGAGCAGTAGAGGCAGTGTCATTTAACACTTTTAAGGAAGAAATAGATGGATTCTTGATTAACACAAAGCCAAAAGTTATTGGAAATAGATGGAAGTGGAATTGAGGCTGCAATCAGATCAGCCATAATCTTCTTGAATGATGGAGCAGGCTGCAAGAGCCAAATAGCCTACTCTTCCTAATTTGTATGTTCACACAGTCATACCTTCATCCCAAAGTGTTGTTTATGTCATAGAATGAGAGCATAATAGCTAGAATTACGGAATTTATTTTGATTTCCTAAATGTACTTTTACGGCTTTGGACTGTAGTCCAGAATGAATTCCTCAGGGCACATTGCTTTTTGTTATGCATGGGGTAGTCATTGCTATTTACTGTTGTAAAATTACAAAAATTCATTATTATCTCTGTTGATTATTCTTATGTTCTCTTGGCCAACCTCCAGTCCCTAACCTCTAAACCTGTCCAATTGGCCAACTCGTATCGCGTCCAGTGTGATCACTGCTCCTGTGCTCACTGATGTACACTTCTTCACAGAGCCTTGATTTTAAATTCCCATCCTTGTTTTCAAATCCTTCCATAGCCTGATCTTTTCTCATATCTGTAACCTCCTCCAATATTACAAACCTCTATGATAATTGCAGTCCTCTAATTCCAGCCTCCTGAGTCTCTTATTTTAACCCTCCATCATTAGTCGCTGTGCCTTGGATTTACTTGGATTCTAAGCTTTGAAATTCTCTTCCTAAACCTTTCCATTCTTCTCCTTTAAGACATTTCTGTATGATTCATGACAATCACATCTGTAATAAGTGTCTTCACCTCAAAGAGCTTCAACTCAAGAGTTGATGAGCTGAAATCTGAACTTCAGAATCTGCAATATATCGTGGAAGGGGAAGTTACCCAAATACTTTGTTCCAGGAGATATTCACACCTTTAGACCAGGCACCGGGCATTGGCCATAGGAGGGTGTCAACTTCACTCTAACTGAGGCAGTTATGGACCACCATCGATGGGCTAGTGAATGCCTAACTCAGACATCAGGCTACTTGAATATTTTTAATATCAGGCTCTTTTCCTTTTCAGTACGTATCCAATTTCTTTTTGAAATTTCCCAATCACATTTGCCTGCATCTCCATAATTGATAGTGCATTTCAGGTCATTACAACTCATGGAGAAGAATTCATCCAGAATTTGAACCCAACACAAATTCCAACCAACACCCATCGAAGCAAGCATTATGTCCCTGTAGAACAGGTTATCTAAACCTTGTTGTTTTCTCCTTTGTTTCATGAAGTCAGTTTCTTGACTTGCCATGACATATTCTTGGTTACTGGCCCATTAGCTTAACCACTAGATGACAGTATGTATAAACAGTGCATGCTGGATATTTCAGTGCATTGCACTACCCCACACTCCCTGAGTTTTAATTCGCTATGATTATGACAATATGTAAAACCTAATCATTTTTCCCTCGAAGATATTTTGTTTGTTGAGGTGGTTTTTGTGTAGAGTCTTTGGGAAATTAATTACCCAGTGAAGGAGGTCGTGCATAGAAAAAGTGCTGACAACAACTTGGATATTAGAAGTTGTATGGACTGTAATTTCAATGATGATAGACTATGCAAGTTAAATAAAGATAACACAAATTTGTAAAATATAATGACTGATTATGTTTCACAACAAATTTCATTTTTTTTTTAAAAAAAAGTCAGATGCCACTGGATCTTTCCTTTTATTTTCTGGTATTCCTTGATCTTATAACTGACATACTTGGCAGAAGATTGTGGCTCAAGTTTGACTTGAGGTTGAATAAAGTTGGTGTCATCCTTCAGAAGTGTTGGACTATGATTTTGGTAAACAGTGAAAATGCCATTTCAATACTTTGAAGGATGGAGAATCCACTTGGTATCCTCTCTCAATGGAAACGTAAAATAGAAATTAAATGGTCATTGTATTATCTGAGCAATCCTATTGCATGCAATATCTGTTTTTTCTTAAACACAAACAGTTTTTGCCCTTCAATTCCAGCCTCAGATGACTGTCTGTGTGGAGTTTGTACTTTCTCCCCATGAACGAGTGGATTTCCTCAAATTTCTTCCCATAGTGTTGGGGGATTAGCAGGGTGAATATGTGCGGTTATGAGGACAGTACTTGGGTGGATTGTTGGTGACGCAGCTTCGATGGGCCAAATGACCATCTTCTGCTCCGTAGGGATTCTGTTCTGTGATTCAAAGATAAAGCAATATAACGGCAGAGCTATAAGATACTGCATGAAGCAGTAATTTAAATCGAATTTCAAGGCTGTAATACGTCCCACTCTTATTGTTTATTTATTTTCTGCTTTATTGGGAAAGAATATGTTTTGCATATTTGTCGTCACACAAATTGAAGTGCATTTGACGTTATTGTAGTTTGCAATTAGTGCAATGGAAAAAACGTTTATCAAGGATTTAACCTATTAATGCATTTGGCACATTGCCATGTAGTAACATTGGCCTATTCAAAATCCAAACTTTGAGGTGAGTGAGTTCGTGAGAGATTCTTTCTGAATAATCCAAGCCATTATCATGAGTGTTGCAACTGTTATTCCACACCCATGTTAAATACAAGTAATAAAGGGAGATAAGTATGTTGGCAAAGATTTCTGAAATTAAAAAAAACAAACTTGTTGGTGATGTATTACTGTTTTTGAAACCACTTCTATGTTACTTGCGTACACGTGAAGAACAGTCAAATTGGCAAGAATAGTAATGAACTTCTTTTTTCAGTAGATATGGATTAACTTAAAAAAAAGAGGAAAGTGGTGGAATCATGAAGGCAGTACTCACCAAAGTAGGCTCCAACCCATGTCCATTACTTATTTGAAAATCAGTTTGAAAAGTATCTGAAGTTTTGAAATGAATATGTAAATATATGAAAGGTGCTATTTAGCCCTGCAACCATAACACATTTTTCTGACAGATGTCAATAGCTTTTTTGTGGCAATTTATTTCTCTCTGTTACATTAAATGCTAAGTCAGTTTGACCAACAACGTATAATAAATATGTATACCCCTTCTGGAATGTTTCCATGTACAGCTCTCTCTCCTTCTGATTACACCTCATAAACTGGTAACTTCGATAAATGAGATTACTTTACAACTAAATGTGATACGTACCATAATGATATTTTGTTCCAGTTTACATGAGAAAGTAAACGTGAAAGCTAAAGGAAGCTCATAGAATCACAGAACCCCTACAATGCAAAAGGAGACCATTTGACCCATCGAGTCTGCATGGACAATCCCATCCAGGCCCTATCCCCATAACCCCATGCATTTACCCTGTTAGTCTCCCTGACACTAAGGGGCAATTTAGCATGGCCAATCAATGTAATACGCACATTTTTGAACTGTGGAAGAAAACCAGAGCATCTGGAGAAAACCCATGCAGACACGCGGAGAACATACAAAGGTTGTGAAGAAAGCATATGGTATGCTAGCCTTTGTAGGAAGGGGTATAGAGTACAAGAGCTGGCCTTTAATGTTGCAGTTGTATAAAACGTTGGTTAGACCTCATTTGAAATACTGCGCCCAGTTCTGGTCGCCTTGTTACCGGAAGGACGTGGAGACTCTGGAGAGAGTGCAGAGGAGGTTTACCAGGATGCTGCCTGGTATGGAAGGTCTGAGTTACGAGGAGAGGTTAGGCAAATTGGGACTGTTTTCCTTAGAAAGACATAGACTTAGAGGAGATCTAACAGAGGTGTACAAGATTATGAGGGGTATAGATAGAGTAAACAGGGTTAAGCTTTTTCCTAGGATGGACTCGAATAGCACAAGGGGTCACGGGCTAGGGTGAGGGGGTAAGGTATAATTTGGATGCTAAAGGGAGTTTTTTCACACAGAGGGTGGTGGGGGTATGGAATGCGCTGCCAAGTAAAGTGGTGGAGGCAGATACTCTGGAGTTATTTAAGAAATACTTAGATGGGCACATGAACAGAATGGGAATGGAGGGGTATAGAAAACTGATTTAAAAATAGGGATCATGAGCCTTGGGAGTCCCTGGGAAGTGTGTAAATAGATGATGATATTGACGTACTTGTTTTTATCCTACAGGTACTTTGGTCCACCTTGTTGTCTAACGAGGGGCATACACGCGATGGGTCGTGAGAGGGCTGCTCTTGGATTTTTTTTTCGAGAATATCCTAGTGCTTCACGTCGTTAGTGTACGCTTGACCTGGACCATTTGATGGGCAACACGACAGCTCAGTGACTATCGCTGTGCTGTACAGATACATGGATTTGGGCCTGTGTCTGTGGGAGTTTGTGCATTCTCCCCGTGCTTGCATGGGTTTTCTCCGGGTGCTCAGATTTCCTCCCGCATCCCAAAGATGTGCTCTTAGGCTAATTGGCAAAACAAATTCTCCCTAAATTGTCTCAAATTTGGTTTTTAATCCATAGATCTATAAACATAGACAGGGATCATGGGTAGAGGTGGGAACATTGGGGTGGCAGCACGGGCTCATTGGGCCAAAGGACCTGTTTCCCGTGCTGTTTTGTTCTTTGTTCTTTGTTCACACAGTCAGTGACCCAAGCCAGGAATCGAACCTGGGTCCCTGGTTCTGTGAGGCAGCAGCGCTAACCACTTTGCCACCATGCTGCCCTGCCGGCAATACCCTGAACTGAATGTTTTTGTGTTCATTTTTTGACCCGAAAGAGGCCTTTAACTTCAGTGGCAATTTTCATGCTTCAGTTAATCCTAATGCCTTTAAATTAGGGAGGAGAAAAGATTGATGCAGTTCTTATTACTCCTTTCTTATCTGACCACCCTTGCTTGGAAGCATACCTGGGTGCATCAGATTACGGTGGAATCAAATGGGTTTGCCATTTTAACCTACCATTTTCTTCCCCAACCTTACCTCTGTCTGTTTAACAACTTGTTGGTGCTCTGTATTTCGGTTCATAATTCAAAATAACCACTTTAGTGAGACACAAGAAGTGTTAAAGTCCACGAGACTGTGTGCCAAAAAGTGTCAAATTCAGAAGAGAAAGAGAGAGAAGATGCCAACCTTGACTCATTGCTAATAATCTCCCATCTGAGTCGTAGATTCACACTATTAGCTAGACTTAATAGTCAATAGTTTAGTAAGGAGTGTGCACTGTTGGAAGTGCCACCTTTTAGATGAGACTTTGGACCAAGGCAGTTATAGATGGTGCTATCTGAACAAAAGCAGAGTATTTTTTTTTCCCAGCTTCCTACTCAATACTGTGGATTATGGCACATAAAGCAGCCCAGCATATAGGATGCTCCCATTTTTTCAGCACCAAAATGTCTGGTTAGTCTTACACACTGTTCAAGCCAGCCGTATTTCTATTTACATCTGCAGTAACGTTCCTTGTTGTAAAACTGTGCTGTACTGATTGGAATGGCCAGTTTGTCATACAGGTCCATATGGTCCTGCAGTAGTTGTTTTTTTTTAAGCAACACAGCACGGGAAACAGGCCCTTCGGCCCAACGAGCCCGCGCCGCCGTCATACTATATAGTAGCAAATACATTATCCTATTTTAATATTCCTATATAATAATATATATATTATTCCTAATATGGAAAATTTTCAACATAGGGACAATTTGTTTCCCAATCAGCCTAAGAGCGAATTTTTGGGTTGTGGGAGGAAACCGGAGTGCCCGGAGAAAACCCACGCAACCACGGGGAGAACACGCAAACTCCCGCAGACACTGACCCAATTCCAAGTGTCTGCACAGCCACATCGATAGTCTCTGAGCTGTCATGGTGCCCTTCAGATGGTCCAAATAAAGCACTCATTTACGACATGAGGTACCAGGCAACCCATGAATCAACATCCAAGAGCTGTACCCGCACCACCTGCCAAATGCGTGCTCAAATTATGGACCGAATTACCCGTGGAAAAAAGCCGTAGTTAAACAGTCCTAATATATCCCTCTATCTGCATACCGCTCATGTGGCTGTCCAAGAGACCCTTAAACAGTCCCAGCGTGCCTGCTCCCACCACCTTACTCGGCAGTGCATTCCACACCCCCACTACCCTTTGTGTGAAAAACTGCCCTCTAATATTCGTCCTATACATAGCCCCCCTCACCCTATGGCCATGACCCCTCGTCCTATCCATTTACCATTTAAATCCATTTAAATTTACATTTTTGGCATGTATGTTTTTTAAATCCTCTGCTCCTTTTGACCTTCACATTTAATTGCCTTTGTTGTTGAGAAGTAAAATTACAGACAACAAAACGGCAGCACATGTTAAAAATAATTTAAGGAATAATGATGTCAACATTAAAGCATCTTGCAGAATTCTTCCATCGCAAAGCATGCAGGTCCACATGAACAGCGAATACTGGTCTAGCATGTCTTATAGATATAAAACAGAAAATGCTGAATAAATTCAATAGATCTGGCAGCAACTGTGGAGAAAAAAACAGTGTTAACATTTCGAATCCATCTGACTTTCAGCAGAACAATTTGGAGCAAAGAGGACATTCCTCTTTGTCTTATGTCCATGACACCATTGTCAGTTTCTCCTTTGCTCCAACCTATCACTGTTCTCATATTCTGGCCCATCTCTTCCACCTGCTTCTCCTATGGAGTCATATGGACTCAAACCACTACCTATGTTTCTCTCTCCACAGATGCTGCCAAGCCTGCTCAGTTTAAACAACATTTTCTGTTTTATTTCAGATTTCCAGCATTTGCAGTATTTTCTGTTTTTGTGTATTTTATAGGTAATCATGGATAGGCATGCTGACGTTCAGATGTTGCATGAACATCTTAAGCTTCACTTTATATTTGTAATAGATTAGAGTTATGTTATCATATTTGCTGTGTTTTGTGTGTCTTTTGGCAAGGATTCAACAACAAGAAAACCCAAATGAACAAAGTGATTGGCAAGAAATTCAATGCAACCCACACAATTCAAGACATGATGATTAAACATACTGATTAAATGAATGAAATCCTCTCCTAATTGCCTCCCATGTTTTTCAGGATCTTTCAAGTGAATTGGATACTGCATCTAATAAACTAAAGATGTGCAGTTGAGTTGTCATTCACTAACTAATAGATAGATATCTATAGCCTCATTGGCATTGCAAAAGGGCCTTAATCACAGCAAGAATAGATGTGAAAGCTTTTTGTTCTGATCCACCTTCCATTTATGTAGCACCTTTAACACGGTACGGAGTCCTGAGCTTCTTTACAAAAAAAGAATCAAGTAGTGTAAGAAGTGGTGGGCAAGAGTAAAAACAAATGGACTAACTTGCATTCATGTAATACCTTCCGTCTCACTTATTTTCAAAGTATGGTCACTGTTGTAATGTAGAAAATGAACAGTCAGTATGTGCACAGCAAACTCCTACAAACAACAATTTAATAGCGACATTCTCTTGTTCTTGCATTCCAATGCAAATAAAATTCAATGTGAAAGCATTAAATGCAGTCTGCAAGCAAGTAACTGAACCTCCAAGCCCTTGACTCCTGTCTCATGGTGGATGAAGTAGAGTTGTGCTGAATGAGATGTTTGCAAAGAGAATGGTGGTGTAGCCACTCCAGGGTATTTTCCTTGTACACAGCTGTACAGGGGTACAAAAGAACAAAGAAAAGTACCCTCCAAGCCTATACTGATCGTTTTGACCTAATTAAACTAAAAAAAAATCTTACTCAGCCCTTATATCTCTCATCATGTACCCATCAAGATACCTCTTAAAAGTTGCTGATGTGCCTGCTTGCATCTCCTCCTCTAGTGGACATTCCAGGCACCCACCACTTTCTGTACGAAAAACTTTTCCTGCACATCTCCCTTAAACTTGCCCCCTCTCACCTTGAACTTGTTTCCATCCCCCTCCCCCTCTAGTTAACACTTCCATCCTTGGAAAAAACCTCTGAGTATCTATCCTGAAATAATGATAAGGAAGGAGATAAATAGAAGCTACAGCTGACTGATAAATTTTGAATTTGCACGTTAGGTACAACCACTCTTTCCATGCCAAGTTTCTTCTGGGAACAAGAGCGTAGTGGCTTTCCAAAGATGTGAGTTCAGTTTTCACCATTGCAGATGGATTTGCTAAATTAAATAAATTAAAATAAGAAGATTGTATCAACAATGAGACCATATAACTCTCAGATTGTTGTAAAAATCCTCTCGTTCGTGATGTCCTTTAGGGAAGGAAACTTTACCCAATATGGTCTATTTAGTTTCAACACCACCTCCTTCAATCCAAATACCGAAGTTCCAGTTCCTTTACAACATTAGCTGTACATAGTCCAAAGAACATAGAACATAGAACATTACAGCACAGAACAGGCCCTTCGGCCTTCGATGTTGCGCTGACCAATATGAAAAGCAATGCCCCTCCAAACTAAACCATTCCCTTCTCTTCCATATACTTATCAACTAACCTCTTAAATGCCACCAAACTTGGCGCATATACAACTGCTGCAGGCAGGGCATTCCACTCCCGAACCACCCTTTGGGTAAAGAACCTACCTCTGATATCCGTCCTATAACTATCACCCCTTAATTTAAAGCTGTGTCCCCTCGTGCTAGCTTTCTCCATCCTAGGAAAAAGGCTATCACTGTCCACCCTATCTAAATCTCTAATCATCTTATATGCTTCAATAAGATCCCCTCTTAGCCGCCTCCTTTCTAACGAAAACAACCTCAAACCCTCCAACCTCTCTTCATAGGACCTGCCCTCCATACCAGGCAACATCCTGGTAAACCTCCTCTGTACCCTCTCCAATGCCTCACATCTTTCTTATAATGTGGGGACCAGAACTGCACACAATACTCCAAGTGCGGCCGCCATAGAGTTTTGTACAGTTGCAACATGACGTTGCGGCTCCGAAATTCAATCCCTCTACCAATAAAAGCCAAGACTCCATATGCCTTCTTAACAACCTTCTCGACCTGACTGCCTACTTTCAGGGATAAAGTGGTTAATTATCACCAGTATGTGTGATAATTGATTTTCAGACTAATTGATTATGTTTGTGCTTTAGATCTTAAAGTCTGTTATAGTTCTTCCAGGTTGAGTAAAGTTTGACCTGCCTAAAATAGTTATTTGCATTATGAATATGAATCTGAAGGTCTAAAATCAATAACCTAGATTTTGTTGCTTTTGATCTGAAAAGAATCCATTTTGATGTATTTGACAGCCACTAAATATAACCCTGGACAATTCTTGATTAAGTTTTCTGACTCCTCTTTTACTTGATTTAGCTCTGAAAACTTGCATTAGTATCACTGTGACTGTAATACCTCAGTCATTGGCTGATTATGGTCATTTCTTTGCATGGCCTCACAGTGCCAGAGACCCAAGTTCAGTTCTGGCCTTGGTCACTGCCTGCGTGGAGTTTGCACATTCGCCCCATGTCTGTGTGGATTTCTTTCATAATCCAAAAATGTGTGGATTAGATGCATTGGCCATGCTAAATTGCCTCCTAGTGTCAAGGAGATTAGTGGCGCAAATTTCCGGGGGGGTTTAACTGTTCTTGTATAACTGTTCTTGCCTGTTTGTTGCATCCACCAATTTCCATTGATGAACTTAGAGGTCACAGGTTTAAAGTGCTGGGCAGCAAGTACAGAGGAGATGAGAGGGGTAAGTTTTTCACTCAGCGGGTGGTGAGTGAGTGGAATCAGCTGCCATCAGTGGTGGTGGAGGCGAACTCGTTGGGATCTTTTAAAAGATTTAATGGGATTGAGGTTTATAGATAGGCCTAGTAGGTAGGGATATGATCAGCACAACTTGTGGGCCGAAGGGCCTGTTTGTGCTGTAGCATTACATAGAACATAGAACATTACAGCACAGAACAGGCCCTTCGGCCTTCGATGTTGTGCCGACCAAAATAAAAAGCAATGCCCCTCCAAACTAAACCCTTCCCTCCTCTTCCATATACTTATCAATTAACCTCTTAAACGCCACCAAACTTGGCGCATCTACAACAGCTGCAGGAAGGGCATTCCACTCCCTAATCACTCTTTGAGTAAAGAACCTACCTCTGATATCCGTCCTATAACTCATACCCTTAATTTAAAGCTGTGTCCCCTCGTGCTAGCTTTCTCCATCCTAGGAAAAAGGCTATCACTGTCCACAATATCTAAACCTCTAATCATCTTATATGTTTCGATTAGGTCCCCTCTTAGCCGCCTCCTTTCTAACGAAAAACAACCTCAAATCCCTCAGCCTCTCTTCATAAGACCTGCCCTCCATACCAGGCAACATCCTGGTAAACCTCCTCTGTACCCTCTCCAATGCCTCCACATCTTTCTTATAATGTGGGGACCAGAACTGCACACACTACTCCAAGTGCGGCTGCACTAGAGTTTTGTACAGTTGCAACATGACGTTGCGGCTCCGAAATTCAATCCCCCTACCAATAAAAGCTAAGACTCCATATGCCTTCTTAACAACTTTATCCACTTGACTGCATACTTTCAGGGATCTATTGACACATACACCAAGATCCTTCTGTTCCTCAACACTATTAAGAGCCCTACCATTAGCCCTATACTCTACACATTTATTGTTCCTGCCAAAGTGCATTACCTCACATGTTACCTCATATGTTCCTCATATATTACCTCATATGTACCTCATATATTACCTCATATGTTCTATGTCAAAGCAGCTTTGGCCAGAAGAGTTCCGTGGCAAGTCAAGTACAGCTGCTCAACGAGCTCCTCTCCTTTTGTGGAAGTGCTGGAGTAAGTTTTTGGTTACGTCTGTAGCACAAGCACCCAGTTCACCTGTTTAAAAGCTCTGGGATCAACCTAGCTAGTGATTTCTAGGCATAAACTTGATTTGAAGTTAGTTTGTAGGTGTGCAGAATATTAGGAGACTTAAAGGATTAAAATGCCTGCATTACCTTGGAAGAGTCAGCATGATGATTTTCAGATTTAGAAGTCAACGAGCTTCTTCATAAAAATGAAGTG
Organism: Sphyrna mokarran; assembly: GCA_024679065.1. Classification (NCBI taxonomy): domain Eukaryota; kingdom Metazoa; phylum Chordata; class Chondrichthyes; order Carcharhiniformes; family Carcharhinidae; genus Sphyrna; species Sphyrna mokarran. The sequence continues at coordinate 19,032,177 of JAGIQG010000005.1, forward strand.
AATTGAACAGGAGGCTGGAGAAACTCAGTTCTGATGTTGGACCAAGGTACCTTCTTGTAAACCATAGAAGACCTTTCCATTCAACTAACTTAATTTATTCCTTACTAAAAAGCAATTAAAATATCTCAGATTGAAAAATTCCACAAAGTTCAAGGAATTACAGGCAGCTTTCCGATAAGATGCTTGCTTGGTTTGAATCCTTGTGTCATGCATAATTAGCCACAAGTACAGTGAGATGCCAACCATGTTTCTCCTCGAAGAAGGAGAACTTCCTATTATTTGATTCGATTGGCACATGATCTCAGACTTTTGTATCTTTTCCCAATGGAAGAAGGTGGAAGAGAGTATGTCTGTGTTGTGTGGGGTCCTTGATTATGTTGGTTGCTTTTCCGAGGCAGCTGGTAGTATAGATGGAGCCAATGGATGGGAGGCTGGATTGCCTGATGGACTGCGCTATGTTCACAATCCTTTTTTGCAGTTTTGGTCAGAGCTTTTTCCCTATTGCTACCAGACTTCTGAATGGACCTTATAAGCCGATCTTGCACTATATCCTACAACTGTAATACTATATTGTGAACGCTGTCCTTTGCTTTTCCCCAATGTAGTCTATGAATGTTATGGTTTGTTTGTAAAGCATGCAAAAAACAAAAACTTCCTATTACCTATGAACTTGACAGCACCTTTAGTGGCTCATTTGGAAGTATAAAGTCAACTCCCCCAACTAAAATATCTCAACTGCAAAAAAAAATGACAAATGTTTGATGAAGGACAATTCTAAAGCAGTTCAATGAAATAATACATCCTACATTCACAATATTGTTGTTTCCTCTCTCCCCCAGGATACAGTAATAGACCCGGGAGAAGATGTTGCTCTCCTTTCAGTCAGTTTTGAAGATACTGAAGCTACTCAAGTGTTTCCTAAACTGTATTTGTCTCCAAGGATTGAACAGTAAGTTCTCAAATTCTATTTTTACTTTGATTTTCTTTTTACTTCCAATCTTTTGGAATTAGAGATTCATGCTGGAGCACCGTTCATTGGACATAAGCAGACCTTCAAAATCTTATTCCAGCATTGTTTTTTAAACTTTAAACTACAAAATTATGTATTATAAATTATTCTCACTGAAGAGGCCTTAAAGTGAAGTATAACAGCAGTCATAGGGTAAGTCATTGCTTGGCTCAAGTTCTATGATGAGGGCTAATGGGTGTTTCAGAGCACTAAACTCTAGCCTGTTAGTATGTGTGACAGAGAAAAATTGAAAGCCCCTCATTGTCAATAGAAATGGTTGCCTTGTAAATGGTGAGCTCACAAAGGTCAAAATAATTTCTTTTTCAGTGAGTCTTTTTGAGAAAAGTGTGTCTGGCTTAATTTTGTCAAGGGCTGCTTTTTCATTTTCACATGATTTGATTTGATTTATTATTGTCATGTATTAAGATATAGTGAGAAGGATTTTTTTTGCACACTTTACAAACAAACCATAACATTCATAGAATACATTGGGGAGAAGGAAAGGAGAGGGTCAGAATATAGTGTTACAGTCGTAGGGTGTAGAGCAAGATCAGTTTAATATATAGTCCATTCAAAAGTCTGGTGACAGCAGGTAAAAAGCTATTATTGATTCGGTTGGTACATGATATTAGACTTTTGTATCTTTTCCTGATGGAAGAAGGTGAAAAAGGGTATGTCTGCATTGTGCAGGGTCCTTGATTATGTTGGCTGCTTTCCTGAGGCAACTGATAGTATAGATGGAGCCAACGGACAGGAGGTTAGATTGCCCAATGGACTGCGCTATATTCACAACCCTTTCTTGCAGTTTTGGTCAGAGCAGGAACCATACCAAGCTGTGATGCATCTGGAAAGAATGCTTTCTATGACATATCTGTAAAACGTTTTTGATTTGCTTTTATTATTGTCTTATGTATTAACATACAATGAAAAGTATTGTTTTTTGCGTGCTATACAGACAAAACATACCGTTCATAGAGAAGGAAACAAGACACTGCAGAATGTAGTTACAGTTATAGATAGGATGTAGAGAGCAATTCAATTTAATGCAAGGTAAGTCCATTCAAAATTCTGAAAGCAGCAAGGAAGAAGCTGTTCTTGAGTCAGTTGGTACGTGATCTCAGATTTTTGTATCTTTTTCCTATCAGAAGAAGGTAAAAAGAGAATGTCCGGGGTGCATAGGGTCCTTAATTATGCTGGCTGCTCTGCCAAGGCAGCATGAAGTGTAGACAGAGTCAATGGATGGAAGTTTGGTTTGCGTGATGGATTGGGCTACATTTATGACTTTCATAGTTCCTTGTGGTCTTGGGCTGAGCAGAAGCCATACCACACTGAAACAATTAGAAAGAATGCCTTCTATGATGTGTCTGTAAAAGTTGGTGAGAGTTGTAGTTGACACACCAAATTTCCTTAGTCTTCTAGGGAAGTAGAGGTTTTGGTGGGCTTTTTTATCTGTAGTCTCAGCATGGAGGGACAAAGACAAGATGTTGATGAGCTGGATACCTAAAAATTTGAAGCTTTTGACCCTTTCTACTTCGTCCCTGTTGATGTAGACAGGGACATGTTCTCTTTTATGCTTCCTGAAGTTGATGATAATCTCCTTCGTTTTGTTGACATTGGTGCAAATTGTAGCAGACTTGCCAAATTTCTTTAGCCTCCTGAGAAAGTAAGGGCGTTGATTTAGGGTTGATTTCATTGGTTCCTTGATCTTTTCTCTCGAACTTGGATTCTAAATATAATTCTCAATTTGCAATATTAAATTAATATAAATTTCATTTCAAATTCTAACTATTTGACATAATGGAACAGAAATTAGACAGAATAAGAAGCAATTTATGGAAGTTACTAACAGACTACATGAATTTCTGCATGGTTGATCATAGTAATCTCACCACATCTCTGGAGACCCCAACGTGACAGATACAGCCTTATCACTCATGAATGATTGAATCTAGCAATGACGTTCAATGGAAAGCTGTAGAATGTGGAATTTGGGAAATGGAATCTGCATTCAGAAAAATAATAAGTGTAGTTGTTATGAATGAAGTCAGTCATAACTGGAATATATTCACTGTCTAGTTGCTTGCCAATTATACAATATTTTATGATTTTATATTTAATGTTGAGAACAGAGGTTGCGAACATCAACTCCCAATGGACTTTGGAGCTTTTGCCCATACGTAAATCTCCATCATTGCATTCTTTTGGCTCAGTGGTCCTGCAATATTAAAAAAAAGCACGAAAATCAAGGGCAGGTGACCAAGAGCAGGGAACAGGGAGATGCCCCGACAGAAAAGTCCGAGAGAGGGGACAGGAACAAGAAAAGGTCCCAGTTTTAGTTTTAAAAAAAGAGGAGCAAAAAAAAACAGCCTCCAAACAGGAAAAGAGCTACAGAGAGCAGAATTTGAATGAAAGAGGCAGCCAAAAGATTGCTGACTCCATGTTGGAGCAAAGGTACCCCTTTGGAGCTGTAGTGTTCTGCTTAGCACAGCCGAAGACCTGAACTCAAGTGACTTGATGCTCTAGAATCCTGGTGAATGGAATCTCCGGGGACAGCATTGAAACACTGCCCATTGATAATGCTGTCCAAGTTGGAGCCAGCTTAGGAGATAATTCCAAGGTTAGATCTTCGTGAAGACTGGAATTCCTCCTGAGAGAGGCAGAGTTTCAATGATATCGATTAACTCAGTGTTTACTGATGACAAGTGGATTGAGAAATGTGTAGACTCTGTCTTGGTCACATCTGCCATTTATTGTGTAATATAGTTTGGCTTTTTAATTCACATGTATCTCATTCTTACCCTTAATGTTAGAATATATGATGTTGTCAGTTGTTTTATTTTTCCGACATTATAAAGTTTACATTTGTTTGTTTATTTAAAACTCATGGAATCCTGTTTTATTCAGCTGAACAAGTGTATTAAATCTCAAATGTTGTTTACTTTAGATTAAATGTCTTTGGTCCCAAACTGAAACTTACCAAAACCTTGGTGTCCTGGTCAGGATCATAACACAGTTAAACTAATGCAAATTTAATGCATGTTGAGGACATCATTCAAATGGGAATTTTTTTATATATACAAATTGAAGATCACACATTTGAAATCCATGCATAAACTATAGGAGTTGGCAGGGCAGTTTGCGAAAGGGGATTTTAGGGCATGTAGAATCCTGGACCTTACAAATAGATTTGATGCGGAAATGCCAGTGTTGGTCTGGGGTAAACACAGTGAGAAGTCTCACAACATCAGGTTAAAGTCCAACAGGTTTATTTGGTAGTAAACACCACTAGTTTTCAGAACGCTGTTCCTTTGTCAGGTGAGTGGATTGTCGACGTGGATGCCATCATCTCACATGAGAACACCATCCACCAGGTATACGGCACGTATTCTTGCAACTCAGCCAATGTTAACTACCTGATACGCTGCAGGAAAGGATGTCCCGAAGCATGATACACTGGGGAGACCTTGCAGACGCTACAACAATGGCTGAATGAAAACCGCTCGACAATCACCAGACAAGACTGTTGGTGAATACTTCAGCAGTCACGGGCATTCGGCCTCTGATCTTCGGGTAATCATTCTCCAAGGCAGCCTTCATGACATACGACAGCGCTGAGTCACTGAGCAGAAACTGATAGCTAAGTTCTCATACATGAGGATGGTCTCAAACAGCATCTTGGATTCGTGTCACACTATCTGTAACCCCATGACTTGCCTGATCTTGCAACATTTCACTTACTGTCCTGTCTGGAGACAATAGACATCCCTTTAACCTATGCTTAATGTTATTTCCACTCACATTGTCTGCACTGTTAAGACTTGATTAGCTGCAAAGTCTTGCATTCTGATCAATATTCTGTAAACTGTGTGTGCCTTTATATGCCCTGCTTGCGATCAGAACTCTCCACTCACCTGACGAAGGAACAGCATTCTGAAAGCTAGTGGCATTTGCTACCAAATAAACCTGTTGGACTTTAACCTGGTGTTGTGAGACTTCTTACTGTCTTTACAAATTGAGGCGTAGAGAACAAAAATGAGGAATTTATGATAAACCTTTATAAAGCCATGGTCAGATCTCAGCTGGATCAAATGTGGTCTAGTTAGATTTGACAATGAATTGCTAAACTATTGTCCACCATAAACATTCAAGCCTGCATTAATGGAACATATATAAGCAATATGATGAGGTGATAAAGGGACAAGGTATCAATGATGGAGCTGAGGGATGTGATTACATTTAAATGAATGGCCAGTGGCTAGACAGTTGGGAATTTGAAAATTGTAAATTGGGAATTACTTTAGGGATGGATTTTTTAAGGAGCGAGCAAAGAAGGAAGTGGCATTCAGAAGGACATGCAAATTGAGAGAGACAACAATGCCATCAAAGTAGCTAGCCATTTTTATATCACAGTTTTAAATAAACAGATGCACCAGTTTTAAAAGCAGCAACATTCAACTTACTTTTAGTTTGTGTCAGAACAGGCTGAGCTATTTTCTCGTTCTATGTTTTGGCATAAATCAAATATCTTTAATGACCCTGCTGTATTAAATGTTTCTAGCACACCCTGAGATAGTGAGAGCAGCGTACTTCTGATCAGTTAGTTTAAATATTTACTGTAGTTAATGATTACACCTTACTGTTTAGCAGAACTTCCTTTCACATAGAAGGGTGTAGTAGCCTGATTTTACGTTTTTTCTCACTTTGAAATTTCATTCTTCATACAGAAGCCATTTTATGTAAATATAATGGCTAAATATTATATTACAACTTGATTTTTTTGAACATTGCCCTGCCAGTAACTTTGCATTATTTTACTACATTGGCATATGTCATAAAGGTGCTCTAATTATATTTTGTGTATGTGGATAATTTGACAAATGACCAAGCAAGATCTTAGCATGATAATCGTGTCCCTCTAAATAACCATAGGAAAAAGTGTTCCATTGCTTATGGATTTTGATTTTTGATTTGATTTATTATTGTCACATATATTAGTATACAGTGAAAAGTATTATTTCTTACATGCTATACACTCAAAGCACACCATTCATAGAGAAGGAAAGGAGAGAGTGCAGAATATAGTGTTACAGTCATACCTAGAATATAGAGAAAGGTCAACTTAGGGCGAGGTAGGTCCATTCAGAAGTCTAATGGCAGCAGGGAAGAAGCTCTTCTTGAGTTGGTTGGTAAGTGACCTCAATTTTTGAATCTTTTTCCCGACAGAATAAGGTAGAAGAGAATATGTCCATATATGAGATCCTTAATTATGCTGGCTACTTTGCCAATACAGTGGGAAATGTAGACAGTGTCAATGGATGGGAGACTGGTTTATGTGATGTACTGGGCTTTATGCATGACCATTTGTAGTGTCTTGCAATCTTGGGCAGAGTAGGAGCCATACCAAGCTATGAAACAACCAAAAAGAATTCTTTCTATGTTGCATCTGAAAATGTTGGTGAGAGTCATAGCGGACATGCCTTAGTCCTCTGAGAAAGTAGAGGTTTTGGTGGGCTTTCTTATCTATAATGTTGACATGGCAGGACTAGAACAGGTGGTTGATGATCTAGATCACCTAAGAACTTAAAGCTTTGACCATTTCTACTTCATCCCCATTGATATAGACAGGACATTTTCTCCAATACGTTTTCTGAAGTGGATGACAGTCTAGACAAACAATAAAGTAAACAATCAATACCAAAATCTGTTGGAGCTGAGGCTTTGGATTTTTGATTTCCTATAGTTAAAATAGTTATAAAAGTCCTTGCTATAAAGTCATGTTAAAACAACTCAGACTGAATAAAATTAATAAGTAGTATAATTTGATACACTCATTTAGAGAGACTTTTCCAAAGTCTCTTCTTTGGAAAGAGGAGGTTTACCAGGATGCTACATTGGTTAGAGGGTATGAGTTATAAGGAGAGGCTGGACAAACTAGGATTGCTTTCTCTGAAGTGCTGGACGTTAAGGGGAGATTTGATAGATGTCCATAAAATTATGAGAGGTACAGATAGTATTGACAATCAGAATCTTTTTCCAAAGTTAAAACATCTAATACTAGGTTCATGCATTTAAGATGAAAAGAGGAAAGTTCCAAGAAGATGTGAGGGACAAGTTTTTTTACACAGATGGTAGGTATCTGAAATGTGTTGCCAGGGAGGTGGTGCAGGCAGATACAGTAGGAACGTTTAAGGGACTTTTAGATAAGCATATGAATATGCAAGAAATAGAAGGATGTAGATCAACTCTGGATAAAGGATTAGTTTAATTTGGCATCATATACAGCAGAGCATAGTAGGCCAAAGGGACAGTTCCTGTGTGGTATTGTTCTATGTTCTTTACTGCAGATTTAAATCTGAATTATTACTGTTTTGCTTTAAAAAATACAGTGTAAGTCTTGATGATCTGATGAAGTGTATCCCAGGACATTGTGGGAGGCAAGGGAGGAAATTGCTGGTCCACGAGCAGAGATATTTGAATTATTAATAGTCACGGGTGAGATACATGAAGATTGAAGGGTGGCAAATGTTGTGCCTTTGCTTAAGAAGGGCTGCAGGAAAAAGCCTGGGAACTAGAGGCCAGTGAACCTCACATCTGTGGTGGGTAAGTTGTTGGAAGGTATCATGAGAGACAGGATCTATAAGCATTTAGAGACACAAGGACTGATTAGGAACAACCAGCATTGCTTATGAGTGGAAAATCGTGTCTCAAAAAACTCAGTTAAATTTGAGAAGGGGTAACCAAGAAGATAGATGAGGACAGTGCAGTTGATGTTTTCTGTATGGACTTTAGCAAGGTCTTTGACAAGGTACTGCATGGTAGGCTGTTGTATAAGGTTAAAGCTCATGGGATCCAGTGTGAGATAGCTAAATGGATACAAAATTGGCTTGATGAGAGAATGACACGGAGATGCCAGTGTTGGACTTGAGTATACACAGTAAAAAGTCTCACAACACCAGGTTGAAGTCCAATAGGTTTATTTGGTAACAAATGCCACTATCTTTCGGGGTTCTGGCCCTTTGTCAGATGAGTGGGGAGTCATGCTCACAGACAGGACATGTAAAGTCACATACTCAGTTCACAGAATACAGATTAGAATGTGAGTCTTTACGGCTAATTAAGTCTTAAAGCTGCAGACAGTGTGAGTGGAGATAGCATTAAGTATCAGTTAAAGAGATGTGTATTGTCTCCAGACAGAACAGTAAGTGAGGTTTTGCAGTCTCACTTGTTATAGCATCTGCATGGTCTCTTCAATGTACCAAGCCTCGGAACACCCTTTTCTGCAGCATATCAGGTAGACAACGTTAGCCAAGTTAACTAAAGTACACGATACATATTCTTGCAACTCAGCCAACGTTGTCTACCTGAAATGCTGCAGAAAAGGATGTCTCAAAGCTTGGCACATTGGAGAGACCATGTAGATGCTATGACAATTGATAAATGAACACCACTTGACAATCACCAAGTAAAACTCTTCTCTTCCTGTTGGCAAACACTTCAGTGGTCAAGGGCATTCGGCTCTGATCTTTGAGTAAGTGTTCTCCAAGGCAGTCTTCATGACACATGACAATGCAGAGTCGCTGAGCAGAGACTGATAGCCAAGTTCTGCACACATGAGGACAGCATCAACCAGGATCTTGGGTTCATGTCACGCTATTTGTAACCTCCATGACCTGCCTGGGCTTGCAAAATCTCACTGTCCTGTCTGGAGACAAGACACATGTCTTTAGCCTATGCTTAATGCTATCTCCACTCACATTGTTTGCACATTTAAGACTTGATTAGCTGTAAAGACTTGCATTCTAATCAGTATTCTGTAAACTGAGTGTATGACTTCATATGTCCTGTTTGTGGTCAAAACTCCCCACTGACCTGATGAAAGAGCAAAGCCCCAAAAGCTAGCAGCGTTTGCTACCAAATAAACCTATTGGATTTTAACCTGGTGTTGTGAGACTTCTTACTTGATGAGAGAAGCCAGAGGTTGGTTGTAGACGAATGTTTTTCAAACTGGAGGCCTGTGACCCACAGTATGCCTGAAGGATCTGTGCTGGGTCCACTGTGATTTGGATGAGAATTTAGTAGGCATGGTTAGTAAGTTTGCAGATAATGTCAAGATTGGTGGCATTGTGAAGAATGAAAAATGTTGTCTTGGAATGCAATGGGATCTTGATCAATTAGGCCAGTGGGCTAATGAATGGCAGATGGAGTTTAATTTAGATAATTGCAAGGTGATGCATTTTGGTGGATTGAACCAGGGCAGGGCCTAGTCAGTCAATGCTCGGGTGTTGGGAAGTGTTACAGAGCAAAGAGATCTAGGGGTCATAGCTCCTTGAAAGTGGAGTCACAGGTGGACAGAGTGGTGAAGAAGGCATTCAGCATGATTGGTTACATTGGTCAAAACATTGAATACAGGAGTTGGGACATCTTGTTGAAGTTGTATAAGACATTGGTAAGGTCATACACTTGGAATACTATGTACAGTTCTGGTCACCCTATTATAGGAAAGATATTATTAAATAGAAAGAATGCTGAAAAGTTTTACTAGGATGCTACTGGGACTTGATGGTTTGAGTTATAAGGAGAGGATAGGTAGACTGGGACTTCTTTTTCTGGAGTGTAGAAGGGTGAGGAGTGATCTTATAGACATCTGTGAAAGAATGAGGGACATAGATCAACTCAATAGTCAATATCTTTTCCCAAAGGTAAACCTATGCCCTAGAGGGGCATAGGTTTAAAGGTGGGAGGGGAGAGATACAAAAGTGTCCAGATGCTCACCACACAAAGGGTAGTGAGTGTCTGGAACAAGCTGCCAGAGGCAGTAGTGAAGGCATGTACAATCTTGTCTTTTAAAAAGCATTTAGGCAATTACATGGGCATAGAGAGATATGGGCCAAATGCAGGCAGTTAGACTAGCTTAGGAGTTTAAAAATAGGGCGGCATGGACAAATTGGGCCGAAGAAGAGTCTGTTTCCATGTTGTAAACCTCTATGAATCTATGTGACAAGTACATATACACAAATCACAAATGATGTGGGGAGAGGGATTGAGAATTCGCTAGAATTAATAAACATTGCAAATTTTGTTTTCTTGGATCTAGAATGTCATCATCTGAGTCACTGAAATGTCCTAGAGTTTTGTAACTCCTTCCTCATGATGATTCAATAGATTCATTTCCATAACTTCCACAAACTGATGACTATTCTTTAGCAGTGAAGCACCGACTCACGTTTTCTTTGAAATTGTGGGTGATCGTAGTCATAATCCAGAAATCTGGATGTTTATAATATAAATTTCTTTTTCCATTTTTCCCCTCCCAAAACTTATGGACACATAAATATTAGAAAATATTAAATACTAAATATATTAGATTAGAGAGGCATCTATGTTAGCACAGACCTGGTGGCTGAAGGGCCTGTTCCTGTGCTGTACTGTTCTTTATTCATATAAGATGAGCCAAATGGAGGCTACATCTGTGAAATAAAGAGCTGATTCAAAGCAGGAAAAATCTGTGCTCGTGAGTATTATAGTTGTTGGTAACATGAGTCTTCGGCAAATAGAATACATTTTAAATCTTACAGATCAATTTACTGTTTTCACTATGTATTTTTATTATCATTAATATGAATGACCATGAATACCATTGAATAGATTATGTGTGCTATTTCCAACCTCACCATGACTAGTGAATAACTAAATTAAACAGACCAAAATAGAATTTGTTATTACTCATGGAACTGGAATTAGGTTTTGGTCAATTATGCATTGATTGAAAAAAAAGCAGCTTAAATACTTCATAAAGTGATCCGGTCATGTGTAGAAAAGCCATTTGTTAGTTGTATAAGCAACAGTGAATTTTCTCCATTTATTCATTCAATTTCCAACTACAAAAGGTCATTTCTGAAATCTCACAGGGTGAAAATTTACAGCAATATTGATATTTTAAGAAAATTAGAGTGGGGTTTTCCGGCTGCGCTTACCCCATAATCGGAAAATCCTGCTTGAGATCAACGGATTTTGCACAATTCCTACAACGGGCAGGTTAGGAAAATTCAGTATTTTGATATAAGAGCTGATGCTTTTCGCTTTGTCTGAGGCAGGTGTTAGTTCAGTTTCTATCGTCAACAGTTCAAAATTTCTTATCTCCGAGACTGAGGAAATGTTTGATTGCAAAGGGAGATTTTCCTCTTTAGTGTTGATAGAACATAGAACATTACATAGAACATAGAACATTACAGCACAGAACAGGCTCTTCGGCCTTCGATGTTGCGCCGACCAATATAAAAAGCAATGCCCCTCCAAACTAAACCATTCCCTTCTCTTCCATATACTTATCAACTAACCTCTTAAACGCCACCAAACTTGGCGCATCTACAACTGCTGCAGGCAGGGCATTCCACTCCCGAACCACCCTTTGGGTAAAGAACCTACCTCTGATATCCGTCCTATAACTATCACCCCTTAATTTAAAGCTGTGTCCCCTCGTGCTAGCTTTTTCCATCCTAGGAAAAAGGCTATCACTGTCCACCCTATCTAAACCTCTAATCATCTTATATGTTTCGATTAGGTCCCCTGTTAGCCGCCTCCTTTCTAACGAAAACAACCTCAAATCCCTCAGCCTCTCTTCATAAGACCTGCCCTCCATACCAGGCAACATCCTGGTAAACCTCCTCTGTACCCTCTCCAATGCCTCCACATCTTTCTTATAATGTGGGGACCAGAACTGCACACAATACTCCAAGTGCGGCCGCACTAGAGTTTTGTACAGTTGCAACATGACGTTGCGGCTCCGAAATTCAATCCCCCTACCAATAAAAGCCAAGACTCCATATGCCTTCTTAACAACCTTCTCGACTTGACTGCCTACTTTCAGGGATCTATGCACATACACACCAAGATCCCTCTGTTCATCTAGACTACTAAGAATCCTACCATTTGCCCTATACTCTACACATTTATTATTTCTGCCATAGTGCATTACCTCACACTTTTCCACATTAAACTCCATTTGCCACCTCTCGGCCCAGCTCTGCAACTTGTCCAAGTCCCTCTGCAAACTATAACACCCCTCTTCACTATCTACCACTCCACCGACTTTAGTGTCATCTGCAAATTTACTAATCCATCCTTCAATACCCTCATCCAGATCATTTATAAAAATTACAAACAGCAGGGGCCCCAAAACAGACCCCTGAGGTACACCACTTGTCACCGAACTCCACGATGAATATCTCCCATCAACCACCACCCTCTGTCTTCTATCTGCTAGCCAATTCCTAACCCAATTAGCTAAATCACCCTCTATCCCATACATCTGCATTTTCTGCAGAAGTCTTCCATGGGCCACCTTATCAAACGCCTTACTAAAGTCCATATATACCACATCAACCGCCTTACCCCCATCCACCTCTTTAGTCACTTTTTCAAAAAACTCAATGAGGTTAGTAAGGCACGACCTACCCTTCACAAAACCATGCTGACTATCTCCAATCAATTCATTACTCTCTAAATAACTATAAATCCTATCCCTAATTATTCTCTCCAATACTTTGCCCACAACAGAAGTAAGACTCACTGGCCTATAATTCCCTGGAAGGTCTCTCTTCCCCTTCTTGAACAACAGGACCACATTTGCTATCCTCCAGTCCTCCGGAACACGTCCGTAACCAACGACGACCTGAAGATCAGAGCCAGAGGCTCTGCAATCTCCTCTCTTGCCTCCTAGAGAATCCTAGGGTAAATCCCGTCCGGCCCAGGGGACTTATCCAACTTCAAACCCTCGAGAATATCTAGCACATCCTCCCTATCTACTTTGATACCTTCCAGTTTACAGCACAGAACAGGCCCTTCGGCCTTCGATGTTGCGCCGACCAATATAAAAAGCAATGCCCCTCCAAACTAAACCATTCCCTTCTCTTCCATATACTTATCAACTAACCTCTTAAACGCCACCAAACTTGGCGCATCTACAACTGCTGCAGGCAGGGCATTCCACTCCCGAACCACCCTTTGGGTAAAGAACCTACCTCTGATATCCGTCCTATAACTATCACCCCTTAATTTAAAGCTGTGTCCCCTCGTGCTAGCTTTCTCCATCCTAGGAAAAAGGCTATCACTGTCCACCCTATCTAAACCTCTAATCATCTTATATGTTTCGATCAGGTCCCCTCTTAGCCTCCTCCTTTCTAACGAAAACAACCTCAAATCCCTCAGCCTCTCTTCATAAGACCTGCCCTCCATACCAGGCAACATCCTGGTAAACCTCCTCTGTACCCTCTCCAATGCGATGGTGAGTATTTCATCGGTTATCTTGTGGCTTGATCTATACCAGGAAAGTTTCTTCCTACTCATGAGTCGCTTCGGTCTGACTCAGATAACTTACTTCAAAACAACTTTATTTACACTATATACATGAGAAGGTACTAGGTAGGTACATCTTTCCCGTGTGCAAAATGTTTCATCTTCTGCTGTACAGAATCCCTGGCACATGACTGCAGATGTCAGTCACACTATGACACACGTCACTATCTCATTACTGTAACTAGTAACCTATTGTGCTATATCTCCTCCCAGGTATAATGGTTAGCGCTGCTGCCTCATAGTGCTAAATTCCTGGCTTGGGTCACTGTCTGTGTGAAGTCTGCATGTTTTCCCCCGTGTCTGTGTGGGTTTCCTCCGGCTGCTCCGGTTTCCCTCCAGAATCCAAAAGACATGCTGGTTAAGTGCATTGGCCATTCTTAATTCTCCTTCAGTATACCAAAAAGGCACCAGAGTGTGGCAACTAGGAGATTTTCACAGTAGCTTCATTACAGTGTTAATGTAAGCACACTTGTGACAGTAATAAATAAATTGTAACAACTTCTTTAATTACAAGGTTAAAGTAATATTTACATTACTTTTTCAATTTGCTACTTAATGTGTCCAAAAATGTGTAGGTTAGGGGGAATTGGCAGGATAAATGCATGAGGTTACGGGATAGAGCGGGCAGTGGGCCTGGGTAATATACTGTTGGAGAGACTATATTATATAATATTAGGAATTCTAATATTCTAAAGGTCGCAGATATTCAAAGTTTGTCTTCAGCCAGTTTGATGCATTTCATATGATAGCAAGAAAAAGCTGAAGGCATTGACTATTGAAAATACAGTGGCTTCTAACAACATCCTATTTATAGTACTTGAAGACTTCCAGAAAAAGTATGCGCCTTGCCAAACAGTTCCAGTACAGTTACAAAACTGTAACACTACGTTTTGCACTCTCTCCTTTCCTCTCTATGTTTAGTAGGTTTTGTCTGTATGGCACGCAAGAAACAATACTTTTCACTGTATCCTAATACATCTGAAAATAATAAATCAAAATCAAATCACTCTCATCTAACTGACATGGACAAATGTCCAGACAGTGTCAAGCAACAGAAAGAAAAGTATTGATTTCAAACTTGACAATTTCCACATTGCAAGTTTATTTTAATTTGTTCAAGGAAAACTCCAGTTGATTATTCAGATTTAGCTGAGCAGTAATGGTGAACCTATACCCTTCACATGTGTCATTTATTTACTGCTTACTAAATATTTGTATGCAAATACCTCAAAACCATTGAATTCCAAACAGAAAAAAGTTTCAAGTTTTTTACAATAATATATTTTTAAAGTTAATAATTTTAACAAGTCTTGACGGATGACTAGGGAAGAATAAATCACGTGATGAATAGAATAACAGTAGTATTGAGTTCACATGAAGACCAGGAATCAGTAAAAGATTTTAATACAAAAAGTCATGAAATATGTGTGTCTGTCACATACAGATCAACAGCATGGCTGTAGCAAGCCATAATAATGTATAGTCCATGCAGGAAAATTAGTGGAGCTCCAAAGTTATTCTAAAGGATTATGATGGAAGAGTTCCATACTGTTGCTTGTGCCAATACTTGCGTAACCATGGGAGAAAAATGTCAACTAAGCAGTACTGATCAAAGTTGGCAGAGGGCAGCTGTGCTGCAAGGGAGGGTGTGATAAGTGCACTAGGATGATTCAGTTTAAGTTCACTATAGTTTTATGCCTCTTGAGATTTAACTCTTGCATGTTCTGGTTCAATAACAGAAGATACGTTAAAATCCTGATTCTTGCAAGTTTCTCAAGCATCTGATTTCTGTCCTAGCATCTAAATACAAAGTAACACCAACGCTTTGTCTCCGGTGACATTGGCTCTTGTATCAAAGCAATATAAAATGACTGCTTAGATTCGCTCTTGATATTAAAACATTCAGCTAGAATTTCTTACTGCCCACCAAGAGAGATAATAGAGGAAATATTGACCAACACAATTTCATAATAAATTGGCAGGTGGCATAAAGGTTAGCACTGCCACCTCACACCGCCAGGGGCCTGGGTTCAATCCCTGCCTTGGGTCACTGTCTATGTAGAGTTTGTGCATTCTCTCATTGTCTGCGTGGGTTTCCTCGGGGAACTCTGGTTTTCTCCCATGGTTCAAAGATGTGCAGATTAAGTGGATTGATCATGAGTCTGTTGGAGAGTCAGTGAGCCAAATGGGATCCTTCTGCACTGTTGAGATACTATGATAAAGGTTCTCCTGGTGTTAAATTCAATATATACATATTTCAGTATCCATAATCAGAATTGGTTTTGCTGAATAGACTTTTTTTTTAATAGGGCAGCTATCAAATAGCCCTAGGAATGAGCACAAAACACGTTTCCCTGGGTACAAATGTTGCCTATCCTACAGTTGGTGTGTGCTGGCTCATCCTATCCTGCCCCTTTAGAGTACAAAACCAGCAAAAACTACTCCCAGGTTAATGTAGTCCACACCATTGTTAGTATTTTTATTAATTGGAAGCTGGCATAATTGTGGTTTGTACTTGGGAAAGGTGCAATGATTGTCATTATTTGCACCACCCATGATGAAATAAGTTTCCACAAAAACAGTGAGAGGCAGGAATTTTCCAATGTGCATACTCTTAACTTTTAGTCTTTAATTTTGTTTTGAGTTATTAAATATTGTGTTGAAAATTATTATTTATTTTTAGATATCTGACAATTTCTACTAAGTTTAACTCTAGACCCTAAAGCACGTTCAGACTCAAAATGTGTTTTTGTGGTTTCCGTTGATTGATATATTTTGTTCAAGAGAATTATGTTCTGTTGACTTTGACTCCTTCCATATCTGTTCTTTGCTTTGTTTTCAATTTTCACAGTAACTTCATTACAGTGTTAATGTAACACAAATAAATAATCTTTGAAATCTTTTCCTCACTCCTTGTTTAACTTTCTATCAGTAGAGGCTAGAACAGTCAAGTAAATGAATTTTCTCAAAACTTAAAAGTTAATTTGCAGCATGGATTCCATTATATTTCCATGAGAATGATAATCATATTTCACATGTGGCATTCTGTAGCAGACAATGCAAACAAAACATGAAAGGAAACTAGCATGATCTCAGTTCATAGAGTATAGAATCCTACAATGCAGAAGGAGACCATTCAGCTCATCAAGTCTGCACCACCCAGGCCCTATCTCCATAATCCCATGCATTTACCTTAGCTAGTCCCCCTAATACTAAGGGTCAATTTAGTACGACCAACCCACCTAACCCACACACCTTTGGACTGTGGGAAGAAACCAGAGCAATTGGAAGAAACCCACATAGACGTGGGGAAAATGTGTAAACTCTTCACATTTAGTGACCCAGCCGGGAATCAAATCTGGATCCCTGGCACTGTGAGGCAGCAGTGCTAATCACTGTGCCATCCTAACAACTGTGCCGCCTAACCACTGTGCTCGTCTTCAGGACATTTGTACTGAATGTGCAAAAATAAATAAATAGCCCATTATAAAGGTACTAATTACTTATCTTGAAATATATTCTTCAAATTACCACCACACTTAAATTTTATATTAGAATTCAGTATATGCCAAAATTGATGGCTTGCTAATTCACTTCTAAAAGGGAGCATGAAATATATTATGCAAAATTATAAATGTACATCCAAGGTTGCTAGTGGGCAATAAATATTTGCAGTAAATAATTAATGTCTGGCATCCTGCATGCTATAACTGCTTAAATATTTTATTGGAATCCAAATGCGTATTAAAATATACACTCCTACCAACTTTGATCCCATCCATATGAAGATGATCAAGATGCAAAACCTGCTCCAGTTCTGGTGGGAATCTATCTTCTGCAAACAACCACATAATTGCTTGGTAATAGCTGAGAATCTTGGCTTTTAGCCCTATTGCACAGAAATTGTTCTATAACATTTTTGAACCTTTTTTGAGGTGAGGCATTAACAGGCTATCAATTTCCATCGTGCATGGAAAATGGATACAAGAAAAAAACAATTCCTTTTCTCAAATTATGTTATATAATATTCAGTATTGGAACCTGACAATTATACTCTTAACATTAGATGGGGCATTCAGTTACACTGCTTTTACACATAACAGAATTACTTGTGTGCCACCTTTGGAATGACTCTCACTTCCTTCAAAGTGAGGTGATATGCTGCATTGAGCACACTTGTTCTTGTATTTTTATAATTTATTCTCCCCTTCGATATGGCCTATTGCAAGTAATGAAGTCTTTCCCAGGCTTGTTTCTTTTAATGAACAAATGAGTTGGGTAACAGATTTCTAATTGGCACCAGGCAAACAGAAATCACTGATGTAGAATTTCTGAGCTCTGCATTAATCAATCCATATGTTCACAGAAATTTCAAGGAGCACACCATGTGCTCTGAGACTTAATCTGTGATGATTTCTTCCTTGTAGAGATTTAATCAGGTCTCAGACAAAATACAACAGCTTTTGACACTAGAGCATGTGTGCTTCGGGCACCTGCATATCTTCTATATAAACGTATTTGCTTGTAAGCAAATGAATTCTCAACTATCAGGAACATCTCATGTTTTGTGTGACATTGGCACTTTCATTCTGTTATGAATTTAGCTTTGAACCAAACAAAAGACTGCAATAAACATGCTACTATGGCTGTGATTCTCTAGAAAAGAGCTCAGTGCTACCACCAGCAGAAAGACCAGAGTGTTTCCTACTGACGCTGGCTGCACTTGCTGGTTGGGGTGCAACCACCTTTTGTTTGGAAAAAAAACCCAATGGGAAACACCAACCAACCTGGCTTCATACAGATTGGGGCACCTCTAGTCAGGTTCCTCAACCCCACTGCTCCGATCCAGATCCTCACCCTCACCCCTCCATTCAGGGTCTTTATCCTCCCTCCCTTTCTAGTCAGCGTCTAGACCCTGACTAGAAAGGGACCACCTTTCCCCGCTCCAGTCAGGGTCCTCACTCCCCTCCCCCCCACCTCCAGTCAGGGTCTTCACCCCCACCTCTCCAGACAGGGTCCTCACTCCCATGCCTCCAGTCAGGGTCACGGCCATGTCACCTTCCAGCTAGGGTCATCGCTCCCCCCCACCCTCCAGTCAAGGTCTTCACACCCCCACCCCCGCCTTAGGGTCCTTCGCCCTAACCTAATGCGGGTGGCATGGTGGCACAGTGGTTAACACTAAGGACTGGGATTCAATTACCAGGTTGAGTTACTGTATGTGTGGAATCTGTATATTCTCCCTGTATGCGTGGGTTTCCTCCGGGTGCTCCAATTTCCTCCCACAGTATGAAAGATGTGCTAGTTAGGTGTATTGACCATGCTAAATTCTCTTTCAGTGTACCTGAACAAGTGCAGGTGTGTGGCAACTAGGGGGTTTTTCACAGTGACTTAATTTGCAGTGTTAATAGTTATGTACACTAATAAATAAACTTAAAATTGAATACCTTCCATTGACTCCCAAAAGATGTGAGGGTTAGGTAGATTAGTCATGCAAAATTGTCCCTTAGTGTCAGGAGGATTAATAGGGTACGTATGTGGGGTTACAGGGAAGGCACCTAGATTGGATGGTTGTTGATGCAGGCTCAATGAGCAAAATAGCTTCCTTCTCACTGTTGGAATTCGACGACTCAGCTTTAGCTAGATGTATTTCTGCCTTGCCTGCACCCACACAATATAAAGAATACGTTATTCCATGTTTATATTTACTTAATAAACATGCAAAAATAAGTATTGAGATCACATATCCAACAACAGTGTTTATTACACTTTTCATTTATTAAAGAAATGCAAATAATCAGTCTAAATTCCCAATTAGTTATGTGAGAATAATCAATAGTATGCTAAGAAGGTCTTTTTTAAAAATACTATCGTCCAGCCAATCATGGAAGGTTTGGTTAATTAACGCTGGTGTAAGAAACCTTCCATTTGCAATGTTTTAACTACAACACTCTGAGACCGAGATACTGTTAACCTCTACCTTCAATGAATTTCATAGAGTTTAGACAATTTCAACAGTGAGTTTAACCATTGAGATCTGTTTTACATTCATTCGGTGTTACAAATAAACAAAAAGTAGATAAATACTTAGAAAAATAAGTTTAAACGTTTATGGAAAATTACTGTTTGAGTCATGCCATTTATAAAAAATTGTGCTCAAAAGCTCTTCCTCATTTAGGATTGGGTTTCTAATTGAATTGATGTTTCAAAGGCACCATTTGGGGCGTCTGCCAGATTACACACCATGTGATGCCACAAATGTGGCAGAAGTTTGTTTTCCAATGGAAACATAATCATCATCACTTTTCCAGTGGAAGGTGTGTCCCTTCCAAACCCCACCATCGCCACCTTTTCGCTACACTGTGCAGAGGAAGAGGCTTTCCTAAACACACGTTCCTAAATCCTTTTGCTGCGCTTCTGGAATATTTCCATGTTTCCTTCAGCAAACAAATGGGCATATCCTATTAGACAGCTTCTATTCCTTGGTTTTCAATAGGCTGTGCAACAGGCCTCCAGTCCACTAATATGGTATTCAAATTTATAAGGTCTGAGAAGACATTGTAGAATTGAACATTAGATATGTACAGAAACAGATCTATTGTGGAATGACATTAGCCTATAAACTGGGGTGAGGATTTATTGCCAAAGGGGTATAAAGTCATCTTGGTCTAATTGATGCCTTAATGCCACCTTCTTAATTTCACTATAAAAACATAGAAAATAGATGCAGGAGTAGGCCATTTGAGCCTGCACCATCATTCAATATGATACTGGCTGATCATGCACTTTTAATATTTCATTCCCACCTTCTGTGCATATACTTGATCCCTTTAGCCACAAGGGCCATGTCCAACTCCCTCTTGAACATGTCTAACAAACTGGCTCCAACAGCTTTTTGTGGTAGAGAATTTCAGAAATTCACAACTCTGAGCGAAAAAGTTCTTCCTCATCTACAGTCCCTCGTTCTAACCATTGAGAATCTCCCTTTTACATATAAGTTATTCAAATACATTGGACTTCTGGTTCTGGAAATTTGAATATGCAATTTGAAACCATGTGATCTAAAGCCCATGTTCAGCTTGTTGCTGGTTTAAATTAAGAATCCTCTTCGTTCTACAAAAGGTTAAACAGGATCCACCTGGATTGTTTAAAGCTTGGCTTTGAGTGCAGGAAAGGATTCCATTCACATTAATGTCTTACCACATTTAATTTGATTGAGAGCATTCAGTTACTAGATGATCAAACTTTCAACATCAGGCAGAATTAAACAGGAAGGAGATTTTTGAGGTGGTTGTGTGGTCACATTGTTTGATGTGGTTTCCTGTAGTAATAGAGCTGAAACAATCTTTCCTTTCTCAAATGTACTGACTCTGTAGTTAATAACACCTGATTATAAAAGCTTTGAAAGGCCTCTTCTTTCCAGTGATATGTCCCTTTAAATGTATTCAGTACAGGCGCGATTGCCAAGTATATCTGTTCATTTATTTCATTGTATCCTTGCTGAAATTGCAGATGAAAACATTGCAATTACCTGTGCTTTCATGTGATTGTCCTAAAAAGCTGAACAGATCAAAATGCCTCAGCACATATGCTGACATCCTCAACCAACCTTTGTAACCTCTAAGCTTGACTATCCCAGTTACCATCTTCAGTAAATATGAAGTCATCCAAAAATGCTGCTCATTCTCTAGTTCACATGTGGCCCATCATGAAAACTAGTCACATTAATAATGTGGCTCTATTGCAGAACCCACAGGTAACCATAACCCCAGTTTCACATTAAATACATTCAAAAATACACATTAGGTACAGGAGTAATCCACTCGACTCTTTGACCTTGCTTTGCCATTCAATAACATCATGGCGGATTTAATAGTAACTTCAACTCCACATTCCCACCTACCATCAATAATCTTTTACCCCCACCCTTGCTTATCAAAAATGTCTCTATCTCGGCCTACAAGTATTCAAAAACTCTGCTTCCAACACCTTTTCAGACACTTTCCTCACCTCTGTCTGAAGTAAGAAATCCCATATTTTTAAACAGTGTTCCCTAGTTCTTGATCCTCCCACAAGAGGAAATATTCTGTCCACATCCAACCTGTCATGACTCCTTAAGATCTCACAAATCAACTCTAACTCTTGTAGACTCCAGCAGATACAAATCTGTCCAACCTTTTCCCAAAAAACAACCCACCCATTCCAGGTATTTGTCCAATAAATAAACCTGAACTGCTTCTAACTCTTTCACATCCTTCCTTAACTAAAGAATCAATACTGTACATAGTACTGCACTACTCACTAATGCTTCGTATAAGTGAAGCACAACCTCCCTACTTTTGCATTCAATCCCCCCTGCAATGATAACATTCTATTATCTTTTCTAATTACTTGCTGTACCTGCATTCTAATCTTTTGCTATTCATGCACAAGGACAGCCAGATCCTTCTACATCTCAAAGATCTGAAACCAGCCACCATTTAAATAATTTGATTCTTTTTTATTCTTCTTATCAAAATGAACAATTTCACATTTTCCCACATTATACTCCATTTGCTAAATCTTTGCACAGTCATTTAACCTAACTTAAGTTCACTTAAACATTCATCAACAATCCAATAGCTTGCCTTCTCTTTGTTACACAACCTCATAGTGTCTTCTTGGTTGCAATGCAAGTATAAAAGCCACTAAATAAACATTGCAAAACGAATGAAATCATTTCATATTGAATACAAAAGTTAACTGATAACACTTTGCAGTTCTTTAGTGCTTGCCTTACTGCTTCTATGCAGTGCCACTCCAATAAAAGCAATAAAACTGGTGGAAGATGTCTGATTTTCAGTAGAATAGATTAAGATGGCCTTAGAGGATAATCTAGAATAGCTCTGGGCATACGTCGTAATAATATGGACTGACTAGTTGACTCACAAAGACAAGGGAACTGCCAGAGTGACAAGAATGGGGGGATGAATTCTGTCTACCTCAGAGGAGCAACAGGTTCTCGTAACAGGTGGTGCCCTTAAATCCTAGTAATCTTTTGGAATACAGATGAATGGCTGCTATGATACCCTGCAAGCTCTTTAACACAATGTAGTCCATAGCCATAATAGCAGCTGTCTGAGTTTTCCTGGCAACATGCTGACCTTGCATGACTGCAGTCTGGTGAGTTTCCACTGCAGCATTCTACTGTTGAGTGGCTACTGTTTGTGCTGCAACAGAGACTGCAACATCGATCATCAGCTGCTGCATCATTGATAAGTTCACATGTGCAAAATGTATTTGACCACCATTTGCAATTTGAAAAAAGTGGGCTTAAAGCTCAACGCAAAGATTTGTGCCAAGTTAGTGCAGATTCCTCTATGTTCCATGCTCCTTGACATTGAATGCAGCCCTTCTGACAGGCTTTCCAATACACCAAGCATTTTGTTCATAGTTCTCTGCAGAAGAACTTGTGCAACATGTCTATCTGACAAGTTGGCATCTATACAATCTTTGCCTCCTGCCTTGACAACAATGACCAGTGTTTTTCTAGTTGAAGATCCTGTCACTGCTTTCCTTTTAGAATCTGAGTATCTCAATTGATGGTTGTGAGTGTGAAATTTAGTAATGATACATCTTCAACATCACTGTCATCTTGCTGTTCCTCCATTGTCTGGCTGGGTTGTATTCTTGGGCATCTGAGAAAAACAGAAGAGGACAATTAAGGTGAAGTGAAGACATTTGAAGATAGTTTGACCACTCACGAGGTCTTCCAAGTTCTGCTCCCACTGCCTTCTAAATGCATGTCTGTAGAGCCTTCTGGCCCTCTGTAAGTCTCTTCTGCTCTCACTTCTTCCAACATGGCCTCCTGTACTGCAAGCCTGCTGTCTTCTGTGCTGCGCCATTATTTAATATTCTCCAGGTCAGTTTTACTTTCTGTGTTAGAAACAGAACATATTAAAAAGACTTAGCAGGTTTGACATACCTGTGGAAAAAAACAGCGTTAACGTTTTCAGTCCGTGTGATTCTTCTTCAGAGGTTTGCTTTCTGTATGACTGCCAATACCTACTCCAGTCTCAATGCACTTCCCCCTTAAGGTGCAGGCCAGCTTTAAGAATTGTAAGCATGCTTTAACTGGTTGTAATCACTCATGATATTAGCCTCCTAGTTAATCAACAGCACAGATTCTGCTGGCTGGATGGTGAAATAATTGAAGTAGGAACTTGAAGTTGGCATGTTCCCTTTCCCAAAATTGCAGTCACCGGGCACAAGTTAAATGTACATTGCAATGCCCTTGACAGTTTCCAGGATTGTCAAATGTAGCCCCCCTCCCTGCCCATTGACACTTAACAAAATAATTCAGCATTCTCCATGACAAGCTCTTTACATCTATACAATAAGGTTAAAGACATCACACACCCATTTTGATAAGCAAGCTATGTTTATCATTGGGGTGGCTAAGTATTTGTTAAGCTAGTGAGTGTGTTAACCTTGACTCAGTGGGTGCAACTTGCATCACTAAGTAATTGGTGCAATCTCCACAGAAGAGCATTAAGCACCTAATTTAGGCTCAAATTGCAGTCACAAATGGAGTGTTGCATTTCCGTAAGATCCCAACACTATTTGAAGATAAGCAAAGAACATAGAACAATACAGCACAAAGAGGCCCTTTGGCCCACGAGTGACGCCGATCCCATCTAAAGAAGTTGTTTGCTATCCTAGCTAACATTTATCCCTCACCCAAAATCATTAAAGTTGCTTGCAGTGCCTCACTTCGTACATTTTCTGACAATTATTGCACTTCAAAAGTATAATGTCCAGTAGAATTGGACAAATTGTGTCATTTTAGTGTTAGAATAAGGCAGGTAGTACAGGAATCCCTGAGTCTACTTTGCTTGCTAATCGGTTTTCCATTCTGGATATGGATGAGGGAAATAGTTGCTAAAGGGAATGTGCAGGCAGAGCCAAGTCAGTGATAGCAAGAGTGGCTCAGCTTTGCAGGAGGAGAGGAAGGAGAGTGAAAGAGCAACATGATAAGGGATTTGATGGTCAGGGAATCAGACAAGCTTTTCTGCAGCTGTAAACAACACTCCTAAGATGTCTACTTGGTACCAGGATCAAGGATGTCATGGAGCAGATGCACAATATCCTTCTGGGACAGGATGAACTTACCTGATGAAGGAGCAGCACTCTGAAAGCTAGTGGCTTGTGCTACCAAATAAACTTGTTGGACTTTAACCTGGTGTTATGAGACTTCTTACAGAGTGAACAGCCAGAGATAATGGTCGACATAGGTAAGAAACAGGTGAGGTTCTGAAGGCAGATTTTAGGGAGTTAGGAAGGAAATTAAAAAGCAGAACTTCAAAAGCAGTAACCTCAGGATCACCCTCAGTGCCATCTGCTAGGAAAAGGAGGATTGAACACCTGGCTGGAAAATTAGTATAAAAAGAAGGACATCAGATTTTTGAGACATTGGAACTGATTCTGGAGCAGGTGAGATGAGTTACACCTTAACAGGACTAATATCCTTGCAGGGAAATTTGTGGGTGCTGTTGGGAGAGAGGATTTAAACTAACATGTCAGGGGGGTGGGAACCTGACGGGTAGTTCAGATGGGAAAAAAGTACAAAGAACAAAGAAAATTACAGCACAGGAGTAGGCCCTTTGGCTCCCCAATTCTGCACTGACCATGCTGCCCATCTGAACCTAAAACTCCCTACCCTTCCAGAGGCCATTTCCCTCTATTCCCATTCTATTCACATATTTATCCAGGCGCTTCTTAAAAATCATTATCATATCTGCTTTCACTATTTTCCTCAGCAATGAATTCCAGGCACCCACTACCCTTTTTTTAAAAAAAAACTTGCCTCATACGTCTCCTTTAAACCTTGCTTATCGCATCTTAAACCTGTGCCCCCTAGTAATTAACTTTTCCACCTTGGGAAAAAGTTTCTGACTATCCACTCTGTCTGTGCTCTTCGTAATCTTGTAGACTTCTATTAGGTTGCCCCTCAACCTCCGTCATTCCAGTGAGAACAAAACAAGGTTCTCCAACCTCTTCCTCATAGCTAATGCCTTCCATACCAGAGAACATCCTACTAAATATTTTCTGTATCCTCTCCAAAGCCTCCACATCCTTCTGGTAGTATGGCGACCAGATTGAACACCATATGCAGCCTAACTAAGATTCTATAAAGCTGCAACATGACTTGCCAATTTTTAAACTCAATGCCCTGGCCGTGGAAGGCAAGCATGCTGTATGTCTTCTTGACTATCTTAAGTAAAGCTTGTAATAGGAAGTGGAAAAATAGCAAAATTAGAAGACAAGTGAAACAAAGGTGCGCATCTAGGCTTAAAAATTGGAATAATATTTAAAAAGTTAATCTCCCACAATCAATGAATCAAAGTATTGTAGCCCTATCACACCCAGTTATAACTAAAGGAGGTGGTTTCACAAACATTCCCATCCTTAACATGTGCGGGCCTTAAACTTTTTTTGTTAGCACACGTTAACGACAAGATAGGGAGATCGACTTGCACACGGCCTTTGTGGAAGCTTTCAGGTTAATGTGTGGCTTACAGGTCCAAAAGACTGCACAGTTTGAAGGGCACATTGATGATAATATTCTTGAATAAGGCAGTGTGAATTTGCACATACAGCTTCATTTAGAACGCATTTGTTTGTCACCATGTTCTGTTGGGGAGAACTGCCATTGGCTCCATTGTAGCTAATTTCCTTAATGTTTCTCATACTCCATTAAATAACAGCACTTTCTTGTCTTTGTTTTGTGTTCCTTCATATTTTTGGGGCATTTTTCTTCAAAGGTTTGGGGATTTCTTTCCATTTTGCTGCTCATAATTTATTGGGAGACTTTTTTTGTTTCTTCAGCTATTCGTATCAGTTTCAGTTTCCAGTTGTTACAAGACAAGTTTATTAAAAGACATGTTTCACTATATTTCACTTTCATTAGATCAAGAGGGAATTCGTGGTGAACAGGATTGTGACAGTTTCATGTTGAATGTTTTGCTTTAAAAAGAATGAAATTGTGTACATAAAAACACACATTTGTATCCAATTTTACTGTTAAAAAGTATGACTCTACCTTTATCAAAACATTATTTAAAAAATGGAAAGAATTTTTATCACCTTCAAATATGTCATTATCTAGAGATACGAAACAAAACATCATTAAAATGTCAAAACAGTCTGCATGGCATAATTAATGATCCAGCAAACAAATGCATTGAATAATATGAAGTTTGTTATAGAGATATAAAACAAAATTTTAGTATTGTTAAAAGTGACACCTCTTTACTACAAAATGTGCTTTGAAGCATCTTAGAACCCCTACTGCGCAGAAGGAGGCCATTCGTCTCATCGAGCCTGCACCAACAGCAATCCTACCAGACCCTATTCCCGTAAATCCCTGCTAATCTTCCTGACGTTCAGGGGCAATTTAGCATAGCCAATCCACCTAACCCACACATCTTTGGACTGAGAGAGGAGCCCACGCAAACACGGGAAGAACATGCAAACTCCGCATAGACAGTTACCTGAGGCTGGAATTGAACCAGGGTCACTGGCATTGTGAAGCAGTAGTACTAGTCATTGTGCCACCATGCAGCTGATCTTTATAAACAAAGAACAAAGAAAATTACAGCACAGGAACAGGCCTTTCTGTCCTCCAAGCCTGCACCGATCATGCTACCCGACTTAACTAAAATCCTCTGCCCTTCTGGGGACCATATCCCTCTATTCCCACCTCATTCATGTAGTTATCAAGATGCCCCTTAAAATCACTACCATATCTGCTTCCACTACCTCCCCCGGCAACAAGTTCCAGGCACCCATCACACTCTGTAAAAAAAATCTGTCTCATACATCTCTTTTAAAACTTGCCCCTCACACCTTAAACCTATGCCCTGTAATAATTGACTGTTCCACTCTGGGGAGAAAGCTTCTGACTATCCACGGTGTCCATGCCTATCATAATCTTGTAGATTTTATCAGGTCTCCCCTCAATCTCTGTCGCTCCAGTGAGAACAAACCAAGTTTTTCCAACCTCTCCTCATAACTAATGCTCTCCATACCAGGTAACATCCTGGTAATCTTTTCTGTACTCTCTCCATAGTCTTCACATTTTTCTGGTAGTGTGGCGACCAGAATTGAATACTATATTCCAAGTGTTACCTGTCCAAGGTTCTATAAAGCTTCAACATGACTTGCCAATTTTTAAACTTAGAACCCTGGTAGATGAAAGCAAGCATACCATATGCCTTCTTGACTACCTTCTCCACCTGCATTGCTACTTTCACTAACCTGTGTACCTGTACACCCAGATCTGTTTGCCTATCAATACTCTACCATTTACTGTATATTTCCTATCTGTATTAGAGCTTCCAAAGTGCATTACCTCACATTTGTCCAGATTAAACTCCATCTGCATCTCTCCACCCAAGTCTCCAACCAGTCCATATCCTCTGATGGTCCTCATCGCTATCTGCAGATCCACTAATCTTTGTGTCGTCCACAAACTTACTTATCAATCCAGTTACGTTTTCCTCCAAATCATTTATACGTAATACAAACAGCAAAGGTTCAGCATTGATCCCTGAGGAACACCACTTGTCACAGTTCCATTCAGATAAGCATCCTTCCACTGCTACCCTCTGTTTTCTTTGACCGAGTAAGAAGTCTCACAACATCAAGTTAAAATCCAACAGGTTTATTTGGTAGCAAAAGCCACTAGCTTTCAGAGCACTGCTACTTTGTCAAGTAAGTGGAGGGCATACAAACAGGGCATATAAAGACTCAAACTGAATAATTAATTACTGAATAATGATCAGAATGCGAGTCTTTACATTTAATTAAGTCTTAAAGTACAGACCATGTGAGTGGAGAGAGCATTAAGCACAGGTTAAAGAGATGTGTATTGTCTCCAGACAGGGCAATTAGTGAGATTTTGCTAGTCCAGGTAAGTCGTGGGGGTTACAGATAATATGACATGAACCCAAGATCCCGGTTGAGGCCACCCTCATGTGTGCAGAACTTGGCTATCAGTCTCTGCTCAGTGATTCTGCAAAGCAGTGTATCGTGAAGGCTGCCTTGGAGAATGCTTACCCGAAGATCAGAGTCCGAATGCCTGTGACAGCTGAAATGTTCACCAACAGGAAGAGAACAGTCTTGCCTAGTGATTGTCGAGCGGTGTTCATTCATCCATTGTCATAGCATCTGCATGGACTCCCCAATGTATCATGCGTCCTGGAGCATATCAGGTAGACAACATTGGCCGAGTTGCAGGAGTATGTACTGTGTACCTGGTGGATGGTGTTCTCACATGAGATAATGGCATCCCTCTCGATGATCCGCCTGCAGGCAATGGTTTTTTTGAGGTTGTGCAGTTGTTTGAAGGCAACAAGTGGAGGTGTGGGGATGGCCTTGGCGAGATGTTCGTCTTTATCAGTGATGTGTTGAAGGCTCTGGAGGAAATGTCATAGCTTCTCCGCTTCGGGGAAGTACTGGACAATGAAGGGTACTCTGTCCACTGTGTTTCATGTTTGTCTTCTGAGGAGATCAGTGCAGCTTTTCACTGTGGTGCATCAGAACTGTCAATCAATGAGTTGAGTGCCATAATCTTCTGGGACCTGTAGCCAGTTAGGATACAAAGCTTTCTTTCAAGGCCCCAGCAATTTCCTCCCTTGCCTCTCTCAGTATTCTGGGGTATATCCATCAGGCCCTGGAGACTTGTCTACCTTAATGTTTCTCAAGAACCCCAATACCACCTCTTTTTTGATCGCAACATAACTTAAACAATCTACACATCCTTTCCCAGAATCATCATCCATCAATTCTTTCTCTTTGGTGAATACTGACATAGATTCCCTCTCTTCTCCAAATTGAAGAAATTCAAGTTATGTGGCAGGCAAAGAAATGTATTATTTGTTGCATCAAATTGTGAAAATCTAATAGCATTGAAGACTTTTGAATCAATGTATCTTTAATAAGTAGAGTCAATGTTTCGAGTCTCAGTGATCCTTTGGCTCTGACGAAGCTTCATCTGGACTCGAAATGTTGGCTTTATTTTCTCCCAGTAAAAAGTCTCATAACACCAGGTTAAAGTCCAATAGATTTATTTGGTAGCACAAGCCACTAGCTTTCGGAGTGCTTCTCAGGTCAATCTATTCTCTCCCCAGAACTGCTGTCAGACCTGCTGAGTTTTTCCAGCATTCTGTGTTTTTGTTTCAGATTCCAGCATCCGCAGTAATTTGCTTTTAACTTTGATAATTGCTGGCTAGTTTTAGCTAGCTACTTTGAGTCCACTGGAACGATCAAGTTTCGGTTTCACTTAGGTGAATGATCCATAAATTTGGATTTATTTACGATGACTTTTTACATGGGTTTTTCACAATAATATGCTGTGCTTATTTTGAAATTTTCATTGAAGAATTATTTTTCTTTTCCTTTTGCAGTGCGCTTGGTGGGACTTCGGCTCTCCATATCCCACCATTTCCAAGTGGTGGTTGTCTCATTGATTATGTGCCACAAGTTTGCCAATTACTCACCAACAAGGTAACACAAAGAAAAGCAAGATTCATTTCATATTATTCAATTATATGGAACCTCGGTTAGATCGCAGATGTATACAGTACTGTGTGCAGTTTTGATCCCCTTACCTTAGGAAGGATATTATTGTCATCGACCGAGTGCGTTAATAGTTCGCCAAATCTGTTTTCAGGATAGTGGAACTGTCTTATGAGGTGAAATTGGGGAAACTGCAACTGTCATTCTCATGTTTCAAATAATGAAGACTGATCTCATTGAAACTTTGAAAAAGGATAGACAGGATAGATGCAGGTAAGATGTTTCTCCTGGTTAGGAAGTCGACAATAAGGGGGAAGCCATTTAGGACCAAGATGAAGAGAAAGGTTTTACTCAGAGGGTTGTAAATCTTTGGAATTCTCTATCCCAGAAGGCAGTGCAAGTTCAGTCATTGAGTATGCTTAAAGTAGAGAGTGACAGATTTCTAAATAC
The DNA here is from genome assembly GCA_024679065.1 of Sphyrna mokarran. Taxonomy (NCBI): domain Eukaryota; kingdom Metazoa; phylum Chordata; class Chondrichthyes; order Carcharhiniformes; family Carcharhinidae; genus Sphyrna; species Sphyrna mokarran. Next base: position 19,062,547 of record JAGIQG010000005.1, read on the forward strand.
CAGTGACATAAAGAGATTGGGATAGTCTGGGGCAAAGACATTGAAGTGGATGATTAGCCAATCATATTGCATATAGGAGTATTCTTGCTTATTCTATTTACAGTTGGAACTAGCTCCTACAGGAGGCTGAAATATTCAAGAACAGAAGCCAAGGAAAAATTGTTTATGCTGTTGGTTAGCTGTTGGCTGTTCTGTTATATAATCTTGGTTAAGACTTTAATTTCTCCCAAGCAAATCAACGATAGTTATTTGTATTCATGTGATGAATATGGATATGGTTCTTAACTAGTAAATTCTTGTAATTGTCCTGATGAATGCAAGACAAAAAGCTTCAACAAAATGTCTTTTTTCAGCAATACTCAGGTTCTATGTTACTAAACAATTAATTTCTCTTGCATTAATTTGTGTATGAAAAACAACTGCATTGCAGTCTTATGCCGCTATTCTTTGAGGAGTGCTACTGTGGTGGGCCAGTTGGAAACCACATGCTGAATGTATAGCACCTACCATAGAATAAATTATTACAGTTTCTGTAATAATGTTAGTACACTTTTAACCATCAATGTTTGCATTTGACATTTGTTAATAAACCCTAGCAATTTTCTCTGTTAGCGCCAATCAGTAAGCAATCACAAAAGTAATGTTGTTCTGCTGACAATCATCTGGTCTATGTTCGGCACCACATAGTAAAAACTATGATTAATGTTAAAAATCTACATGTAGGTATTTAAGCTCAAGCATCTGGCAGATGCTTTGTGCCATCATTATGTTCTTATGCTACACAAATATAAGTTTAAGGCCAGACAGGGCAGATAAGATAAAAGACTGTCTACAATAGATCTTCTAGTTGAGATAAAATGTCAAAATGAACGCCAGTAGAAAACAAATTAAAACAGTAGTTCGGGTGGAATTTTCTGCTTCCGCCAACAGCAGGAATCATGGAACCAGCTACCTGTCACATAAGCTAGTGCCTAGATGTTGGAGCCAGCCGAGTCATGATGGGGTGTGCCACTTCCTATCTGCCCCACCACGAGATACAAAATGTTCCTCACAGCAGCATACGTCATGAATTGAATAGTGCAAGATCTCACATACTCAGCTGCCCAGTCTCCAGCAGAAGTCAGTCTAATTTTCACTCCCACCATCGAACTTCATCTCTGGAACAGAAAGTTCTGCCCAAAGTACTTAAAGAGTAATCTTATCTTAGATAACTGAAATTTAAAGTTAACATATCCTACAGTATGCCATACCAATATCTATCTTCTAAAACTAAAGGTAAGCCTTTTTTTGAAGCTGTTTGTTATTTTGCTCAAATACAGCCCCAAAGAAAAATACTTCAAATTAATTCTGTCTGGCTAGAGATAAATTAAATAGAAGGATTAGCTAGAAATAATTAATTGTTGTTCCGAGAAAGCTGGTAGCCAGTTAAAGTGACCATGGTTGTTATGAAAATCCAATTGGTTCACAAATTTCCTTTAGGGAAGGAAATCTTATCGAGTCTGGTCGATATGTGATTCCAGTCCCACATGTGGTTAACTCTTAACTGAAGTGGTCTACCTTGCTAATCAAATCATTTACTGCAAGGACTGGCAGCAATTCTAGACAAAGGTGCATCATCATAAGGGAATGAAGAATGGGCAATGCCAGCCTTGCAAATTCCAAACATAAATAATTTTTAAAAGGATGAAGAAATTACTTCCATTGAATGCATTAGTAGCATTTGCTTCTCATCTGTGTAGCAAGTCATTACAGTATGATTAAGATTAGTTTGCCACAGAACAAATATTGAACAGAAACAGCTATTGGTTCATGGTGCCCACTCCATTTACAGACAGAATACGATTTGGCCTATCATAAATTCTACTCCAGTTGTTTACAATCATTGCATACTAGTTCGATCAAGTTTTATGCTGTTGTTTTTTCTCCACGTGAGCCTCTTAGTCTAAACTCACTCTCCTGCTTCCTCTTCCTTTGTTCAAAAGAAATTTATGGATTCTGCTTGGATGGTAGTTTGCTTAACAAATCACATTCAAACATCTGTGCAGATTTTTCACTCTATCCTACTCCTTTTTCTTGATGTTCGTCACAAACTTGTCATCTTGTTACTACCTTACTAACCTGTGGAATTAAGCCATCATACTAATGCCCACCTATTTGATAACTTCTTTTACTTTGGTTAATATAGCAGCAGCTAGAAATTTCATGAGTGGCGATGTAATCACTTTGACGATACTTAACTTCACGAACTTCAACCCTTTTGTCACTCAGACCCATGTGTTTTCTAACAAACGTAATTTAACTGTTTTTACTCAGAATTTGTTCCACATTCTATATGTCATAGTGTGGCATGTAGGCATAAGCATAGAACCCCTATAATACGGAAGGAGGTCATTTGGCCCAGCGAGCTTGTACCAACCACAATCAGACACAGGCCCTTTTCTTTCTTTGTACTGGTTATTTTCTACTTGCATGCTGTTGTTTATTTTCCAATTCAAATTTAAGGAGATATTATTTTACCCAGTTTTATAAAACCTAGGCTTCAACACATCACAACATGCCTCTTGAGTTTTATCTGTCATTTATCTTAATGATTTGGATGAGAATAAAGGAGGCATATTAGTAAGTTTGCAGATGACACCAAAGTTGGTGGCATAGTGGACAGTGAAGAAAGTTATCTCCAATTGCAATGGGATCTTGATCAGTTGGGCCAGTGGGCTGACGAATAGCAGATGGGGTTTACATTAGATAGATGCGAGATGATGCATTTTGGTAGATTGAACCAGGGCAGGACTTACTCAGTTAATGGTAGGGAGTTGGGGAGAGTTATAAAACAAAGAGATCTAAGAGTACATGTTCATAATTCCTTGCATGTGGAGTCACAGGGGGACAGAGTGGTGAAGAAGACATTCGGCATGCTTGGTTTAATTGGTCAGAGCATTGAATACAGGAGTTGGGACATCTTGTTGAAGTTGTACAAATCATTCGCAAGGCCACACTTGGAATACCGTGTACAGTTCTGGTCACCCTACTATAGAAAGAATATTATTAAATTAGGAAGAGTGCAGAATAGATTTAGTACGGTGCTGCCAGGACTTGATGGTTTGTGTTATAAAAAGAATTTGGATAGACTGGGACTTTTTTCTCCGGAGTGTAGGAGGCTGAAGTGTGATCTTATAGAGGTCCATAAAATGATGAAGGGCACAGATCAGCTAATTAGTCAATATCTTTTCCTAAAGATAGGGGAGTCTAAAACTAGAGGACATAAATTTAAGGTGAGAGGGGAGAGATACAAGAGCCTCTAGAGGGACACTCTTTCATACTGAGAGTGGTAAGTGCTTGGAACAAGTTGCCAGAGGTCGTATTAGAGACGGGTACAATTTTGTCTTTTAAAAAGCATTTAGACAGTTGCATGGTTAATATTTTTCTTCAAATAATGTACCATATCTCCAAATTTGCAATTACTATCCTCATTTGTCATCTTAATATCTTACCTATTATAATTTGCATTTGTTTTTGCCTTGTTTAAACCAAGGTGCAATACATCATTCAGGGTTATCACAGGCGAAGAGAGTACATTGCAGCCTTTCTCAGCCACTTTGGAACGTAAGTTTATATTTGGATTCCATCAATTGTTACCACAGAATAATCTAAGTGAAGTCTTTACAATTGTGACAAAAGGCACTTTTGATTTGATTGTCACATATATTAGTATGCAAAAGCCTGAGGATGTCTACCAACTGACTCAAAAACAACTTCTTCCTAGCTGCCATCAGATTTTTGAATGGACCTATCTCATTAAGTTGATCTTTTTCTATATCCTAGCAATGACTATAACACTAGATTCTGCACCCTTTCCTTTCCTTCCCTGTGTATGATATACTTTATTTGTATAGTGCGCAAGAAGCAATACTTTTCATTGTATACTAATACGTGACAATAATAAATCAAAACCAATCTTTATTTCTGGCCTTTTAGTAGGGTCTAAGGGTCCTGCAGCCTGAGTTTAACTACCAAACTCTTTTGTAATTTTAAAGTAATTTATTAGGTGACTCCTTTGTCTTCCTCATATATTTTCCAGTGGCTTAATCCCAGGGTTCTGATGGCATTCCTGTAAATCTGTTTTGCACCCTGCATATTGTTTGACTCTATGGTACTAATTTTCCTTTTCTTTTCCAGAGGTGTTGTGGAGTATGATGCTGAAGGGTTCACCAAACTTACATTATTACTAATGTGGAAGGACTTCTGTTTTTTAGTTCATAGTAAGTTTTCTTTTATATAGAAAAGTGGCATGTGGGTGTGAGTGTTTAGGAATGCTGGATTGGCTTGAACAGTTTATGCCAAAGAATTCCAACTTTTTATTCTCTCATAGGATGTGGGCGTCGCTGATTAGGCCAGCATTTATTGTACATTTCAAAGTCCAGCATGGTAGCACAGTGGTTAGCACTGCTGCCTCACAGCGACGGGGACCTGGATTCGATTCCCAGTTTGGATCTCTGTCTGTGTGGAGTTTTCACATTCTCCCTGTGTCTGTTTCCTCCCATATTCTGAAAGATATGCTGGTTAGGTGTATTGACCTGATCAGGTGCCAGAATGTGACGACTAGGAGAACTTCACAGTAACTTCATTGCAGGGTTAATGTAAGCCTCACTTGTGACTAATAAATAAACTTTAACTTTAAGTGCCCTTGGGAAGGTGATGGTGAGCTGCCGCCTTGAACCGCAATCCATGTGTAGATACACTCATATCAATGTAACCAGATTGGCCGGCAGCTCTGTAAAATGGATTTCCACCTCTGATAGGTGGAAAGTTAACGTAAAATAATTGTGGGATAGTTGGCTTTTTGGTGGAGGGCCTTCCTAGTGCCTCTTTAGTTGAGGTGGGGGTAGGTGAAGAATTGGCATCCCGTACAATCCAGCTCAGTGTTTCAGGTTGCTGATCTATCATCACAACTGAGAAAAGATAAAAATGTTTTTAGCAATGGGTAGGTGGGAAAAGGGATGAAACGAAGATTTGTAATAGAGTGGAAAATGGGAGTTATTAAGTAACAGAAGAATTAGCCTTAAAGAGTCAAAGAAAATGATGATGGATAAAGAAAGTAAACAAAAGATGTGCCTACAGTAAGTGTAACTGCTGTCTGAAAGCAAAATTATGAGGAAAAATCAAAACATGCAACGAAAAGGAACCACAATTGGGGCAGAGATTATAATCTGAAATTGTTGAACGCAACAAGTATTGAATGCAGAAGGTTCTAAAGTGCCGAATCGAAAGGTACTATCACATCTGCTTATTATTTTCTGTTTTTATTTCAGATTTCCAGCATTTGCAATATTTCCTTTGTTGCTCTGAAATACATGTACTTAACAGAATCATAAAATTTCAGTGATCAATTCAGTTGCTTCCTGCTTTTGTAAAATATATTTTTAATTCTAAGCCAGAATTCTCTGGCCGTTCATGTTGGCGGTATTTTCTGGTCCCGCTGGCAGTGCATTCACTGCCACAAGTTTTCCAGCAGCATGCATTGACTTCATTGGGCATTCCCATTGATCGCAGCAGGAACAAAATTTCCCACTGCAAGTGATCAGCATGCCTACGTCACTAACAATAAACACACCGGACAAAGGCTGGGAATCTCACCTATTACTTGCTGTATTTGATCTCTTGGCAGATCTTCCTTTTGCCCATTTTCCCACTTGCACAAAAGCAATCGCGTTTGTAATTTTTCTTAGTTGTGCCGAAAAGGTATCTTGTCATATTCATCCGGGTCTTACAGGGCACGATATTATTGAGACCTCTTCAACAAGCCCCTCAGAAGTGTTAATTTTGTTTTTCTCCTCACAGATGCTGAGTTTTTGCAGCACTTGCTGTTTTAATTGGCAGGAATAATTTGTTATTCTGTTTAAAACTTGCAGTTTTGAATTTAGGTTTCTATTTGAAATAGAAGGAAAGTGATTTAAAAGTTACAGTTTTATATAGATTGTATTTAAGGCCAGCGTTGTTCTGGAACTGGACATTATTTACTGTTCAAGGTTGTACTTATAATGTAGAGTTAACCCTAATGCAGAGTTACCAATCTGAGACTGGCAAAAGACTTAATTCTAACCTAGCAGTATCTGATTTATGCTTGGAGAGTTCCATATGTTTCTCCATGTCCAGCTAATAAATTGTAACCATTTTAACAGAATGTTTTAAAAACCTGCTTTAATACAGCACTCAGCTTATAGACCCAGTAGTGTCAAGCCCAAGTTTGAGACATAGGTTTTCTCAGAGTACTCTGCTCTGGAATCAGGAAGAGACCTCACTCTGGGTTTATGAGAGGGCACATTTTCCCCAACCCTTTCCCTATGTAGTGAAGAACAGTGTGGCAAGGAATTTGTCAAGAGTTATTGCTATCATTAACTAGTGGGGGCTAGACACAAAAAGGTGCCCAGCAGAACTGAGGCCTAATTTAACTGGCATGTACATGCCAATAATATTGTGCTATTTTAATCAAGGGTCCAACTAAGGGTCATATTCTCTCCAACACACCAGCAAAAAGCTGACTATATCTGGGATCCTGGCCACAGGATGCCTGGGTAAGTTCAATATTTATCAATTTTTAATTGGCCCCACAAGAATATCTTGGGTTCACCTTGGCCCAGGCTTTCTATCAGTAATGCAGATCTTTAGCATTTCTCTGATTTTCCTCCCTGTCTCCATTTCTAATCTTTGTCAGGACCGTTTCTCTGTGTTCTAAGGAGCCAAACCCTTATGAACTTTGGTTTTGGGGGGAGGCAGTTCTTGGAAATCTTAAATAGATTAAGAGTAAAAGTCTCAGGTTTGCCCTTGCATTGGCCTTCAGTATGCTAATTCCTGTCCCTAGGTTAAGCCTTACAGTTATTACGACAGTAATTACTACTATAGTTATTGCTACAGATAGAATTTTGCTGTAATCTTTGTTGTCATTTTTGTTTCTTCCATAGGAAGTAATTGTATTAAATTGAAACATTTTTATTCAATCAGGATAACAGTGTCTATAAACTATGGCATGAATTTTCATCTGGAACACGGGGAGTGGGAATTAGGAAAATTCCCAGCTTGGCCTTCCTACTTGAGGTGAAGTGCCCGGAAAGTCGGATCTTCATTACTGGGACTGGGCCAGCGTTAGACCAGCTGATCTGGGACAAAGCTTGGAGCCTTAGTCCCAGAGTAAATATAAAGTCCCAAGTCCCTGCAGTCCCCAGTGCCCCCTATGCTAGCCATGGCATTTTGCCCACTGCTCATGCTCCTTATGTTAACCAATGGCACTCTATGCCAGTTGTCCCAATGTATAACGTATAGAATCAATGACCCCTGTGGTGATGGTTGGATATGTAAAAAAAATTTTGAGTAATTTATTCATTCATTCATTATTTTCAACACTGTTTATAAAAAAGGTCTTTGCACTATAAGGCAATAGAATTGTCATTATTCAGACCCATTAAAGAACCAATAACAGAAGCAATCAAATCCAGGAACCCGCTTAATCATGCATAAATCAACATTATGAAATTGACCACAGAGGTTAGAAATCCAGAGCTGGCAATCAAACAGTCTTTTCTCTGGGATGCAGATGTAAACAAAGGGTTTACGACTGAACCATAGCTCTTTAAAAACCTGGCCTTGTTTCCATCAAAACTGTAGAGTAGTAGGACTTCGCTATTTCTGCAATGGAGCCAGCCAGATCAGAAGTGCCATAGTCATAATCATTGAGTTTTACAGCATAGCAAGAAGCCCTTTGGCTCATCGCATCTGTGATGGCCGTCAAGCACCTATTCTTACCTGTTTTCCAGCACTGTAGCCTTATATGCTGTGGCATTTCAAGTGCTGCACTAAATACTTAAATATTGTGAGGGATCTCATCTCTACTATAGTGAGTTCCAGATTTTCTCCACCCTAAGTTGTTCAAAAGTATTCTGAGAGACAGGATCTATAGGCATTTATAGAAGCAAGGACTGATTCAGTTGGCATGGTTTTCTGAATGAAAATCATGTCTTACAAATTTGTTTGGGTTTTTTGAAGGAAGAAACTAAGAAGGTAGATCAGGGCAGTGCAGTTGATGTTACCTACATGGAGTTTAGCAAGGCCTTTGACAAGGTATCGCATGGTAGATTGTTACATAAGATTAAATCTCATGGGATCCAGGGTATGGTAGCCAAATGGATACAAAATTAGCTTGATGACAGAAGACAGATAGTGGTTGTTTTTCAAACTGGAGGCCTGTGACCAGCGGTGTTCCCCAGGAATCAGTGCTGCTTCTACTGTTACTTGTCATTTATATTGATGATTTGGACAAAAATTTAGGAGGCATGGTTAGTAAGATTGGTGGCATAGTGGACCATGAAGAAGGTTATCTAAGATTGCAACGGGTCTTGATCAATTGGGTCAGTGGGCTGACAAATGGCAGATGGAGTTTAATTTAAATAAATGCAAGGTGATGCATTTTGGTAGGTTGAACTAGGACAGGACTTAGTTAATGGTAGGAAGTTGAGGAGAGTTGTAGAACAAAGAGATCTAGGGATACAGGTTCATAGCTCCTTGAAAGTGGAATCACAAATGGACAGAATGGTGAAGAAGGCATTTGGCATGCTTGGTTTCGTTGGTCAGAACATTGAATACAGGAATTGGGACGTCTTGTTGATGTTGTCCAAGACATTGATAAGGCCACAGTTGGTATACTGTGTTTAGCTCTGGTCACCCTATTGTAGAAAAAGTGCAGAAAAAATTTGCTAGGATGCTGCTGGTACTTGATGGTTTGATTAACTTGCTCAATAGACTAGGTCTTTTTTCTCTGGAGCATAGGAGGCTTAGAGATGATCTTATAGAGGTCTATAAAATAATGAGAGGCACAGATTAGCTAGATAGTCAATATCTTTTCCCAAAGGTAGGGGAAATCTTAAACTTGACGTCTTAGGTTTAAGATGAGAGGGGAGGGATACAAAAGGGTCCAGAGGGAAAACTTTTTTCACACAGAGTGTGGTAGAATTGGCACAATTTTGTCTTTTAAAATGCGTTTAGACATTTAAATGGTAAGGTGGATATAAAGGGTTATGGACCAAATACAGGTAGTTGGGACTAGCTAATGGCTTAAAAAAAAAGGGATGGCATGGACAAATTGGGTCAAAGGCCTGTAAACCTCTATAACTCTATAATCCTCTGGATGAAAAAGTTCTTTTCTGGATTCCCTTCTAAATCTCCTGCCCCTTTTTTTAAATCAATGACCCCAGTTATTGACACCGCTACTAAGGGGAAAAGCTTTTTCCTTCTACCATATCTTTGTCCTTCATAATTTTGTACACCTCAACTAGTTCCTCCCTCAGCCTTCTCTGCTCTTAAAGAAAACAACCCCAACTTGGCCAGCCTGTCTCCATTGCTGAAATGCTCCAGCCCAGGCAACATTCTAGTGAATTTCCTCTGCACCTTTTCTAGTGCAATCACATACTGACACAAAGTAGCCCGCACCCTTTAAATGCACTCCCAAAAAAATCAGACAGCCCAGAAATGAGGCCGAGAATCCCGGAAATGGGACCTGCCTATCGTTTTGAAAGGGTTCCCGTGTCACCCTAACCTGGTTAAAATTCAGCCCTGTGTATCTCAAACATCCAGTTCCTTGTATAATTCTCTGACACTGCTTAAATTTAAAATCATTGTTTATTTTGTACAACCATACTGTGCTATATGACATATACACACTTTTAAATTATGTTTTGATTTGTTTGCCTGTGAGCAAAGTATGTTGCTAGCAAAGTATCTTGAACCTGATAAACTAGGGTGGGACTGAAGAATTTTCCAGGTAGGTTTCCAGTTTTGGAATCCTTACGCATCCAAAGTCCTTGATAACCTGAGGACAGAAATGTTTTAAACAATATAATTCTAGGTAGGAAACATTATGAAAACTAATGTTGGTTCAGCAACACTGATTTGATTTCTATCTCTGTGTGGAAGATAACTTTTCAAGATTTGTGCAGTAGTTGCACTTTTTATATTCACCAACAACAACTTTCAAAATCATTCAACTCTGCAAACTTCATAAGCTTTATGCTAAAACAAATCCTGCTCTCAATTAACAGGGCCTCTTTAATTTGTCATTCAATATATTATATTAAACCTGTAACAATATTTTGGAGCCATACACATAGCATGTTTTTAACAAGAATTGCACATTACTTAATTTATGCAAATTATTTAATTTAAAGCAGTTCAAAGCAGCATGGTGGTTAGCACTGCCACCTCACAATGCCAAGAACCGAGATTCAATTCCACACTGTGTGGAGTTTGCACATTCTGCCCATATCTGCATGGATTTCCTCCAAGAGCTCCCGGTTTCCTCCCACCCAACAAAGAGATAGAAATCAAATCAGTTTTGCTGAACCAACATTAGCTTTCATAATGTTTCCTACCAAGAATTATATTGTTTAAAATTATTTCTGTCCTCAGGTTATCAAGAACTTTGGATGCATAAGGATTCCTAAACTAGAAACCTATTCGGAAAATTCTTCAGTCCCACCCTAGTTTATCAGGTTCAAGGTAGTTTGCGAGAAACATGCTAAATTGCCCTTAGTGTCAGGGGAATTAATTAGGGTAAATGTATGGGGTTATGGGATAAGGCCTGGATGGGATTGTGGTTGGTGCAGACTTGATGGGCCAATTAGCCTTCTTCTGTGTTGTAGGGATCCTATGGATTTTGCTATGATCTTTGGGCAGCATGGTGGCACAGTGGTTAGCGCTGCTGCCACACAGCACCAGAGACCTGGTTCGATTCCGGCCTCGGGTCGTTGTCTGTGTGGAGTTTGCACATTCTCCCCATGTCTGCATGGGCTTTCTCCGGGTGCTCCAGTTTCCTCCCAGTCTGAAAGAGTTAGGTTGTTTGGCCATGCTAAATTAACCATAGTGTCAGGTGGACTAGAAGAGTAAATATGTGGGGTTGCAGGAATAGGGCCTGGATGGGATTGTGCTGTGCAGACCTGATAAGCCTCCTTTTGCACTGTAGGAGTTCTATGATGATTCTATGACATATAAGATACTTACTTAATCTTGGGTGGTAGCGAATCAGTAACCTGTTTTACGTTCCACTCAATTTTCTTTTGCATTACATTTTCCTTCAGAATTCAGAACCTCATTCAAAATAAATGATTATGTATTTCCCCTAGTTGATGACTGGCTATGCGAGATTGAATTAACTAGGATTGTTTTCACTAGAAAGATGGAGCTGAGGAGGAGACCTGAAAGAGATCTACAGAATTATGAGAGGTATATTCAGGATGGATAGTCAAAGGCTTTTTCCCCGGATGTAAGTGTCAGTTACAAGGTGGGTAGGTTCAAGGTGAAAGGGATAGATTTTAAAGGAGATGTGCAGAAGAAGTTTTTCATGCATAGAGTGGTGGGTGCCTACAACATGCTGCCAGAGGACATGGTGGAAGCTGGCACATTAGCAATTTTTAAGAGGCATCTAAATGACTAAATTTAAAAGAATAGAGGGATTCGGACCAACAAAGGGCAGAAGATATTTGGTTTAGGGTGGGTATCATGATCAGCACAAGCCTGTTCCTGTGCTGTACCTTTTTTTGTTCTTTGTTCTCATCATGCCTCAGTGAACCCTCAGTGACACTATGGCCCTGTTGGCGAAGTTATGCCTTAACCTCTAACTCCCCCTCCGCCCCGTCTTTCTTTAGGATTCTCTCTTTTCAGTCGTTTATTTCTTAATTCCTCGTTATATAACAGCCTACTCAAAATTTCTCCCTTTGATATTGCTCATTTTTACTGTCATGCTCTTCATTAATAGAAATTCAGTCTTATGGAGATGAGTGGAGGAGGGCAGTTAGGAGTTGGCACTCAATTGACATTGGGCTATAAGAAGACTTAGAAGGTGGGTAGAGGTTCATGGGTTGGCATGGAGGGTATGAGGATCCTCTGGCGGTGGGTGAAACGGCATGGGTTGGTATAAAAGATAAGAGGGACTACTGGGGTTAGGTGGAGCAGAATATGTTGACATGGGGGCTAGAAAGTGGGAGTGGGTGTGGAACATAGGATGATAGGTGTTGCCAACTATAGGGAGTGGATAGGGAATGAAAACTAGAGGGCCTAATATTCAACAATGCAACTGGGATAAAGTCTAAGACAATTGAGGCAGCCCTCTTAATTAGCCTGATTGGGCATTCAGCAGCCGTAGAGGTCACTTGGGAAATTTCCAGCTACCCACCTCTAAAATGAAAATCCTGGCTATTATCTGAAGTTTATATTCAAAATGCCTATTTGGGATCTTTCCATCATGTGGGGGTGGGGTGGCAGCATTGCTGTATTGCAGTAGAGGTGTGGATAGGGAGATGCACCTGCTTTTTGCTATGAGTGGAGTTGTTCGGGTCACTCTGATGTCTGCATAGTATGATGGTGGGGAAGGTGACCCATGCATTATGTTGGGGGGAAGGTTGCTCTTCTGTGCTCAAGGGTTGGATGTGTTCCCCATCACTGCCAGGGGGATCCTGATTTCCTGGAGAGGAGTGCCTTTAACTTAATTTGAGGACGGGGTGCCCTTTGAAAACAGCATTTGAAACCTGATCTCTGTGAAATCAGCCTTGCTGCTATCTTTAGACCCTTGGTACACACCCATACTTTATTTTGACAAAGTATCAGAAGATCTGGAGAGAAAGCCTGGCTGTCTTTCTGGGGTGAAACACATCGGCTTCTAGTCAGAACCTAACACTTCACTATATTTTTGGAAAATTCCACCTTTTATTTTATTCATTGTCCAGCCTTATGTAATTACCCTCACTTGGTGAACTCTTAACTCTCCAATAATAACTTGAAAATTTCTGCAAATGGTTTTTATTCTCACTGCTCCATTGCCACCTTGAGAATCCCCAAAAAATCCTTGCCCCCCCCCCCCCCCCCCCCCTTTTCATTTCTGTGTTTTGACATCAATTGCAGGCATGGGGTCAACTTTCACATAATGAGATAATAGGGCAGATTAAAGTCAAAGAGATAGGCTTTAAGGAGGAAGGACAGGTAGATATTCAGGGAGGGAATTCCAGAGTTTAGGGGCTTGGCAGCTGAAGATAAAGCTGACAGAGGTGGAGAGACTGAATTAAAATAATATCCATAACTAGTAAAGCATAAACATTTAGGAGAGTTGTGGGAGTGGAGCTTACAGAGATTTGAAGGATCATGGCTACAGAGCGATTTCAAAGCAAAAAAATCATTTTAAAATCAAGGTTTTGCTTAACTGGAAATCTTTGTTGGTAAGCAAATACAGGATTATGGTGAATAGGGATGACACAGTGGCAGAGTGGTTAGCACCGCTGCCTCACAGCAACAGGGACTTAGGTTCAATTCCCAGCTTGGTTCACTGTCTATGCAGAATCTGCATGTTCTCTCTGTGTTTGAGAGAGTTTCCTCCAGGTGCTCTGGTTTCTTCTCACAGTCCGAAAGACGTATTGGTTAGGTGCATCGGCCGTGCTAAATTCTGCCTCAGTGTAGCCAAGCAGGTGCTGAAGTATGGCAACTAGCAGATTTTCACAGTAACTTCATTTTAGTGTCAATGTAAGTCTATTTGTGACACAAATAAATAAACTTTAAATCTTAAAACATAATATGAGTTAGAACATGTGCAGCAAGGTTTTGGATAACCTCAAGTTTATGGAGAGAGAGACTAGTCAAGTTTTGAGGTAACAGGCAAAGGTGACAAATTGAGGACTTCAGCAGCAGATGGTCTGAGGTATGGGCAATGTTGCGGAGCTGGAACTAGATAGTTTTAATTTTGGAGAGGATTTGGTGGAAGCTCATCTCAGAGTCAAGTCTGGCACCAAAGGTAGAGTCTACACAAAGTCAATATGTATTCAGTAGGTCAAATGACCTTTTATGCCATCATGACTCTGAGTGGGTGATAGTTTGCTGCTAATAATCTCTAGAACAAATGGGTGTTCTGTGAATGAGAATGATTAATTTGATAATTTATTGTTATTGTGTAGTGACATAGAAATGAATTTAGATTAGAGGAGTATTCTGTTTGCCTTTAATGTAGACCATCAGTTCAAGTATTATTTATTTATGTTGCCTAGCATTTCCCTATAAATTTTTTTTTTAGTTTAATCCGAACAAAATGTTGGCAGGGCATCTTGTACTAGACAACTTAAAGGGACGTTTACTGCAGGTTTCTGCCAGTCTCCACACACATTCTTGCTGCAGGTTTAACAGTATTTTGTTTGTGATTAAGAAAGCAAAACTGTTTTGCATTATATTAGTCTTAAAATGACTTCAATTTTATGAAACCAAATCTTTTTAGCAATTGGGTAAAGAAAAGTAGAAAAATCTCAAAATTGTGAAGAAGTAGTTTTTAAAAAGTAGAAGTTCTTTTGCACTCTCCCATCTAATCACAAATGATTACATTTATTCCGCCTATATTTAGAGGGAGAATTCGATAAGTGTCTGGCTTCCACATTTTCAGTTAGTTGATTCACCACTAATCATGACATGAAACTGAATTTCAAAAGTAAGTTACATTAGGAAGCGTAAGGTACTAGTGTTATAATAGCAAGATGTCAATTAATGGAATTTAATTCTGCTCTTTGCTTTTTTACACAGTAACAATATAAATGATATTAGCAGTCCATTTGATGTCTGCATCATCCAGTGCAGTTTTATAAATCATCTTTGCTAATCTCTTCGCTGGTTTCATTTGTTTAGAATGATACCAAGTTTTGTTAGTTAGTTTGCCTGTTTTGCTTTCATAGAATGTAGAACATTACAGCACAATACAGGCCCTTCGGTCCTCAGTGTTGTGCCGAGCTATGTCCAATCCCAAGATCAAGTTATCCTCTCCCTATAATTCTGGAGTGCTCCATGTGCCTATCCAATAACCGTTTAAAAGTTCCTGAAGTGGCTGACTTCACTATTACAGCAAGCAGTCTGTCCCATACCCCAACCACTCTCTGGGTGAAGAATCTACCTCGGACATCCTTCCTATATTTCCCACCATGAACCTTATAGTTATGCTTCCTACTAACAGATACATCCACCAGAGGAAATAGTCTCTGCAAGTCCACTCTATCAATCTCTCTCATCATCTTATAAACCTCTATTAAGTCACCTCTCATCTTCCTCCACTCCAAAGAGAAAAGCCCCAGCTCCCTCAATCTTTCTTCATAAGACCTACCCTCCAAATCAAGCAGCATCTTGGTAAATCTCCTCTGCACTCTCTCCAATGCTTCCACATCCTTCTTATAATGAGAACTGAACACAATATTCCAAATATGGTCTCACTAATGTCCGGTATAGTTGCAATTTTCTATTATATCATTATTTTTTTGAATGGCAATAATTCAAATACAAATCAAATATTGAATCACCCTTGCTTCTTTTCAGAAGCAGTTCCAGTTGCTTTTAGCTGGCTAATTAGGATAATCTGAGGTGCATAATTTTCCATAGTTATTTTCCATGTTGATCCAGATCAGCTGGAATATACTTTCACGTATCCATGACAGATCCATCTGTCTGATACTGAAAGTGACTCCTCATTCATTTACCCAATTAAACCAGTCTGGCACTATCTTTACAGTAAACATATGTGCTGTTTCATGGACAGCTATGTAATCAACAAACACTGCTCCTACAAAGGGACAAGTTGCTAATAGTTTGTTTTGATAGATTTGAGAATGTCTGTGGTGTTCTGCCACTAAATATGCGAAGTCTTTCCATAAAAATTGGTCTTTTTTCATAACATATTGTATGTGGACTAAAAAAGTGGGTTTTCTATATAGCAAGAAAAGGTCATTGACCGCTTTTTAACCTCAACTTCGCCTATCTGCCTTTTCATCTTATCTTGACTTCTTACAGTATCCTTCATTCTCT
This sequence comes from Sphyrna mokarran, assembly GCA_024679065.1. Lineage (NCBI taxonomy): Eukaryota > Metazoa > Chordata > Chondrichthyes > Carcharhiniformes > Carcharhinidae > Sphyrna > Sphyrna mokarran. Next base: position 19,078,405 of record JAGIQG010000005.1, read on the forward strand.
CTTTAGACATGTAAAATTGGGCTGAATTTTACAGTTTTTTTCAGTGTTGTCTTGGCAGAAAAAGTGAGTAGAGCTAGCCAGCTGCCTTGCCAGATTTTCCTACCAAATCTTCAAAAACTTTGGTAAAGAAATAGAAGTGGTGCCATTGAAAAAAATGCTGTTTTGAGACTCCCATTGCATTCTCTGCCCCATCTGCCAAACTCAGTAAGAGTCTGGCAACATCAATTTTAAATCCAACCGATTTATTTGATAGTGAATCTGCTAGCTTTCGGCCTTTGTAGCCTTCGTCAGGCGAATGAGGTGTTCTGGTCTCCAAAAGCACACATATCAGCACAGACAGTTTACAGATTGCTGATTAGAATGTGAATCCTTACACCTAACCTGCTATTCAAGTCTTAGAGTGACTAACAATGTGGGTAGAAGGAATATTGAGCACAGGTTAGAAGGATGTGTATTGTCTCCAGACAGCACAGTAAGTGAGGTTTTTTGCTAACCCAGGCAAGCCATGGGGGTTACAGATAGTGTACATGAAGCCAAGATCCCTGTTAAGACCGTCCTCATGTGTGCGGGGCTTGGCTATCAGTCTCTGCTCAGCAACTCTGCGCTGTCGTGTGTCGTGAAGGCCCCTTTGAAGAACATTTACCCGAAGGTCGGAGGCCGAATGCCCGTGACTGCTGAAGTGTTCGCCCACAGGAAGAGAACTGTTTTGCCTGGTGATTGTTGAGCGATGTTCATTCATCTGCTGTCGTAGTGTCTGCATGGTCTCCCCAATGTACCATGCTTCGAGACATCCTTTCTTGCAATGTATTACGTAGACAACGTTGGCTGAGTTGCAAGAGTATGTACCGTGTACCTGGTGAATGCTATTCTCATGTTTGATGATGTCGTCCATGTCGATGATCTGGCATGTCTTGCAGAGGTTACTGTGGCAGGTTTTGTGGTCACTGTTCTCCTGAAGGCTGGGTAGTTTGCTGCAAACAATGATCTGTTTGAGGTTGTCCCGAAGCATGGTACCTTGGGGAGACACTACGACAGCGGATGAATGAACATCGCTCAACAATCACCAGGCAAAACAAGGGGGCCTTCATGACACACGACAGCGCAGAGTCGCTGAGCATAGACTGATAGCCAAGTTCCGCACACATGAGGACGGTCTTAACAGGGATCTTGGCTTCATATCACACTATCTGTAACCCCCAGACTTGCCTGGGTTAGCAAAAAACCTCACTTACTGTGCTGTCTGGAGACAATACACATCCCTCTAACCTGTGCTCAATATTCCTTCCACCCACATTGATAGACACTTTAAGACTTGAATAGCAGGTTAGGTATAAGCATTCTAATCAGCAATCTGTAAACTGTCTGTGCTGATATATGTGCTTTTGGAGACCAGAACACCACATTCGCCTGGCGAAGGCTACAAAGGCCGAAAGCTAGCAGATTCACTATCAAATAAATCGGTTGGATTTAAAATTGATGTTGCCAGACTCTTACTGAGTTTACCCCAGTCCAACGCCAGCACCTCTACATCATGACTACCATCTGCCAAAAACAGGGCCAGAAGATCATCCCCGTCAAGAGTCATTCCCTCTTCTACAAAGCAGTCATTATTTACTCAAATTCCATTCTTACTGCTAGCCCCCTAAAATTTTAATTCATATCTCTTGATATTTAAATCTTTTCCCCTGCATTTATAAACTCCAGAAACTAACATTATGTTGAAATTGCATTGCCAGACTGATATGTTCCTTAATCCAATCTATAAACTGTGAGTAATGGTCACATTAAATGTGTTGCAGATAACATTGACAGACGTTCATAACATCGAGAACAAATATTGGGACAAACAGTAATATGCTGGGCAAGTTAATTACAACAAAGAATTGTCTTACACCACATTAGACGTAGCTGGCTTCTTCATCTGATTAAGCGTTGTCCTTGGTGAACTTTCACTGGTATAAAATACCGCGCTACTCCCTTTGTAATTGTCTTCTATTCAGTGAAACATTTTGGCATATTACAAATCTTAAATTGGAGAGATGTTACCAAAGTTATGAAAAATTTTACTCATACAGAACATAGAACCGAACAGCACAAGAACCGGCCCTTTGGTCCACAGTGTTGTGCCGAACATAATGCCAAATATTCATGTTTGAACATGTAAGGAGGAAATATATTAAATAATGCTTTGAGACTCCTAAAAGCCCCAAAGGTATCTTGTAAGACCAGAGGGTGGAATTTTGCAAGTTTGATTATGTGTCCAGCTACTGTGAAAATGGAAGAGTTCCTAATCCTGTTTTTGGTGCGTTTTCACACCCAATCTTATGCACTCAACTATTGAAAATATAGACTAGACTGTTCCTAGTGCTGCAGGCAATGGGCTGGGCTTAATTTGCCTGCCAGTCTGCAGATGGAGCTTTGCGCATGCACGTATGCCATTCCAATAGCAGGGGACTGACAGTCAAAAAGAGAGTTGACAGGCCCCTGCTGCTGCAGGCAGTCTCAACACAGCCACCCTACCCTCTCACAGTGGTAGGCCCTGTGGCCAATCCCAAGCATCACACCATCCTGAAATGCCACTTCTGTTACCAGATTGATCACTTCTCCCCCTCGCCCCCACTCATCGCGTTGCAGAGTGGCAGCAGGCCCTACTTAAATTAGATTCCACATAAATCTATGAGTCACTACACTTCAAAAGAAGTGAGTGATGCCAAGGTATCTATTGGGCACTGACCAGGTGGCAGGCTGGCAGAGCCTGCCCTCATTCTCATCAGGGAGGGCCTCAATGGCCTCCGATTCTATTAGCCAGGCTAACACAACTGTTCCCCATTCGTCCGGGCGAAGCTATAAAGACAAGTGAGCCCAGAACTGTGAGCGCTAAGCTCACTAAGTGGATGTAAATTAAGATTATAATAAATTAGCATAATTTATTCAGCACCTTACCCATTTCCGGCAAGAGGCTAATTTCCCTGGAAATTCAGCTGTTTTAAAATTGCGAGAGCCGAGAAATCGGGCATGATCCTGATTTCTCAGCTCTCATGTGATCATACCAGCCAGTTCCGCCCATCAGTAGTCACGGCTAGGCAGTAAAATCCTGACTACTATGGTTTATTTCACCACCAGACATCTTTGAAGATGTACTAATTCGTGATTCTGTTGAGAATTTTGGATATACCTTTGATAATTGTGGGGCTTATTTTAGTTTGATAACCTAAATAGCTTTATTGAGTGGCAGTACTTGAGGATGGCATGATAGCACAGTAGTTCATACTGCTGCCTCACAGCTCTAGGGACCCGGCTTCAATGCTGGCCTTGGATCACTGTCTATGTGGAGTCTGCATGTTCTTCCCGTGTCTGCGTGGGTTTCTTCCGGGTGCTCCAGTTTCCTCCCACAGTCCAAAAAATGTGTTGGTTAAGTGGATTGGCCATGATAAATTCTCCCGCAGTGTACCCACACAGGCACCAGAGTGACGACTAGGGGATTTTCACAGTAACTTCATTGTAGTGTTAATGTAAACCTACTTGTGACACTAATAAATAAACTTCACTTTCAGCTTTTGTTATGACTTTTTTAAAGTGATTGTTGACTAGGAAATGTGACTGCACTGCTAGGAAAAATTCTTTGTAGACTAAAGGACGGAATACTCCCAACGCACCCTGATGAGTTTGGTGAGGGACAAGTATAGAGAATTTGGCAGGTCCAAAAAGTTGGAAACACGCCCATGCAAATAATGGATTGGTCATCCTGCTGGTAGGTGATATGAATGCCATTTACATTCATCTACATGTGATGAATGCTTATGAAAACAGCTGCCTGCTGGTGTTCCATCAGACCTTTCAGTCTTGGGGCCAGGCCAGTAGGGAATTACATCCTTGTCAAACTCATTTGCGAATGAGTGGCATGCACAAGGCCAGAGACTTTGAAGTGAGTGCAACAAAGGCTGTCTACCATATTGATGAACTGTTTCTGATATGCTGTTCACCATTTTACTGCAGCAGACTAGTCTTGCCCTCTATCTCCATGCCAAGCTGGTCTTTTTGGACAGCATCATACTGTTGGACCCTATGTCACCATCTCAGTTTGGACTGACCATGCAGTTGAGGAATGGAGAGATTTCTTTCTTCCCTGGTGCCAAATGTCATGTTTGTCTGGGCAGCATTGTACTATAGGACACACGCGGCCACTGCAACAAAACTGCTTTGACTAGGGGTAGACTGTGAGATGGAGGGAGAGGTTGGTGGCTTAATGAAGACAAGGGGTGCAATGTAGAAAGAGTACTGTGCTAGGAGCAAAGGTAGGGAGAGGGCTCAAGCTGGTAGACAGAGAGGTAAGGAAACAAATAATGGAAGGCAGAAGGAAGACTGAAGGGAAGGAAACGAGACCCCACATTGCTGTATGATGAGCTTACAAACAAGGGCTAAAAGGAATACTGCATCATTTACTGGAACCAGAGTTGGTGGGTAGAGGTTCAAGTGAGCCACGAGTGTTGGGGATTAGTAGAGGTTGACTCAAATTCGCCACGCAACTCTCAGTTTCTGTGCCATTCGATCAGATTTGGCATTTAATAATACCCCCCATGAGCTACACTTATCTCTACACCTTTCAGCACAAGAAATGTTAGTCCACAAACTTGCTAAAATTTCAAACTGATAATGACACATCAAGGAAACCAGAGTTACTAGATGTGAGTGAACAGGACTAGGTTTCTACTGAATCAGTTGGGGAATAGACAGCAGAAGATCCTGGAAGAAGGGTAAATTCAGTTCCAAATCAGGTGCAGAAAATTGTATGAGGGAAAAAGATGAAAAAGGAAAAGGAACGGTTGTGGATGGGGTAAGTAAAGTGTTAAAATCTCTCTAACAAATTCAAACTTGAAGGACTGGGGGCTCCACACTTGTAATAATTTTCAGTGCCAAAGATTGGTTGGCAATAAACAACAATTATCAAGTAATTAAGAAGGTACCTGGACTCCTAGTTATTAACCTAAATATCTGCGGTGAGTTTGTATCTACCAGTAAACACACCAACATCATGTCATTCAATGCATGGCCTTGTGAGCTAGACAGCAAAGTACAGTTATAACAACAAAGCAGTATGACAAGGACAGAAATTTCTAGATGTTTGAATGTAACCACTATTTGCTCTTCAGCCGATGTTGCTGTATCATTTACCTATAAATACCTATGAGTAACATCAACCTAAACATCATTTTGACAGAAAATTCTGGCCTGTGGATTTATATCCCAAATTCCACACTTTTTTCCAGCCTTAGCACGTTGTTAGCTTGGGGATACCGGATGGAGGAGAGGATTTGACTGGCACAGGGAAAGGACGAGGAATGGTTTTCCTGTATGTTTCCTACAAAGCAGTATTGTTGCAGAGTTGGGAGAAGATTGCTCTCTTAGCAGAGGAAAAAGGAGAAACAATTTTTTTTAAAAGAATTGCACCTTTTCTTTGTAATTTGTGTTCATTAGTGTAAGGGTTATCACTTTTGGAAAAAAAATTAAATGCCTAGTTTTAGTGCCAGTAACAAATATCAATGGTTAACAAGCTGAATATTGCATAAAACTTGAGGTTAGTGATCCTTCATTAGAACTGTTCAGGCAAACAGTTCTATTGAAGGGTCACCAAGCTGAAGGGCCCAACTTTACCGTCACATTGCACCCGTTTTCAGGTATGAAAACTTGATAAAGGCCAGTTCTCCCTTGACTAAGGCTGAAAATGGCCATAATCAGGACCACAGAGAAAACAGTCTTACTGGCCTTATTGGCATTTTATCCCTTTACCACCATGCTGATCCATCCAGATTTGGCGCTTCCCCCTTTACCACCGCACTCGTCCATCCAGATTTGGTGCAAAACAGATATGCTCCACAAAAGTCTGATTCGGGCACTCAGCCAATGAGGAGATAAGTGCCGAGCACCTGACAGCTCTCTGCTTGAGATCAGTGCCTGGGGGGTGGGGGGTTGTGCAATGTCTCCCTGCTTGAGATCAGAGTAGGGGATGGGGTCCACTGCCTCTCTGCCTGAGATCAATGGAAGGGAAGAGGAGTTCCGCTGCCATTCTGCCTGTGAACAGTGAACAGGAACTGGGGGTGGAGTGGTTCTGCTGCCATTCTGTCTGAGATTAGTTGGGGGGCGGGGGTAGTGGCTGTGATCAATCTTGGTGGCAAATGGGTGGGGGATAAGGAGGTCAGTAATGTTGTAACATTGAGGCAAAGTCTGTCGGGGTCAGGGGAAGCATTATTTGGCCCCGGAGCAATGTGGCAGGGGAGCTGCATTCTAGTTTTTTTCTGCGCATGCGCAGTTGGGGCCAATTGGAGCTGCTGGGTTTCAGGTGTGTTAAGCCCCACCCAGAGGCTTGTGCGGCGTGATTCGGAATCACTGATATGCATATGGAGATGCCTGAGAATGAGTCTAAAAGTCAAATGTGAAACGCTCCCAGTCTCAAGTACATCTAGCACTTGGAATCAAAATGATAAAATAGGGTCCAAAATGTTAACCTTATCTCCCTCCACAGATGGTACCTGACCTGCTGAGCATTTTCTGTTTTTATTTGAGATCTCCAGTACATAGTATATTTTATTTTTGTATGGAATAGAACGTTTTGTATACTGTCTCTATAATGTTACGTGTCTGTAAAGCCCGGATTCTTGTATCTCTCTGTTTCACATCTCAGTTATTCTCAATAGCTAGATAGCTTAGTGGCAATTAGAACACAGTAGGCAGTTTCATAATAGTTTACTGAAAACTATATTGTAATTGCAAAGATGTACTTTTCTTGTCAGCTTTTTCTATCAGATTTTCCCCATCTTTTCACATGAAGTATCAACTGCTAACTTGGTGCACATCTTGGCACCTTATGCAAGTGCCAGAAGGTCTTATCACTACCTTCCAAAGCCACAATCTTTATCAGCTAGAAGGATAAGGGCAGCAGGCATGTGGGAATATTACCACCTGCAAGTTCTCCTCCAAGTTACACACTGCCTTGACTTGAAGATATATATAATTCCTCAACTATTGCTGGGTCAATATCCTGGTGTATCTACACCAGACTAACTGCAGCAGTTCAAAAAGCAGTTGCCTTACCACCAAGGGAATTAGGATGAAAATATGATTTTGCCAGCACAGACCAATTGGGCTGAATGGTCTGTTCCTCTGCTGTATAATGTACACAAGACTAAAACCATGATGAATACACTGGATCCTTCTAAGTCTCGAGAACAAACTTGCTCACAGATTTTATTTAAATTCTTGCTGATATCAAAGGCAGAAAGGTTTTGTGCTAACAGGAATAGTTCAGATCTAGGTCCAATCTTGTTAATTGCTGTACCATATAGATTTTTTTTTACTGTAGTGCAATTGCCCAATCATTGACAATAGACCTTTCACTGCACTGAATAGCATTCATGCCATTTGTTGAGTTTCATAGTGGTTAGAGTAAAAGCTTATGACTCTTTCCACATATCCTTCTGATGAATAGAAATCTCTGAACAGGGAGTGGTAGCAATAGCAAAAATATAAATGAGTCCTGTGTTGATTTGATTTTAAAGCGTTAATGCTGCACATAAAAAAGTGCTTAGCATTTATCTTTTCAACAAGAAAATGATGTTTTCACTCTGTTGAAAGGCTTTGCTGGATAACTATCCTGGAATTCACAATCTAGCACCATTTTGAGCACCATAACAAAATGGGTTGCAGTGATTCAAAGAAAAGATCATTTTCTCTTTAGCATGTTTAACATTAAAAGGCATATTTGGTTAAATGTTAAATTTAATACACATTGTTTAAAGTATTGAAAGCAAACTCAATGGATCCAACAAGTTAGCCCTAGAAAAGGAAAAATAAGTACTCCTTGATTCATGTTTGGGGAAATGACTCATCTACCATTGTTTGACACCACCAGTCTGGAATGATTCAATCCTTACCTCCTATCTGTCTGTTTCAGTATGACTAATGGCTGATTATTTTCCCCCTCTCATTTGCAAATATTCCTTACTTTCTTTTTCTTTCATCGGCAGTCGATTTGCCCCTATATTTTCCACGGGATCAACCCACCTTGACGTTCCAGTCAGTGTATCATTTTACCAACAGTGGACAGCTCTATCAGCAGATACAGAAATCCTACCCATACAGTCCTCGCTGGGATGGCAATGAGATGGCTAAAAGAGCAAAGTAAGTGCCTTTTAAAGATTATAGTCGCCATAGGGATTACATTTGATGAGTTAATGCCAACATGCCAGATTTTTTTCAATTCCTCTATTTTGCACATTTATTATTCATGGGAAATTCCAGTCATTTCTCCCTCTCAAACAATGTAAGAACATTAGCTGAACTATTCTCTGCAAAGATAAACTGTTGGAGAGAGCAAGCAAGTGGGCAAGTCCATAATATGCAATTAGCTGCAGTGCAATATCTTCAATGTGTGTGAGGGTTAAGATCGAACCAGGACAGGACTTGCTCAGTTAATGCTAAGGTGTTGGAGAGAGTTATAGAACTAAGAGATCTAGGGTACAGGTTCAGAGCTCCTTGAAAGTGGAGTCACAGGTGTGGAGTGATGAAGAAGGCATTCAGCATGCTTGATTTCATTGGTCAGAACATTGAATACAGGAGTTGGAATATCCTGAAATCTTTCTGAAGTCGTACAAGACATTAGTGTACAGTTCTGTCACCCTATTATAGAAAGGATACTATTAAACTGGAAAGAGTGCAGAAAAGATTTACTTAGATGCTACCGGGACTTGATGGTTTGAGTTATAAGGAGAGGTTGATTAGACTGGGAATTTTTCCCTTGGAGCATAGGGGGTTAAAGGGTGGTTTATAGAGGTCTACAAAATAATGAACTGCATAGATGAAGTAGATAGTCAACATCTTTTCCCAAAGTAAGGGAACCTAAAACTAGAGGAGAGATGAGATGAGAAGGAGAGATGTAAAAGAGTCCAGAAGGACAATTTTTTTACACAGGGGGTGGTGGGTGTCTGGAACAAGCTGCCAGAGGTAATACTAGAGGTGGGTACAATTTTTGTCTTTTAAAAAGCATTTAGACAGATACATTGGTATGATGAGTATAGAGGGATATGGGCCAAATGCAGGCGACTGGGATTAGCTTAGTGTTTTTTAAAAAAGGACAACATGGACAAATTGGGCCAAAGGCTTGTTTCCATGCTATAAATCTCTACGACACTAAGTGGTTTGCATCAACATTCGGGAAGCAGCTGGAGTTCCAGAATACTAACCTCACTATCAGATTTTTGTCAGTAGCTCTTAGCTGGCTAACAAAAGTAGGCTATCTCTATGTTCAAAACCATTCCTTTTAACCCAAGGTATGTTTTTTATCTTACTTTGTATTCCCATCATTAACCATTTGAGGATATCAATAATACTTCTGCAACAAAATCAAAAATGTCAGAAGGGCATCATTTTTATGCTGGGCATACCTTGGATTTAATTATTTGTATTGTGCAATTTTGTGTATTTTCCCCCTAATTTGCTTTATATTGTTGCTCATTTCTATATTTTATATGAAAAAATCAAATCCATGTTAGAAATATATTTATACCTGCTATTATTTGCCCTCAGGTTGGGCAATATTTTTCATTTTAAGTACAATGCAACCTAGTTCATCATAAAAATGAAAGGAAGCGTTGAGAAATAATACTCTGAATGTAAATACTCCCATATTTAATAAATCTATCAATATCAATCTTATAGCAGAGATTTAATTTTCCAGATTAGCAAAGACTTTTTTGATTTATCAAATTTCTCACAGGTCAGTGAGTAGTTCCAGACAATGATTAGCATTCTTTGTAGTACAGACTAATGTAGACTGGAGCGGCATGGTGGCACAGTGGTTAGCAATTCTGCCTCATAGCACCAGGGATCTGGGTTCAATTCCCAGCTTGGGTCATTGTATGTGCAGAGTCTGCACCTTAAAGTTTTTAAACTTTAAAGTTTTTGAAGTTTATTTATTGGTATTGCAACTAGGTTTGCATTAACATTGCAATGAAGTTACTGTGAAAATCTTCTAGCTGCCACATTTCACCACCTGTTCAGATACATTGAGGGAGAATTTAGCATGGCCAATGCACCTAACCAGCACATTTTTCAGAGTGTGGGAGTGTCTGTGTGGGTTTCTTCTGGATGCTCTGGTTTCCTCCCACAGTCCAAAAATGTGTGGGTTAGTTGATTGGCCATACTAAATCGCCCCTTAGAGTCCTGAGATGTGTAGGTTAGAGGGATTAGCGAGTAAATGTGTACAGATATGGGGGTAGGGCATGGGTGGGATTGTGGTCAGTTCAGATTCGATGGGCCAAATGGCCTCTTTCTGCACTGTAGGGATTCTGTGATTCTATGAAACCGAAAGCCCCAGAGAAAACCTATGCAGACATAGGGAGAATATGCAGACTCCGCACAGACAGTGGTCCAAGCTGGGAATCGAATCTGGGTTTCTGGTGCTGTGAGATAGCAGTGCTAACCATTGTGCCACTGTGCCGCTCTGATCGAATGGCAAGCAGTTTCACCCACAAAAGAATTGGGCTGAGATTGGTATCAAGTAACTTCACAGTAACTTCATTGCAGTGTTAATGTAAGCATACTTGTGACACTAATAAACAAATTTTAAAACTAAGCAATTGCCAGTCTCAGGAATCATAGATTGTGGAAAACTGAAACATTCATACTGTTACAATCTGAGGTTCATGCTCAGGCACGTTGGGGCAGAATATTATTCTACATCTGGTTATGCTTACCCTGACCCAAGAATGCATGAGGTTGAAATTGAGTGCCAATATTGACGTTGGCTTCAGCTTCATGCAAATAAAATGCACCAAAGAAAAGATTTATCTTTTATCCAGATATCAGAGTGAGTGAGGCTATAGCAAATAATTACTTAGTAAACTCCAACTTCCAGTGTGGAACAAGACATGCTTCATAATAATAAAGAAAGATCAGTTATATAGTAGAGGTTTGTGAATAATGTGATTTTTTACTTTGTTATTCCAGTGTTTCAACTCGATTGTAATATTTCAGTTATCTTTCTTGGAACTAATTTACTCTGGTGTTCTGAACTCTTGTGGGTATCATATTCATCAGATATATTAAAGCCAATTTTTCTCAATAGAAGAATTTTTATAGTGTTAATTGATTATCATGTGTTTTAAGTAGAATTATCTCCATTGTCTTATTCTACCAACCTACTTACAGTAAGTTACTGAGTGAGGGAAAGTTTGCAGGAAATTTGAACTTTTAAGTGGAGGGACTGTATTTTCCCTGCTTCTCCATCTTCCTCCACCTTCCCACACCGACGTATTATCATTGATGTGTCTGTGAATGGAAAGGAACTGAACCATTTCCGTGGAAATTGCCCTTCGATGAATAACTAAGAGTTGTTCTTTAACAAGGCAGGAGGAAGCAGCCTCTATGACATTTGTGTCTTTTATTCAGTCCCATCTGTTTCACTGCTTTTGATATCTGAAGGGCAGGATTAATGATTTTTTGTATTTTCTTTTTTTTGTGTTTTCCATGTCTCCCTGACTGGTTCCATAACTAAGGTTCCTTACTAGGCTTATTCCAGAATCACATGTGTCAGCTGCCATAAGATGTCCAAGAGAGGCCCAAGATACCTTTCCCCTATTCTGCAGTTGTGACCCAGTGGTCAGCACTGCTGCCTCACAGCACCACAGACCGAAATCCAATTCCTGGCTCGGGTCACTCTCTGTATGGAGTCTGCACATTCTTCCCATGTCTGGGTGGGTTCTCTCTGAGTGCTCCATTTTCCTCACACAGTCTGAAAGACATGCTGGTTAGGTGTATTGGCCATGCTAAATTCTCCCTCCTTATACTGAACAGGAGCCAGGGGGGATTTTCACAGTAACGTCATTGTAGTATTAATAGAACATAGCACACTACAGCACAAACAGGCCCTTCGGCACACAAGTTGCGCCGATCGTTCCTATATCTACTAGGCCATAGAACTATCTATAATTCCCAATTCCATTTAATTCCATGTACTCATCCAGAAGTCTTTTAAAAGACCACAGCGAGTTCTCCTCCACCATCACCAATGGCAGCTGATTCCATTCACTTACCACCCTCTGAGTGAAAAACTTACCCCTAACATCTCCTCTGTACTTGCAGCCCAGCACTTTAAACTTATGTCCTCTTATAGCGACCACTTCAGCTCTGGGAAATAGTCTCCGAGAATCCACCTATCTATTCTTCTCAACATTTTATAAACCTCTATCAGGTCGCCTCTCAACCTTCGTCTCTCCAGGGAGAAGAGACTTGCTCTCTCAACCTATCTTCATAGGGCATGCCTCCTAATCCAGGCAACATCCTTGTAAATCTCCTCTGCACCCTCTCAATAGCTTCCACATTCTTCCTATAATGAGACGACCAGAACTGCACACAGTACTCCAAGTGGGGTCTGACAAGTGTCTTATAAGGTTGCAGCATTACCTCCTGACTCCTAAACTTAATCCCTTGATTAATGAAGGCCAGTATGCCATATACCTTCTTGACCACATCCTCCACCTGCGAGGCTGATTTAAGAGTCCTATGGATTTAAGAGTCCAAGATCCTTCTGCTCCTCAACACTGCTAAGACTCCTACTTTTGATATTGTACTCCTTCATCCTATTGTTCCTGCCAAAATGGACCACTACACATTTATCTGCATTGAAGTCCATCTGCCACTTCTCTGCCCATTCTTGCTGCAACTTCTGACATCCCTCCAGACTATCCACAACACCACTAACCCTCGTATCGTCAGTGGACTTACTAACCCATCCTTCCACTTCTTCATCCAGGTCATTTATGAAAATAACAAACAGCAACGGTCCTAGAACAGATCTCTGGGACACTCCACTGGTGACCAATCTCCATGCAGAAAAAAATCCATCCACAACCACTCTCTGCCTTCTGCAGGCAAGCCAGTTCCGGATCCACAAGGCCAAAACCCCTTGGATCCCATGCCGTCTCACCCTCTGAAAAAGTCTTGCATATCAAACGCCTTGCTGAAATCCATATAAACCACATCCATCGCTCTTCCTTCCTTCCTTTAGTCACATTTTCAAAGAACTCCACTAGGCTTGTAAGTCACGACCTGCCCTTGACAAAGCTGTATTGACTATTTCTGATCAAGCTAAACTTCTCTAAATGCTCATAAATCCTATTCCTCAGAATCCTCTCCATCAACCTACCAACCACTGAGGTCAGACTCACCTGTCGGTAATTTCCCGGGCTATCTCTGTTCCCTTTCTTGAAAATAGGCACCACATCTGCAATCCTCCAGTCCTCCGGAACCTCTCCCATCTCCATTAACAATGCAAAGATCGTCGCCAGGGGCTCTGCAATCACTTCCCGCACCTCCCATAGTAGCCTGGGGTACATCCCATCTGGTCCTGGCGACTTCTCTATCTTGATAGAATTTAAAAGTCCCAACACATCCTCTTTCTTAACATCCACATACTCAATCTTTTCAGTCTGCTGCAAACTTGCAGTACAACCTCCCAGATCACTTTCTACCGTGAATACTGAGGCAAATTATTCATTTAAGCACTTCTGCCATTTTTTCTGGTTCCACACAAACTTCTTCCCCTTCACCTTTTAAAGGTCCAGTGCTTTCACTTCTCATCCTTTTACCCTTCACATATTTATAGAACGCCTTGGGATTCTCCTTAATCTTACCCGCCAAGGCCTTCTCATGACCCCTTCTGGCTCTCCTAATTTGCTTTTTAAGCTCCTTTCTACAAGCCTTATACTCCTCCAGATCCTTAACATCTCCCAGTTCTCTGAACCTTTTGTACACCTTTCTTTTCCTGACTAGATTCATCACAACCTTTGTGCACCACGGTTCCCATGATTTACCAAAACAACCTTGTCTCACGGGAATGTTGTCGAGAAGAGAAAAATTGCTCTTTGCATATGGTATAGTGACCTTGAGACTAGCTCCCTCAAAGGAAGAAAAGTGGAGGGAAAACCCGGAAAGGAGAAATTCTTTTGACAAAATGTTAATTTTCAATTATGCATAATATTTGAGATCATATATAGTATATGTATGCAGTAAATTATAGTGATGTGTTCAGTCATCAAAGATTTAACTATCTTGTGTGTATCCTTGTGCACTTCATTTTTAACTACAGCTCCCTCTCTTTTGTATTTATTAGGGATTACTTCAAAATCTATGTTCCTCAATTCCAGGAGGCAGCTTTTGCTAATGGGAAATTATAGTTGACACCAGAATTCAGAAGGAAACCAATCAGACAAATATAGCAGTGTTAATAGAAAGCTACTTGTGACACTAATAAATAAGATTAAAACTTAAACTTAATAGTTATTATGATCTGAACTTTTTTACATAGATGAAGATTTGCAGCTGAAGTTCTGCCTACTGATAATTTTAGCCAAAAATTCAGGGAGTATGTGAATTTCAGTAAAATTATTGCCAGGATGGATCTGATCAAAACTGCAAAATTATTTGTCCTTGAATAAAGACAGTCAATTTATGTTGCAACATGCACTACCATAGCATGTCAGTATTGGCATTTTACCTGTTGCTTTATTGTGTAAGGAGCTTAAATGGCTGGGTCATCACATGGCAGAAAATATGTGCCTTCCAACAAGAGAAGAGAAAAATTGTTCTTTGCATATGGTACAGCGACCTTGAGACTAGCTCCCTCAAAGGAAGAAAAGTGGAGGGAAAACTCGAAAAGGACAAATTCTTGTGACAAAATGTTAATTTTCAATTATGTATAATATTTGAGATCGATATATAATATATATATGCAGTAAATTCTAGTGATGTGTTCAGTCATCAAAGATTTAACTATCTTGTGTGCACTTCATTTTTAACCACAGCTCTCTTTCTTTTGTATTTATTAGGGCTTACTTCAAAACCTATGTTCCTCAGTTCCAGGAGGCAGCTTTCGCTAATGGGAAATTATAGTTGACACCAGAATCCAGAAGGAAGCCAATCAGACAAATACACTTGTTTATTTTAGGAAGTCTTTTGCATTTTTTTCATTCTTCCTCCTGTGTGCTGAAGTCTAACTGTAAGAGCATTGATTTTTACTTTGCTGCAATTCATTGAAGTGTGCCTAAACTATCCTATATAAATGATGGTCTTCTTAAATTGTTCAGCGGACATAAGCCAGTACAAGTCTATATTGCAATTAACGTGAAATGTTTCAAATGAATGAGAAGAATGTTCCAAGTTACAATAAATATTTCCATTGCGAAGCTTGAATGGTCTGTGTTTTTGTTAGCGATTATCCAATTATCTTCTCACTCCCCCAGATTTTGGAATTCAGTTCTGTTCAACAATAGTGACATATCTGTGCTAAAAAATCAATACTAAGCTATTCCAGGTTACATGTAATGTGAATTGGATACAGAGTAAAGCTTGCTGCACTTCTTATTTATGCTTTTTTAGTGTAAGTGAGAACTTACTCTGAGTTAGAGCAAATCTTAAATTTCCCATGTCCTATACTAGACATATTTATGACCTATCTGAGTAACATTAGCAATTTAGTACAAACTTATTTTTATTCATTCATGGGACATGGGCAGCACTGGCTGGCCAGCCCTTGAACTGAGTGGCTTGCTAAGCCACTTCAGAGGACAGTTGAGAGCCATACCATTCATCTGGAGTTTCTTTCCTAAACCTCTTCATCTGACTTTCCTCCTTAAAAATTATCACTTGACCAAATTTTTCATACTGACTGGTGGATGCCTGGGACACGCTGCCAGAGGAGGTGGCAGAACAGGCACATTAGTAACAATGTAAGACGCATCAGGATGGGTACATGAACAGGGAGAGAATAGAAGGATATAGACCAAGTAAGGGCAGAAGGGTTTTCTTTAGTTAAGGCATCATGATCAGCATGGGCTTGGAGGGCCCATAAAGCTTGTTCCTGTGCTGTACTTTTCTTTGTTCTTTGTAGGGAGCCCAGCCAAGGATGCAGTCCTATAGTCAAGTTTAGACATAACAAAGGGCGGTGCAGTGGTAGCACAGCTGCCTCACAGCACCAGGGACCCAGGTTCGTGTCCCAGTTTGGTTTACTGTCTGTGTGGAGTTTGCAATTCCCCCTGTATTTGCGTGGATTTCCTTGGGTGCTATGGTTCCTTCTCTCAGTCCGAAAGACATGCTGGTTAGATGCATTGGCCATGCTAAATTCTCCCTCTGTGTACCCAAATAGGCACAACTAGGGATTTTCATAGTAGCTTCATTACAATGTTACTGAAAGCCTACTTCTAATACTCACTAATAAATAAACTTCAAAATTAACAAAGGCATTAATGAGGGTTGCAGCAGCAAGTGCGCTGAAATCAAGTGATATCCCCAATATGGAAATTAAAGCAGTTAATACAACAAATTTGCATTTTCAACTGAGCAGTAGTTGATTGTTTGCTTTGAGTTTCTTGAGCTTGAATATAAATAAGTATAGCTATTAAAGTTATAGATTTTTTTTAAAGCACTGAATGTTTATAGTGCTTGTTATAGAACTATAACAAGCACTCCTACAACTCAGCACTCTTGAGGTGAGAAGGGCCTTGTGGGACATTGTTTTTGACTTGACAATGCAATATTACCTTTCCTGGCCTCAGAAGAACATCTCTTGTACATGTGATACAAATTTCATCTTTAGGCCTTATTTTTCATGCCAGTCGCATTGGAATGTTACCGTGAACAATCACTTTTGGGTGGCATTGTGCTCTTATTTTACATTTTTATGTATAGTTATATAAAGTTCACAGTAGAAAAGCTACATACATTATTGGTTCATGCCAATTTTATGCTACACCTGAGCCTCCTTAATACCCCTCTTCATTAAACTTTTATCTGCATAACCTTCTATCTCTTTCTATCTTCCGTATTATTCTAGCTTTTAAATTTATCAACTATATCTTGTGGTAATGAGCTCCACATTCTAAATACTGAAGAAAGAATCATCCCCCTGAATTTCCTGCTGGATTTATTGATAACTATTGTATGATTCCTAATTTTAAACTTTTTCCAAAAAGTTGTTTTTTCTCTATATCTCACCAATCATTTTCATTATCTTGGGATAATATCTACCCAAATCGAGAAAAAAAACCACTTGATGGGCATTGGTTGCAAGTTCGGAATTCATTTTGTCTCTGATTCTTCATAATTATCAGGGAAAGTATAACATAGAACATAGAACATAGAACAATACAGCACAGAACAGGCCCTTCGGCCTTCGATGTTGTGCCGACCAAAATAAAAAGCAATGCCCCTCCTAACTAAACCATTCCCTTCTCTTCCATATACTTATCAACTAACCTCTTAAACGCCACCAAACTTGGCGCATCTACAACAGCTGCAGGCAGGGCATTCCACTCCCTAATCACTCTTTGGGTAAAGAACCTACCTCTGATATCCGTCCTATAACTCATCACCCCTTAATTTAAAGCTGTGTCCCCTCGTGCTAGCTTTTTCCATCCTAGGAAAAAGGCTATCACTGTCCACCCTATCTAAACCTCTAATCATCTTATATGTTTCAATAAGATCCCCTCTTAGCCGCCTCCTTTCTAACGAAAACAACCTCAAATCCTTCAACCTCTCTTCATAGGACCTGCCCTCCATACCAGGCAACATCCTAGTAAACCTCCTCTGTACCCTCTCCAATGCCTCCACATCTTTCTTATAATGTGGCGACCAGAACTGCACACAATACTCCAAGTGCGGCCGCACTAGAGTTTTGTACAGCTGCAACATGATGCTGCGGCTCCTAAATTCAATCCCCCTACCAATAAAAGCTAAGACTCCATAAGCCTTCTTAACAACTTTATCCACTTGACTGCCTACTTTCAGGGATCTATTGACACATACACCAAGATCCTTCTGTTCCTCAACACTATTAAGAGCCCTACCATTAGCCCTATACTCTACACATTTATTGTTCCTGCCAAAGTGCATTACCTCACACTTTTTATGTGCATAACCTCCCCTCACATCCCCACCACTTGCCCTCCCCCCGTCACACCACCCTGGCTCCTGAGTCGCAGAGTAAAAATCCAGAATTCCCTCCCTAATGACGTTTGTGGATCAACTCACAGCACGTGGGCTGCAGTGACCGCCACCTTCTTCTCAAGGGCATATAGGGATGGGCAATAAATGCTGGCCAGCCAGCAACGCCCATGTTCCCGATGATGCAGGAGCCCAGAACTATGGGTCACAACTTGAGGATAAAGGGTAAATCCGATAGGACTGAGATGAGAAGAAATTTCTTCCAGAGGGTGGTGAATCTGTGGAATTCACTACCACAAAAAGTAGTTGAGGACAAAATATGCGATTTCAGAAAGGAATTAGGTATAGCTCTTTGAGATAAAGGGATCAAGGGATAGGGAGGGGATGTATGAAGAGATATATGAGTTTGATTATTAGCCATGATCATTATGAATAGAAGAGCAGGCTTGAAGGTCCAGATGGGGTTTGTACTGGATTTAAAAGGACTTATATGCTCAGATTTACGTCTAAACTGCTATTACATTCAGAGGTGCTGGATGTACAATTATTGCTTCATATTAGTATTTACACACAAGTTGGATGCTTGAGTAGACTGTGTGCAACTGGAACTTTATAAAAGCTTTACTCCCATAATGGTTCAGCAAGTTGTTTCAAGATCTGTGTCCTTCCTCTAATTTTTTTTAGCACACGAATGAATAAACCCTGAGTGCTGCACTCCACTTACCCTGTTGTATTGTCATACAAGAATTATTTATGGAAGTGTTGTTATGACTACCAACTCATTTATTTTATTTATTAGTGTCACAAGTAGGCTTACATTAAGACTGCAATGAAGTTACTGTGAAAATCCCCTGGTTGCCATATTCTAACACCTGTTCAGGTATTTAGCATGGCCAATGCACCTAACCAGCACAGTTTTAAACTGAACATGTTCAGTGTGCAAGTGCAGTGTCTTTCATTATCTGAATATTCATCTCCCACTGTTACAATGCTATCGTTGATTGCCTATTTACAGGCATTCATATTTTTGTACTGAATTGTGCTCAGATTTCAACATGCCCTATTAGCTTGTGCTGGATTTAAAAGAACTTGTGCTCAGATTCAAGACTAAACTGCTTTACATTCAGAGGTGCCGTATATGCAACAGTTATTGCTTCATACCAATATTTACACACAAGTTGTAATGCTTGTGTAGACTGCTTGCAAATGGAACCTTATAAAAGCTTTGCACACCTCCATGATGTCTTTATCCACAACTAAAATTAAGCATTAAGTAATGTTTGCTTCAGCAAGTTGTTTCAAGATCTGTCTCCTCTCTCTCCAGTTTTTTTTTCAGACATTGCTAAATCCTTAACTCATTTACCTTCTGACTCCAGGGCATCCTGAGCAGCAATCATTGACAAAATGGCCTGCAGTGGTTGGAAAATCAAAACAGATGGCAATGTGAATTAAAGTAGTTGCACTATTTTCAGGCTATCTGTATAAATTAAAAAGGAACTTACACAGTTGTAGGTAAGTGCATTCCAATGCAAAGTTTCCAGATGCAACAACAACTAAACTTTAACCTGAACTTTTGTTTACTTAACAATAATTTGACTTAAATTAGTTGAAGAAACACAGATCTGATTTAGCAGGATAATTCATTGAATAATGATGTGAAGGGACACAAACCAGGACTTTGCATTCATTTGGTTAACATGTCAATGGAAATTTCTGAGAATAGTGTTGGTGGATGACTGGAACAGGGCAAATTTGGCAGAGGTGTTTGGACAAGTTGAGTTTACAGAGGTCAGGAAGGAGGTGTTGCACAAGCAGCATGTGGAGATAACAAAAGCACCGATAAGAGTTTTGGTAGCATGCTTTGAGGTAAGGATGGCAGAAAATAGCATTTCAGAGGTGAAAGTAAACTGTGATAGAACAGAAGTGAAATTTCACTTCACGGGTGAATAGATTACCAAAATTGTGCCTCTCTGCTTCAGACAAAATGAACAACTTAAGAGTTAGTGGCAGGAGTACAGAGGTTTTGGGGAAGCCCAAAAAGGTGGATTGCATTTTGATGGGAAAAAAAATGCTTGAAAGAAGAACAAATATATTTATAACATATATAGAGCCATTGGTGATCTCAGCACTTCCCAAGTGCTTCACAGTTAATGAAGAACTTTTACAGTGTACTTATTGAAGTGTAAGATATGCAGCAGCTGGTTTATCCACCACAAGTTTGATGTTGAATTACAACACAGGCAGAGCAACAATGTGTGGTGCTCAGTTATCACAATATCTGCGTATAATATCACTGAGAGGTAGTGTTTACATGGGAATAGGAACTTTTGAGGCAGTCTATTGGTGATCATTGAAGGTCAAAAGGAAAAAGCATTTTTGTTTTCACAATATTTAAAGTTTATTAATGTCACAAGTAGGCTTACATTAAACTGCAGTAAAGTTACTGTGAAAATCCTAGAGTGTATGATGATGTGTGATACTACAATGCTGTGTTTACTGTCCATTTTTAGTTTCCGATAACTGAGCAGTTTGTTGGACCACCTCAGTAAGGTCTTTGACAAGGTCCCTCATGGCAGACTGCTGCAGAAGGTGAAGTCACATGGAATCAGAGGTCAGCTGGCAAGGTGGATACAGAACTGGCTCAGTCATAGAAAACGGAGGGTAGCAGTGGAAGGGGCACTTCTAAGTAGAGGGCTGTGACAAGTGATGTTCCTCAGGGATCAGAGCTGGGACCTTTGCTGTTTGTAATATATGTAAATGATTTGGAGAAAAATGTAACTGGTTTGATTAGTAAGTTGCAGATGACACAAAGATTGGTGGATTTACACATAGCAATGAGGACCATCAGAGGATTCTATAGCAGGATATAGATCAGTTGAAGGCTTGGGTGGAGAGATGGCAGAAGGAGTTTAATCTGGACAAAAGTGAGGTAATGCATTTTGGAAGGTCTAATATAGATAGGAAATATACAGTAAATGGCAGAATCCTTAAGAGTATTGATAGACAAAGGGATCTGAGTGTATGGGTACAGAGGTCACTGAAAATGGCAACGCAGGCGGAGAAGGTAATCAAGAAGCCATACAGTATTCTTGCCTTCATTGGCCAGGGCATTGAGTTTAAAAGTTGGCAAGTCATATTGCAGCTTTATAGAACCTTAGTTAGGCCGTACTTGGAATATAGTACTCAATTCTGGTTGCCATACTATCAGAAAGATATGGAGGTTTTGGAGAGGGTACAGAAAAGATTTATAAAGATGTTGCTTCATATGGTGGACATTAGCTATGAGGAGAGGTTGGAGAAACTTGGTTTGTTCTCACTGGAACAACAAGTTGAGGAGTGACCTGATAGAAGTCTACAAGATTACGAGAGGCATGGACAGAGTGGATAGTCAGAAGCTTTTTCCCATGGTGGAAGAGTCAATTACTAGGGGGCCAAGGTTTAAGAGAGATGTACAAGGCAAGTTTTTTACACAGAGGGTGGTGGGTGTCTGGAACACACTGCCAGGGGAGGTAATGGAAGCAGATATGATAATGACTTTTAAGGGGCGTCTGGACAAATACATGAATAGGATGGGAATAGAGGGATATAGTTCCCTGGAAGGGTAGGTGGTTTTAGTTCAGCCAGGCAGCATAGTCAGTGCAGGCTTGGAGGGCCAGAGGACCTGTTCCTGTATTGTAATTTTCCTTGTTCTTTGTGCACTCATTTTGCATGTCCCATACACTGTGGGACTTGAATTGTGTATCGACCAGACCATGGAGAAATGGAAGGGTCATTAATGAAGCTGTTAGAATTTCACAGTAGCTTTTGTGGCCATTTCTGATTCCAGCAATAAATTACCATATTTATTGAATGTAATTTTCACAATTTGTCATGGTTAGATTTGAACTAATGGCTTCGGGGTTGCGAGCACAGTACCATAATCACTAAGCTACTGTGCTCACTTTTGTTCTATTTCTAGAGATGCTACATTGGGAGCAGATTCTACTGCCATAAAATCAAACAAACAGCTGATCATGAAGAGAAGAAATGGAGGAGGAGGATGGATGGGTAAAATAAACAGTATAGCATTAGTCACTTCCAGTAGGACAGTCAAGCCCTGTAGATACAGAAAGGCAGATATGTGAATGTAAACAAAAGCAGCCCCATGTTACAGGAGACTGATCATTATGCAGCTGTGTATTTCTGTATGTATATAAAATCCCTACAGTGCAAAAGGAGGCTGTTTGGCCCATCGGATCTGCTTCAACTTTCTGATATCATTCCTCCCAGGCCCTATCTCCATAGCCTCACACATTTATCCCACTAATACCCCTAATCTATACATCTCAGAGGCAATTTAGCATGGATTGCTAAATCCACCTAATCTGCACATTTTTGGAGTGTGAGAGGAAACCGGAGCACCCAGAGGAAACCCATGCAGACACAGGGAGAATGTGCAAACTCCACACAGATAGTGACCCAAGGCTGGAATTGAACCCAGGTCCCTGGCACTGTGAGTCAGCAGTGTGAACCACTTAAGTAAATAAGAAAATACCTTTTATTTTCTTAGAACCAATCAAAAAATGCTTCACTCTCTTAGGACTTTCTAGATTTTGTGGTGAGGTCCTCTTGCACTTCCACATCGAGCAAACCCATTTTATGACAGCATAACATCTGACTTGACTACAGCCCAATGGCATGTGGATTATATATGCGACAGGCTGAACTTCCATCTTAAAGACAGCAAAAATCAGGAAATCTCCGGTCTAAGCTGTCTCATGAGAAAGTCGGTAAGAAGTCTCACAACACCAGGTTAACATCAGATGACAAAGGAGCAGCGCTCTGAAAGCTAGTTGAGTTTCCTCCCAAATAAACCTGTTGGACTTTAACCCTGGTGTTGTGAGACTTCTTACAGTGTTTACCCCAGTCCAACGCCAGCATCTCCACATCATGAGAAAGTGCCAGCAAAGACGGGATCTTCATTCTCAGTGGGGAGGATGATTGCCCATCTACCAATGTGTAGACTGCCACAAGGGCTGCTGAGCAATAAGACCCATTTCCATGCTCTGGAGCTGTGTTCCAGTTACAATAAAATTAATAAAACATAAAAAAACACTCACTTCTCAAAGCCCCAATCCTCTACACACTCCCCCATGTTCCAGGCATGCCACCACATGCCCCAATTCTACTCCTATTCCCTCAATGCAAGCTATAGCCCTCCATTCACCCATGGTCCCCTGTACCCTTCTTGCCAAGCCATGACATTTCCATCTCTATGACATGGAAATGCTGGTGTTGGACTGGGATAAACACAGTAAGAAGTCTCACAACACAAGGTTAAAGTCCAATGGGTTTATTTACTACCAAATAAACCTGTTGGACTTTAACCTGGTGTTGTGAGACTTCTTACTCTATTTTCATCTCTATCCATGATCTTGTCTGCACACTAACAAACCCTGTTGTAACAACAGAATGTGGGAAAAGTATTTTTTAACCATTCTTTTATGACTTCCTGCTTTTTTAAAAAAACCTTTCAGTATAGCTGTGTGAGAGTGTCAATCATCCACGTCTTTCCAAGTACCAATAACTGGAATAGCCAATAATTAAAGCCTCTTTAGCTTGTGTAAATATATATTGTGTAATTGGTAGAATAAATCAAAGATGCAAAATGAGGCTTGGATGAAAGCCTGGACATCTAGGCCCATGGGGAGGCATAGCTAAGCACTGTGGAGTCTGACATTTCTTCATCCAGAATAGGGTTCACGATATCTCTAGCGTGCCGTGAACCATAAAAGCTGGCCCAACTCTATGATAATTGTGGAAGACTAGGACATGGCTATCCCTACAATGGAGTTGGCCAGTACAGAATGTGAACTCTTAACTCACACTGATAAAATTTGGAAGCACCCGGAATGGGGCCTGGCATGCCAGAATTGGGTCCCAGCAGTTATTTTAACATCTCTTTGGAGTCTCCCCAACGTCATAACAATCTAGTCCAAAATGGCTGTTGCACAAAATACTCTTAATTAGCTCACACTTTCTAGTGTTGATTTTTTTCTTCAGAACTACACTGTCTCAGATGTTTGCAATTCCTTTTAGTGCATTTTTTATCCCCAAAACAATACCCTACAAATTAAATACTGTAGAAATGTTCCACAAAACCTAATCTCCATCGCACTCTCAGGATTCATTACCCAGAATAATGCTCTGGGGACCCAGGCTTGAATCCACTATGGCAGATAGTGAAATTTGAATTCAATATAAAGCTGGAATTGGAAGCCTAATGGTGACCATGAAACCTTTGTTGATAATTGTAAAAACCTATCTGGATTCACTAATGTCCTTTAGGGAAGGAAATTGACCATCCTTAACCTGGTCTGGCTGAAGTGTGACTCCAGATCCACATCAATGTGGTTGACTCTTAAATTCCCTCTGAGATGGGCTAGTCAGCCACTCAGTTCAGGGTAGTTAGGAATAGGCAACAAATACTGGCCTAACCAAAGATGCCCACATCCCATGAATAGAAGATAAGACCTGTGAGAACTGCTTGGTACTTACCAAGTAACTCCAACATAACCTCAAAGTCACAAATAAACAGCATCACTAGAGATCCACCTCTGTGCTAGTAAAGTAATGGTTTTGTTAGAAATCAGATCTGCAGATGAAATATTAGTATGACTAGCAAAGGAATCAGCAAGATGTGAACTGTAGACAAAATCTCAGGTAAATATAGGGGCAATGCATGTACGTATATTGAATTGAACAGGAAACATACATAAAGTTTACACAGGAAATGAAAAGGGCCAATTCGCTGATGTGATCCTCTGCATTCGAGTGGGAGGCACTAAATTGCAGTGCAGAAAATCTGAATAATATCACTCCTAAGAAAATATGAATCCATCTTTCCAGGCCTCCTCGGTGGTAAGTTTCTATGTTTCTATAGTATTTCCATTTGGTTTTGACAACAGATACATTTTTACCCAGAGTGGTATTTCTGAGTTGCGTTGCTGGGTGACTTACTGTAAAACCTACAACCCACGACTCACTGTGTTTGTAACTGCCCTAGTACACCTCATTATTATTAGCAGAACAATGTGACAGTGTACAAGACTAATCATGGTGCACTGGAAGTCAGTGCATTGTAATTCGTATAAATTCAGGGAAATTTTTTTCTCTGTAAGTCTTTTGAACCTTTCCAAATGTGATGATGATATTGTCTGGAATTTTGTAATGTGGTAAGTTCCTCATTTGATATTTTAGTTTATAAAGCAAATGCTTGTTTCGTTATGTTCCCAGAGTTTTCTTTTCTCAGGAAGTGAGCATCTTTGGTATTTATTGCATATCCCTCGTTGTCCTTTTGAAAGTGGTGGTGAACCACCTTCATGCACAATGCAATCTGCATGGTGTAGATACACTGACAGTGCTGTTAGAAAAGGAGTTCCAGGAATTTGAGTGAGCGATAATATATGAACAGTGATCTCTTTCCTCATCAGGATGGTGATTGGCTTGGAGGGGAACTAACATGTTTTTTTTTATTCATTCGTGGAACATGGGTATTGCTTGCTGGCCAGCATTGAGAAGGTGGTGGTGAGCTGCCTTCTTGAACCGTTGCAGTTCATGTTCTGTGGGTTGACCCACAATGCCATTAGGGAGGGAATTCCAAGATTTTAATCCAGTGACTGCGAAGAAATGGTGATATACTTCCAAGTTAGGTTGATGAGTTACTTGGAGGGGAACTTGCAGTTGCTTGTGTCCCCATTTATCTCCTGCCTTTGATTGTGATGGAAGTTGTCACGGTTTGGAAGGTATTATCTAAGGATCTTTGGTGAGAGGCTGTACATTTGCATGTACACTTTGGCATACATGTTTCCACTGCTTTTGTCCTTCTTGGTGGTAGAGGTCATGGGTTCGGAAAGTTCTCCTGAAGAAGTCTTGGCAACTTACTGCAATCCGTTTTGTGAATGGTCCACACTGTTGCCACTATGTGCCACTAGTGGAGAGAATAAATGTTTAGGGTCATAAATTAGGTGCTAAAAGAATGAGTTAATTTGTCTTGGATGGTGTCAAGCTTTTTTGAATGTTGTTGGAGCTGCACTCTCCAAGCAAGTGGAGAGTATTTCATCACATTCTTGAACAGTGCCTTGAAGATGGTGGAAGGGCTTTGGGGAATTGAGGGGTGAGTTACTTGCCTTAGAATTCCCAACCTCCGCCTTTCTCTTGTAACATGGTATCTCTTTGATCAGTCCAGTTGATTTTCTGGTTAATGGTGGATTCCCCCATAGGATATTGATGATGGCAGATTTACCACTGTATGGCAAGAGCAGGGATAGAAGATATTATAATAAAAATTAGTAGATGACACTAAAATAGATGGGATAGTAAGTTGCAATGAGGAAATAAGATATTTACAGATGAATATGTATAGGTTAAGTTAAAATATTAGGTTATCCGTTTTGGTTGGAAAAATACAAAGGCAACTTACTATCTAAGTGGAGTGCTTTGGCATATGGGAATCTAGGTGTCCTTGTGCATGAATCATAGAAAACTAATATACAGGCAATAAGGAAGGCAAATGGAATTTTGGCATTTATTGCTAAAGAAGGAAAGTATTAAAGCAGGGAAGTGTTGCTGAAACTGTACAAGAAATTAGGAGGCCTCACCTGGAGATTTTTGGAAAGTTTTGGTCCCCTTGAGGACCATGAGGAGGGAAGTAGTTGAATCATAGACTGTTCAGAGGGGTTTCACTAGATTGATTCCAGAGGTAAGAGGTTTGTATTATGAAGAGAAGTTGGCCTATGTTCTCTGGAGTTTAGAAGAATGAGAAGAGATTGAATTGAGATTTACAAGATGATAAGGGGGTTTACAGGGTAAATGTAGAGAGAATGTTTCCTTTTGTGGGGCAATTAGAACAAGAGCTTGTGGTTTTAGAAAAGAGATAGTAGATTTAAAACAGAGAAAAAGAGAAATTACTTTTCTCGAGCGGTGGTGAATCTTACTACTTCAGAGTGAGGGGGATGCCAGGACAAAGAGTAGATTTAAGGAGGAGATGGAGAGATTTTTAATTAGTAGGTGTTTGAAGAGTAAAAGAGAATGAGCAGGAGTTGAGACTGAGATGAGATCACCATGATCATTCTGAATGGTGGAGCAGGCTCGATGTGCTGAATTGCCTACTTCTGCTCCTAATTATTATGCCCTTTATTACTCTGTTTAGTACTTTATATTTGCATTAAGTCAGTAGATAGGAGCAGAATAAGCAGAATAAGCTCCCCAACCTGAACATTCTCCAGCATTCAGAAAAGTATTTGTTGTGCTTTTACATCAAATTCCAATTTTGAGCCCTATCACTCATATCCAAAAATGTCCAGGTTAGGTGGATTGACCATGTTAGGTTGTTTTTTAAAGGAAAAAATTCTAAGTGCCAAGTGAGTATGAAAATGGGAGAGATTTGCACCGATTTCTTTGGGCGAGTAAGAGCAGAATCCCCACAGTGGAGAAAGAGGCCATTTGGCCCATCACAGACAACAATCCCACCCAGGCCCAATCCCAGTAACCCCATGAGTTCCTTGTTGCAGACATGTGACACTTAATTAATAAAAAAAGAGCCAGGATGCAATTCTCGCCAGCTTCTGAGCTCTTAGGCCATCATTGCGCAGGTACTCCAATCTCACAGTGCACTTGGAGATATCCTGTCACGCCCTGAACATCCATGATTCAACATCCACCGCCCTCTGGGGTAAATTCACAACCAAAGATTCACAACCCTCTGAACAAATGTCTTCTCATCTCACCTTTATCCTGAAACTATAACTCATAGTTCTAGATTGCAGCCTCTCAGCATGTCAAACTTATTAAAGATTTCAGGCAATTCAGTGATATCACCTCTCATTCTTATAAACCTCATAAATATCAGCCTATTCTACTTAATTTCCCCTGATAGACAAGCCCTATTATTCTAGAAATCAATGTGGTGAATCTTTGTTGAACACATTTTAAGGAAAGTATATTCTTGCTTAATTAAGAATATCAAAGTTGTACATGATACACCATATATAATTGCATAATAATGAAAGCAAAATACTGCGGATGCTGGAAATTTGAAATAAAAATAGAATATAGAACATTACAGCGCAGAACAGGCCCTTTGGCCTTCAATGTTGCGCCGACCAATTAGGAAAAAGCAATGACCCTCTAACCTAAACCATTCCCTTTTCGTCCATAAACTTATCTACTAACCTCTTAAACGCCACCAAACTTGGCGCATCTACAACTGACGCAGGCAGGGCATTCCATACCCTTACCACCCTCTGGGTAAAGAACCTACCTCTGACATCCGTCCTATAACTACCACCCCTTAATTTAAAGCTATGTCCCCTCGTGCTAGCTTTCTCCATCCTAGGAAAAAGGCTATCACTGTCCACCCTATCTAAACCTCTAATCATCTTATATGTTTCAATAAGGTCTCCTCTTAGCCGCCTTCTTTCTAACGAAAACAACCTCAAATCCCTCAGCCTCTCTTCATAAGACCTGCCCTCCATACCAGGCAACATCCTGGTAAACCTCCTCTGTACCCTCTCCAATGCCTCCACATCTTTCTTATAATGCGGGGACCAGAACTGCACACAATACTCCAAGCTAAGACTGCATATGCCTTCTTAACAACCTTATCGACTTGATTGCCAACTTTCAGGGATCTATTGACATATACACCAAGATCCTTCTGTTCATCAACACTATTAAGAGCCCTACCATTAGCCCTATACTCTACACATTTATTGTTCCTGCCAAAGTGCATTACCTCACACTTTTCCACATTAAACTCCATTTGCCACCTCTCGGCCCAGCTCTTCAACTTGTCCAAGTCTCTCTGCAAACTATAACACCCCTCTTCACTATCTACCACTCCTCCGACTTTGGTGTCATCTGCAAATTTACTAATCCATCCTTCAATACCCTCATCCAGATCATTTATAAAAAGTACAAACAGCAGGGGCCCCAAAACAGATCCCTGAGGTACACCACTTGTAACCGAACTCCACGATGAATAATTTCCATCAACCACCACCCTCTGTCTTCTATCAGCTAGCCAATTCTTAATCCAATTAGCTAAATCACCCTCAATCCCATACATCTGCATTTTCTGCAGAAGCCTTCCATGGGTCACCTTATCGAACGCCTTACTAAAGTCCATATATACCACATCAACTGCCTTACCCCCATCCACCTCTTTGGTCACTTTTTCAAAAAACTCAGTAAGGTTAGTAAGTCACGACCTACCCTTCACAAAACCATGCTGACTATCCCCAATCAATTCATTTCTCTCTAAATAACTATAAATCCTATCCTAATAATTCTCTCCAATACTTTGCCCACAACAGAAGTAAGACTCACTGGCCTATAATTCCCCAGAAAGTCTCTCTTCCCCTTCTTGAACAATGGGACCACATTCGCTATCCTCCAGTCTTCCGGCACTATACCTGTAACCAACGACGACCTGAAGATCAGAGCCAGAGGCTCTGCAATCGCCTCTCTTGCCTCCAGAGAATCCTAGGGTAAATCCCGTCCGGCCCAGGGGACTTATCTAACTTCAAACCCTCAAGAATATCTAGCACATCCTCCTTATCTACTTCAATACTTTCCAGTTTGCAACCCTGTATCCCAGTGTTCTCCACAACTACATTTACATCTCCCTGCGTGAATACCGAAGAGAAATATTTGTTCAGTGCCTCTCCAATCTCTTCAGGCTCCACGCACAACTTCCCACTGCTGTCTATGACTGGCCCTAACCTTGCCCTAACCAATCTTCTATTCTTAACATATCTAAAGAAAGCTTTAGGATTCTCCTTGATCCTATCAGCCAAAGTCTTCTCGTGTCCCCTTTAAGAAAAGCAGTATCTGTGGAGGGAGAAACAGAGTTTGATACTTCAAGTCCAATATGATTCATATTCAATTCCAACGAACTCATATTCAACAGTCAATATAATTGCAATAAGATTTCCTTATTTGCATATTCTGACCATCTTGTAATAAAGACTGTAATTTGTGAAAACCAAAACACCCCGCATCCCAATATTTATTAATCCCTTGTCCCTTTTTAAAAACATTCTACTTCTCATTTGAAAGGAGTTATTTCATGCTTCTCTGCATTATACTCGATCTGCCAACTTGTCCAACCGCTTAATCGGTCTCTGAATGCATAGTCTTTACAATTCCTCACAGCTTACTTCTCCAAAACCCAGCACAGCAAGGTGGCACAGTAGTTAACACTGCTTCCTCTCAGCACCATGGACCCAATTTCAATTCTAGCCTTGGATCACTGTCTGTGCACAGTCTGCACGTTCTCTCCGTGTCTGCATGGGTTTCTTCCCATTTCCTTCCACAGTCTAAAAGACATTCTGGTTAGGTGCATTAGCCATGCTAAATTCTCCCTCAGTGTACACGAACAGGAGTATGGTGACTAGGGGATTTTCATAATAACTTAATTGCAGTGTTAATGTAAGCCTACTTGTGACACTAATAAATTAACTTTAAAAACATTTTTTTAAGTTAATTTACCGTTTTTCTGCCAATCTTACTGATCTGAATTCTTCTAGTTCCAGTGCCCTGCCCTGTTTGGTATGATCTGAAAATCCCATTACTTCATATTGAATTTTTAAACCTGGAATATTTATGTAAATTTCAGCCCATAATGTTCCCGCCACTGACCCCTGAGACATCCTGTTCGGTACAACACTTCCCTCTAGCACAACTCTTGCAATTGGTCTCCATTGTTTCTTGCGCTGGCGATTTTTTTTCATTTATCCATTCACATTAAAAACAATATTGGCAGAAAAGGAAAGACATATCATCTTCTTCAATAGATCTGAATAGCTATTCAAAAAAACAAATTAAAAAAGAGGTTGATTACTCTTTGATTGTAAACACTTAACTAAAGGGGCTGAAGAGTTTTTAATATTATCTTTAACTTAGAGAAAGTTAATGGCATTCTTCTTCTTTGGCAGTGACTCAGGGTGGAGGATAACTTGTTTCCGCACCGAGTGGTGGGTTCCTGACTGAATAGTCCAATGCTGGAGTCGCAGACTCTGCCACAGGCTTGGGAACTGCTGTTTGACAAGGTGAATGGGCAGGACACTTTGGATTTTGTGCTGTCTCTCTGCTGCTTACATTTGCCTTCCATGTGCTTCCACCCAGGGGACACTCAAGGTGATTGGCACCTCCATTTTCTCCATGAGAGGGCATTGCTGGCTGGCCAGTACTTATTGCCTGTTCTTAGTCCAAAGACATGCTGGTTAAGTGCCTTGGCCATGCTAAATTCTCCCCCAGTTTACCTGAACAGACGCTGGAGTGTGACAACAAGGAGGTTTTCATAGTAACTTCATTGCAGTATTAATGTAAGCCTACATTGATTCTCATGGACTGCAGTGATTCAAGAAGGCAGTTCACACAACTTTCTTAAGGGCAACTAGGGTTGGGCAACAAATGCTGGCTAGCCTGAAACACTCATGACCCACGAATGAATTAAAAAATAAATAAACTTCAGTTGTCCTTGTTCAGAGGGCAGTTGAGAGTCAACCATATTGCTGTGGCTCTGGAGTCACATTTTGATTTGATTTGATTTATTATTGTCTCGTATTGGTATACAGTGAGAAGTATTGTTTCTCACGTGCTATACAGACAGAGCATGCCATTCACAGAGAAGGAAACAAGAGAGTGCAGATTGTACTGCTACTGTCATAGCTAGGGTGTAGAGAAAGATTAACATAATGCCAGATAGGTCCATTCAAAAGTCTGATGGCAGCAGGGAAGAAGCTGTTCTTGAGTCGGTTGGTACATGACCTCAGACTTTTTTATCTTTTTCCCAACAGAAGAAGGTAGAAGAGAGAGAATGACCAGAGTGTTTGGGACCGTTAATTGCCAAGGCAGCAGGAAGTGTAGGCAGAGTCAATGGCTGAGAGGCTGGTTTGTGTGATGGATTGGGCTACATTCATGATCTTTTGTAGTTTCTTGCTGTCTTGGGCAGAGCAAAAACCATACCAAGCTGTGATACAATCAGAAAGAATGCTTTCTATGGTGCATCTGTAAAAGTTGGTGAGAGTCATAGCTGACATACCAAATTTCCTTAATCTTCTGAGAAACTAGAGGCATTGGTGGATTTTTTTAACTATAGTGTTGGCATGGGGGGACCAGGACTGTTTGTTGGTGATCTGGATGCCTAAAAACGTGAAGCTTTTGACCATTTCTATTTTGTACCCGTTGATGTAGACAGATACATGTTTTCCACTACACTTTCCTGAAGTCGATGACAATTTCTTTGTTTTGTCGACATTGAGGAAAAGATTATTATTTTGCACCAGTCCACCAGATTCTCTATCTCATTTCTGTACTCTGACTGGTCATTGTTTGAGATCTGACCCACTATGGTGATATCATCAGCAAACTTGAAAATCAAGTTGGAGGAGAATTTAGCCACACATAGGTGTATCAGGAGTATACTCAGGGGCTGAGAACTCAACCTAGTGGAGCACCAGTGTTGAGGATGAACACGGGGGAGGTGTTGTTGCCTATCCTCACTGATTGCGATGTGTGAGTTTGGAAGTTCAGGATCCAATTGCAGAGGAAGGTGCCAAGGCCCAGGCCACGGAGTTTGGAGATGAGTTTCGTGGGAATAATGATATTGAAGGCTGAGCTGTAGTCAATAAATAGGAGTCTGACATAGGTGTCTTTGTTATCTAGGTGTTCCAGGGTTGAATGCTGGGCCAGGGAGTAGATCTGTTGCAGTAGGAGACGAACTATAGTGGATCCAGGCAGTCTGGGAGGCTGGAATTGATTCTTGCCATGACTAACCTTTTGAAGTACTTCATAATGATGGATGCCAGAGCCACCAGACGATAGTTATTAAGGCACACTGCTTGGCTTTGCTTCAGTTACTGGGATGATGGTTGTCCCCTTGAAGCAGATAGGGACTTCAGATTGTTGTAAAGAGAGGTTGAAGATGTCTGCAAATACCCCAGTCAGCTGATCCACACAGGATCTGAGTGCGAGTAGCCCGGATGGAGTACCATGAGATACCTCATCCAGGTCAGTTGCTTTCCATAGGTTTGAGAAGGCTGATCTGACATTTGCCACAGGTTCATCTGTGGCTTCAGTGGTGGAGGGCGTGCTCCCACTGACCTCTTGCTCAAAATGGACATTGAATGCATTGAGTTCATCAGAGAGAGGTGCGTTGGAGTCAGCATCTTTTACATCTTGAAATCTATTGTGTCTTGCAGACCTTGCCGTAATTGGCGGGAGTCTGTGAGGCTGGGCCTAAGACTCTAGCTTAGTCTGATATTGTCTTTTGGCATCTCTGATGAATCTCCTTAGATCGTGTAGGCCAGACCAGGTAAGAGCCGCAGATTTCCTTCCCTAAAGAACATGAGTAGATTTTTCCAACAATAGTTTCATTCTCATCAGGAGATTCTTAATTACAGATATTTTTATCTTGAATTCGAATTCCACCATCTGCCATTGTGGATATGAACCATAGAACATTAAGTGAGTTTCTCAATTCATAGCTTGGCGATAATATCACTAGGCCACTACCTTCCCTGACACTCTAAGGTGATGTTGCATTTATTTAGTGAAGCTTTCAGACTGTCCTTGCAATGTTTCTTCCGCTTGTCATTGCAGAACTTGAGAAGGGCACTTTATTTGGGAGTTCCTGTGTTGGGCATGTGGACAATGTGGCCCACCATCGCAACTGGTCAAACATGACCAATGCCTAGCTCCTGGCATTACTCAGGACACATTACAAAATTTTTTTGAAGATCTACACCAAGAACTTAGCTAAAAATCAACATCACAGTTTAATGTACCAGTAATTTTGCAACTTAAATATGACAAATACATGAATAGGGTAGGAATGGAAGGATATGATCTCCAGAAGGGTAGGGGGTTTTAATTTAGTTGGGCAGCATGGTCACTACAGGCTTGGAAAGCTGAATGGCCTGTTCCTATGCTGTAATTTTCTTTGTTCTTTGAAATTTATTCAAGAGAATAGAGAGTAGCACAGAGGTTAGCGCTGCTGCCTCACAGTGCCAAGGATCTGGGTTGGATTCCTGGCCCCAGGTCACTGTCTGTGTGGGGTTTGCACATTGTCCTCCTGTCTGCGTGGGTTTCCTCTGGATGCTCTGGTTTCCCCCCACAGTCCAAAGATGTGTGGGTTAGGTCGATTGGCCACGCTGAATTGCCTTGTAGTTTAGGGGAAGTAGCTAACGTAAATAGGTGGGATTATGGGGACAGGGCCTGGGTGGAATTGTGATCAATGCAGACATGATGAGCTAAATGATCTCCTTCTGCACTGTTGGATATTATCTATTCTATGAGAACAAAAAGAACATTTAAATATGTTAAGAAAATGGACAATTCGCGTGTTTTTGCATATAACAATGCAAAAGCAGCAGAGTGTTGAAAAGAATATAAAATGGAAAACAGTTTGTCATTCAGATAAAGCACTATCTGTATTACTCATTTGACCATAATATGCGGCTTTCAGTCTTTATCAGCTGAAGTGTAATTGATGTCATTTGTGGTGATCAGGAAATGCGAAATTACATGTGTGAATAAGCAAATTGATCTTTGATTTATAAAAAGAATTCAGCACTATTAAAGTACATTTCCAAAGTTCGTGGCATGAAAGGAAACCCTAATCAGAACACCACACAGTTTCACATCTTACCGGGACCGGGTATGTTCAATTCAGTCCACATGGAAAAGGGAGGGCATGTGAAGTTTGAGGGTGGGACGAACTAGGGCTCTACAAGTCTTATATATCTCATTTAGCCAAAGACTGTATCTATGGAAGTAATTTAACCTTATTGCATAGGAGCATGATATGCCAGAGAAATAATAGTAATTACAATTTAAAAATGGAGGTAAATTTTTAAAAAGAGGTACAATGATAAAGGTTTTGTAAAATCAAGTTTGGACGGGTTTACAACAAATAGTGGCAGAATTACTCCAAAGGTTTCTGCAGGGGTTGCACAGTGGTTAGCACTGACACCTCACAGCACCAGGAACCCAGGTTCAATCCTGACCTCAAATTACTGTGTGTGCACGGAGTCTGCACCTTCTTTCCATGTCTGCGTGGATTTCCTCCAGGTGGTCTGGTTTCCTCCCACACTCCAAAGATGGTTAGGTGATTGGCCAAGCTAAACGGACCCTTAGTGTCAGGGGGATTAGCAGGGTAAATACATTGTAATACGACGATAGGAGCTAGCTTGAAGTGTTGTCAGTGCAGGCTCAATGGGTTGAATGGGCCCCCTGCTCTGTAGGGATTGTGTGAAAATCGCACTTCTCTTTTCTGCAGATTTTTGTTCTTACCAGTGATGTCAATATATTCTGATTTTCAGTAGTGCTTAATATTTATCTCTATTATTAACAATGATCACCAGCGTACATGCATATTATGGTTTGAATTAGACCAGCATTGATTTTAGCTGTTGCTTTCACCTCATTCCGAAGCAATCACTGGAATGATGTAATCTTAGATGGCATGATCTCATTTATTATTGCACAAATAACAAAATATACATTTAATTTCAAATTTATAGCCAAAACAAGATTCCTGAAACAAAAGAGATGCCAACTGTGCCTATCAAGTGTGGCTGGTATTCCTTCACACAGTAATCGTAGAACCCCTACAGTACAGGAGGAGGCCATTCAACCCATCGAATCTGCACAAGCCACAATCCCATCCAACTCCTGTTCCTGTAACCCTCATTTACCCTGCCATTCCCCTTGAAATAAAGTCAATTTAGCATGGCCAATGAATATAACCAACGCATCTTGGACTGCAGGAGGAAATTGGAGCATCCGGAGGAAACCCACGCAGACACGAGCAGAACATGCAGACTCCACACAGACAGTGACCCGAGCCAGGAATCGAACCCAGGTCCTTGGAGCTGCGAAGTAGCAGTGCTAACCAGTGTGCCATCCTTTTGCCCAACATGGATTCAATTCCCGTACCGGCTGAGGTTATTCACGAAGGCTCCGAGTTCTCAACCTTACCCCTCACCTGAGGTGTGGTGATCCTCAGGTAGAAATCACTGCCAGTGATAGCCTGTCTGGGACTGTGGTGACTTGCCCCAGAGTGGGCAAGGATGGCAGATTTCTGCCCCTAAAGGACAGATGAACCGGATGAGTTTTTACGACATTCGTTTCACGATCACCGTTGGGAGTTTAATTCCAGATTTGCTATTGAATTCAAATTTAGGGATTGAGCCCGCTCCACCGGTAATTTAATGGTTTGAAGATTGGGATGCCATTTTTAAGTCTTGTGATGCAGCACACCCTCGCTAATCCTGGAACTGCTCAGGTATTGCCCCATTACTGCCTTTGGTATTGTGTGAACAATGGTGGGGGAACTGCCTAGGCATGACCCTCTCCCCACTTGGGCTCCTCTGGGAGATCTGCTCACCAGGTGTGCGTTGGATTTCACATTGGTCTGCCCTCATGCTGACATGAATACACATTCCTGCGGTTAGGAGGAGGGGAGGAAAGGGGGGAGAGTGTACTTCAGGCATGGAGGCATGATAATGATATACTAATGTAAAGGAATGAACACGCTATATCATTGGCAGTGCATGGGGACAATCACGTTACGCATTATGTCAGCGTGAAGCACAATCGAGACCTCTTGCAGGACTTTCCGCTGCTGTTGCCACATGTGCCTGGTGGAAACGGGAGCAGAAAATCCCAGGCTTGATTTCCTGTAATTCCTTTCACAATCTCCTAACCCCATTCCAACCAGCAAAGCAGTCACATTTGAAAGATGGGATGAAGACAGATGAGTGAGATTCTGGAGAACCAGGCTCCTGGCAACATGTGCATAGTGTGGAGATGCCGGCTTTGGACTTATTTCTTAAACGCAATAAGAAACCTCACAACACCAGGTTAAAGTCCCTGGTGTTGTGAGACTTTTTAACATGTGAATGCCCAGAATGGGGAAGAAAGGCAGTAGGTTTCACCACCCAATTCTGCGGCACCGCAGCAGAGTGATTAGCACTGCTGCCTCACAGCGCCACGGACCTCGATTTGGTTCCTGGTTTGGAACCAAACTGCCTGTGCAGATTCAGCACAATCTCCCTGTGTCTGCGAAGGTTTCCTCCAGTGCTCCAGTTTCCTCCCACAATCCGAAAGACGCGCTGGTTAGGTGCTTAGGCCATGCTAAATTCTCCCATGGTGTATCCGAACAGGGGCCGGAGTGCAGCGACTAGGGGATTTTCACAGTAATTTCATTGCTTGTGACACTAATAAATAAAATAAATAAATGGAAAATTAAAGGAAGACTTCTTTACGTAGAGTGCGGTGAGGATGTGGCATTCACCTGCACAAACAAGTTCAAATATTTTTAAAAAGGAATTCAAAACTTGCTCCTGTAAGAGAATGTGAGGAATGAACAAGAAAATTATGAACAAGGAGACTCAATGAGAGAGGTTGTGTGGTGAACCAGCTCTGATTTAATGAGCTTGATGGCCTATTCCGGAACATTTTATAATTCCATTCCTTTTCACTGTGGCGAGACTTCCATATTTGCTCCTAACCCTTGTCCTCTTATTCAACAACTCCAACCTACAATCGTAGCTGTCCAAATGGTTCAGTTTGTTCACTGGGCCTCGTTACCGCAGTTTCATAAGTGTAGCTTCAGAAAATAATCGAATCTGGTCTTGTGGAGGGGGAGAGGAGGTTGCTGACCTGGCACCTACTGAAAAAGTGGCATGCGCGATTTTCAAAATGAGCTGTCCCGTCTACAAGTGTTACATTTTTCCCCTTTAAAGTCCCACAAGAAATCACCCACCTCTGCATTTCTTCTTTCAATAAGAATGAGAAGGTGGAAGTTAACAGTCATACTTAAACCACACTCTCTAATTGATAGGTATGTCTCACATTGCAAATGCCTCCACTGGCCAGCCATGGCAACAAAGGTCAAATGTCATTCAGGATTCACCCTTTAGACTTGTGTGTTGATCGAATGACACAGTGTGCAATTAATTGTACCACCCAAGTCAAAGAGTAAATGCTAAAAATAGATGGTGGTAGATCCGTGATAAAAAGACAAGGTTCATGGTGATTTTGGGCGCATTTAAGTTTACTTGAGTCACAGCTAGGCTTACATTAACATTGCAATGTGAAAATCCCCTAGTCCCCACACTCTGGCATCGCTTTAGGAGAGTTTGGCATGGCCAATGCACCTAATCAGCAGGTCTTTTGGTCTGTGGGGGGAAACCAGAACACCTGGAGGAAACCCACGCAGAATGTGCAGACTCCTCACAGACAGTGACCCAAGCGGGGAATTGAACCGGGTTCCTGGTGCTGTGAGGCAGCAGTACTAACCACTAGGCCATCGATAACTGTACCACAAAGCATTGCTGACAGTTACTTCCTGATAAATTGTTGCAAATTATCACTTTTTGCACGTACTAGGTGAAATATCAGTAGGATAAACTAAAGATAATACTTAACATGAGCCATATAACTCATAGTTTGCTCTCAGTAACGTCAATTTCCAGAATGCTACATTTACATAGAACATAGAACAATACAGCACAGAACAGGCCCTTCGGCCTTCGATGTTGTGCCGACCAAAATAAAAAGCAATCCCCCTCCAAACTAAACCATCCCCTTCTCTTCCATATACTTATCAATTAACCTCTTAAACGCCACCAAACTTGGCGCATCTACAACAGCTGCAGGCAGGGCATTCCACTCCCTAATCACTCTTTGAGTAAAGAACCTACCTCTGATATCCGTCCTATAACTCATACCCCTTAATTTAAAGCTGTGTCCCCTCGTGCTAGCTTTCTCCATCCTAGGAAAAAGGCTATCACTGTCCACCCTATCTAAACCTCTAATCATCTTATATGCTTCGATAAGATCCCCTCTTAGCCGCCTCCTTTCTAACGAAAACAACCTCAAATCCTTCAACCTCTCTTCATAAGACCTGCCCTCCATACCAGGCAACATCCTGGTAAACCTCCTCTGTACCCTCTCCAATGCCTCCACATCTTTCTTATAATGTGGCGACCAGAACTGCACACAATACTCCAAGTGCGGCCGCACTAGAGTTTTGTACAGTTGCAACATGATGCTGCGGCTCCTAAATTCAATCCCCCTACCAATAAAAGCTAAGACTCCATATGCCTTCTTAACAACTTTATCCACTTGACTGCCTACTTTCAGGGATCTATTGACACATACACCAAGATCCTTCTGTTCCTCAACACTATTAAGAGCCCTACCATTAGCCCTATACTCTACACATTTATTGTTCCTGCCAAAGTGCATTACCTCACACTTTTGTACCTTAACTCAGACCAATTTTGTTTCTTCATCTCCTCTCTGCTCCCTCATTCTTCTGCTCCCCTCATTGTCTCCAGTTAGGTGAAACCGCTGCTTATAGAATTATAAAATCCTACAGTGCAGAAAGAATCCACTCGGCCCATCGAGCCAGCACCAACCACAATCCTACCCAGGCTCTACTCCCATACATTTACCCCCTAGTCCCTCTGATGCTAAGGGGCAATTTAGGATGGCCAATCCACCTAAAACTTTTTTAAAATTCTCACTCTTGATCTCAACTCCTGCCTCACGTCTCTCTTTCTCAGTAATTACTCCTGTTCCACAATCCTCCAAGTTCGCTGCACTCCGCCATATCTGACTTGCTGCGCATAGCTAATTTCCTTCATCCTCACCAATGTACGCTGTGCATTCAACCGTTTAGGTCCGAGCTTTGGAATTCCTTCCCTAAATATTTCCCTGTCTCTACCTCTCTCTCCTCCTTTAAATGTGGCAGTTTTCTGTCTGATAAGACTATGGCTATCACCATGGTAGACAACTCATTGCCTGATGTGGTTCAGGGATCCCACCCTGGCATGGCAGTCTCTGAGAAGGCGCACTGGCCTGGGTTTTCACTGGGTCTCTTTATTGGCCAGCCGAGCTTTTAGTTTCTTCTTATTCTTCCAATGCCATTCCAAACAGTCAGTTTCCAGAGGTCACAGCTACCAGTAATAGTCTTTCAGTTATCAATGTCAATATCCAACATCTTCGTTGTCTCACTCGCAGTGGATGCATGAAGTTGTGACCCAAAAGCCAACTCACTGTATAAAGGTCTTTGAGTGTATGACCATCATTCATATATGGCCAAGCCAGTATAGATGTTGTTTGAAAAACTACATGGATTTGGGCCTGTGTCTTTGGGAGTTTGCGCATTCTCCCCGTGCTTGCGTGGGTTTTCTCCGGGAGCTCCGGTTTCCTCCCACATCCCAAAGATGTGCTCTTAGGCTAATTGGGAAAACAAATTCTCCCTAAATTGTCTCAAATTTGGTTTTTAATCCATAGATCTATAAACATAGACAGGGATCACAGGTAGAGGTGGGAACATCGGGGTGGCAGCGCAGGCTCGTTGGGCCGAAGGGCCTGTTTCCCGTGCTGATTTGTTCTTTGTACTAATGGAATAACCACACTCCAAGACCTCAGTGTTGGTAACCTCTTCCGGCCAAGAGATGTGGAAGAAATGTCCAAGATAGTGAAGTTGAAAACTTTTCTGCCTTTTCTTCTACCCGTCCAGGTCTCATCAGAGAACCTAAGCTCTGTAGATTCACAGTTTGCAATTCTCAGTCAGGCTACACACTTTTATTCAGCTTGGATATAATAACTGCGCTTTTGCAATGCGTATATTGATTTCAGCATCAAATGACAGATTGTTGGTGATTGTGGGATCGAGATGTGTAAACAACTTCTAGTGTCACATTGTCAATGCTCATAGATGGTAGTATGGCAACATCCCAGATCAGAACACTTGGCTTCCTGATGCTGATGGTCAAATAAACTCTCCACACGTGTGAGAGAGTCTGTCCACTTGCTGCTCCAGGTGTTCCTCAGTATGGAATGTCATTGTAGCTTCTGCCAATGTAGAACCACTCACTGATGAGGACTCGGGGCATCTTTGCTTTTGTTCTTGGACATGAGGTTGAGCAGCTTTCCATCAGTTCTTATGCGTAGGTCAAAACCTCTATAGATGATATATAGGCTTATGACAACAGCGAAGAGAGGAATGTGCTAAAGAGTATCAGTGCCTGAACACAGCCCTGTTTGACCCCACTGCGGATCTCAGAGAGTTTTGATGTTGCTCTGTCAGAGCTGACCTTATGCATCATGTTGTTCCGGGAAGAGGAGATCACTCTGAGCAGCTTGGGCAGGCAGCCAAGTTTCTTCAGCAGCTTAAATAAACCACCTCTGCTCACATGGTCAAATATCAATGAGATCAATGAGGGCAACATACAGTGGTCTGCTTTTATCAAAGTGCTTCTCTTGTAGCTGCCAGGCTGAGAAGATCATGCCATTTGTAGATCTTTCGATTCTGAAATTGCACTGGGTTTGGGATGGATGAGTTCAGACAGTATCTGCAGAGTGACAAGGACAACATTGGCAAACATATTTCCCATGATGTTCAGCAGGAAATTCTCTCACTGAACCTCTCCACCTCTCCAGCATTCTATCTCCCCCCACCCCTTTATTCCTTTAAAACAATTCTAAAACCTACCTCATTAACAAACCTTTTAGTCATTTGTCCTAACATGATCTTATGTGGCTCAGTGTCAATTTTCTTTTACAATGCCCCTGTGAAACATCTTAGAATACTTTACCATGTTAAGGTGCTATATAAATGCAGGGTGGCACAGTGGTTAGCACTACTGCTTTACAGCACCAGAGACCTGGGTTCAGTTCCCAACTTGGATCACTGTCTGTATGGAGTTTGCACATCTCCCCGTGTCTATGTGGATTTCCTCCAGGTGCTCCAGTTCCCTCCCTCGGTCTAAAGATGTGCGGGTTGGAAGCATTGACCATGTTAAATTCTCCCTCAGTGTACCTGAACAGGCACCGGAGTGTGGTGACTGGGGGATTTCACAATAACTTCATGGCAGTGTGAATGGAAGCCCACATAAAGAACTTTTTACCTTTACTTTTAAGTAGTTGCTATGTGGTAGTAAATAATGGTCAGGACTCTCTTACCTCACCTGTGGCTGGGATTCTCCAGTCCCGCTGCTGTGAATGGGAGTTTGGCTGAGTGCCAGGTTCTTAGTTTTGCTGGCAGCGGTAGTGAAGTATACAAGACTGGAGAATCCCAACCAGTATTTTATTGGAGAATATAGGAGAATGTGAGTATCAAAACATCTCACACATGGCCAGGATAGTGGAAAATGTCCAAACTATAATCTTGATTGGCCCACCTCTCCAGCTTAACTCACAAGTTGTTATCTCTGTGTTTTTTTATACGTTAGGCACGCATTTTGTTTGCTAAACCATGTATGCAAATAAAGCAAAAGGTCAAAGGTGAGAAGACATTGATATATGAATTCTGAGACACAACTGTGCCTCTATGGGTGAGGCAAGAGCTTAAGTAAACCTATAAAGAGTGTACTTAAGTCATATTTGGGGAGCAGCTAACTCTTTGCCTTCAGTTATGACCAAGGAAAGGTCAGGAAAGTACAATTATTGTGAGGGTAAATCCCCCTTCTACAGAAAATATCATCTCTGTCCAAAATTAGAACCGCAGCTATAATTTCAGTGAAAAAATTCCAGAAAGAAAATGATTAGCTGTTTTAAGTTGTTTCCATAGTTTTCCAGTAAGTTCCTATTGAAGTTACAGTCAGACTTTTGAAAATCCACTTCAAAATGAACTGACGCTGTATTTTTCTACACTTTGACCTGGTCGGAAGTCTTCTAAAAATGTATATCCATTTCAATTACCTAAAATTCATTATAGACCAAATTGGTCAATTTTTCAGAAGAGGCCTGCCCTCCCTGCTCAGAATTCTTACACAGCCTCTATAACCACCAATAAAAAGTGGGAATTTTTCCAAATGTTCTTTTCCCCAAAGGCATCATATTGTAGAGCCACAGGGAGCAAGAGTGCTTCCCCAGCCACTGTGATTGCCCCCATCTGGAGGGAAGAAATTAGCCACTGTTCCTGCTTTTTGTAAGCATATAGACAGCACAGTGGTTAGCAGTGCTGCCTTACAGCACCAAGGGCCCGTGTTGGATTCCCTGTTTGGGTGACTCTCTGTGTAGAGTTTGCATGTCCTCCCCGTGTCTGCGTGGGTTTCCTCCGGGTGCCCTGGTTTTCTTCCACACTCCAAAGATGTGTGTGTGTTGGGTTGATTGGCCATGCTAAATTGATCCTAGTTTCAGGGGCATTAGCAAGATAAACGTGTGGGGATAGGGTGGAATTGTTGTCTGTGCAGGCTCAAAAGGCCAAATGGTTCCATGATACAGTGCTATAAAATTCAAATAAGGACAGAATTAAACTCAGCTACAATATTGCCTACAGTCAGATAACCACTGGACACCTTTCTCTTCAGTATACAGATTGGCTGAAGTTCTCGAGTGTAGTTGGTGCCAATAGAATTCATCTCAAGTCGGAGTCATTGCTGTCAGGGAAAGGAAACTAGAGAGAAAAATATAAATTCATGCAATTTTTTCTCATCAAAGTTAACTGCTGTTGAAGGGGCAATCAGTTTATTTGAGTTTTTCAAGGAGTTCTTATTCACTAAGTAAGCAATTAACTTGGGGTAGAAGTGGTATTATCGCTGTTAATCCAGAAATTCAGTGAATGTTTCTGGGGACCTGGGTTTGAATCTCACCACCACAGAGGATAGAATTTGAATTCAATCAAAAAACCTGGAATTAAGAATCTACAATCTAAGACCATCGTCGATTGTCGGAAAACGTCCATCTGGTTCACTAATGTCCTTTAGGAAAGGAAATCTGCCGTCCTTATCTGGTCTGGCCTACATGTGATTCCAGAGCCAGAGCAATGTGGTTGACTCTCAACTGCCCTCAGGCAATTAGGGATGGGCAATAAATGCAGGCCAGCCAGTGACGCCCTATGAATGAATTTAAATAAATCAGATGCCCTGTAGCCAAGTGAAACAGAGTCCATTATCGTTAATACCTATACTTTATTTTGGGAAATTAATTTCATCAAAAGACTAATGTCACAAGTAATAGGAAAAAAACACAGAGGTTTGTAATCCTGATCTGAATCCTGAAATGAATGTTTCCGGGGGTCGAGTACTGACGGTGCAGTTTCAGTGCTCGGTCCATTATTTTGTAATTCCAATGAACAGTAAGCTGCAGTTGTTAGCTGAAGCATGATGATAATGACAAGACTATCAATTGTGACACATGTTGGGGGCAGAGGATGACAGTGTGACTGGTTGAAGAGTCCAGAGGCCCAGGTTAATGCTCTGGCCTACACGTGTCTCCAGAGCTGCAGCAGTGTGGTTGACTGTCAACTGCTCTCAAAATAGTCACTAGGTTTCAAGGGCAACTAAGGATGGACAATAAATGCTGGCCCAGCCAGCGATGCCCATGTTTCATAAATGAATAAAACAAAACTTTGTAATTTTTTTATCCACACTGATAGTGCATTATGTAGTGAGATCAATTATAAATTGTGTAGTGGACAATGAATAAGTAACTCAATAACAACAAGAATTTCTATAGAGTGAAGAGGTGTAACAGGAAAAAGTGGTCATCCAACAGGAGAAAACAGGGAAATGAAATTGAGGGGCTCAAGAGCAGTTTTAAAAAAAGGCCTTTGTGTGATGTTTGTGAGAGAGCAAAAAGCAAAATAAGGTGGTGAAATTTTAAATAGGGTAAGAAATAGTTTGTATTTCTATTTCCATTTATGTAATATATCACCTAATTCTGCCTCTGCCTCACTTGCCGGTGAGATCCTCATTCAGACCTTTGTTACCTTGAAACTTGACTATTAGAAATAGGGTGGCATTTTCTG
This sequence comes from Sphyrna mokarran, assembly GCA_024679065.1. Lineage (NCBI taxonomy): Eukaryota > Metazoa > Chordata > Chondrichthyes > Carcharhiniformes > Carcharhinidae > Sphyrna > Sphyrna mokarran. Next base: position 19,123,211 of record JAGIQG010000005.1, read on the forward strand.
ACTGCACTTACCCCGAAACCGGAAAATCCCACCTGAGGTCAACAGACCCTTCAATGGTCTGCTCCTTGCCCGCTCCGATCCCCCGTGGCAAGCGGAATAGAAAAATTCATCCCATAGAGTCATGAAGTAATAGAGCACGCCCTTCGGCCCAAGCAGTCCATGCCGACCATAGTGCCCTCCCAACTAGTCCCAAATGCCCAAGTTTAGCCCATATCCCTCTAATCCTTTCCCATCCATGTACTTATCCAAATGCTTTTTAAATTTTGCTCTTGTACCTGCCTGAACCATTGTCTCTGGCAACTCATTCCATATACACTCCATCTTCTGTGTGAAGAAGTTTCCCCTCAGGTCCCTTTCCCTCTCACCTTAAACCTGTGCCCTCTAGTTTTCAATTCCCCTATCCTGGGAAAAAGACCATGTGTGTCCACTCTATGATTTCATATACCTCAGTAAGGTGACTCCTCATTCTCCTACGTTCCAAGGAATAAAGCTCTAGCCTGGTCACCCGTTCTCTATAACTGAGACTCATTAATCTTTTTTATATCCTCGAAAATCTTCTTCGTGTTTTTTCCAGTTTATCAATGTCTTGACGTCAGTGGTAGGGAAGCTGTTGGAGGGGATTCTTAGAGATAGGCTGTATAGGCACTTAGAGCGTTGCGATCTGATTAGAGATATGCAGCATGGATTTGTTAAGGGGAGGTCGTGCCTTACAAATCTAGTAGAATTTTTTGAGGAGGTGACGAAATCAGTGGATGAAGGGCGAGCTGTTGATGTTGTCTATTTGAATTTTAGTAAGGCGTTTGACAAAGTCCCTCATGGGAGGTTAGTCCAGAAGATCAAGGCAAATGGGATACAAGGACAGGTAGCTAGATGGATAAGTAACTGGCTTGGTAATAGGGGACAGAGAGTAATAGTGGAAGGGTGTTGCTCTAGCTGGAGGTCAGTCACTAGTGGTGTGCCGCAGGGCTCGGTACTGGGACCTCTTCTATTTGTAATATATATATAAATGACTTGGAAGAGGGAGTAAGTGGAGTGATCAGCAAGTTTGCAGACGATACAAAGATGGCTGGACTTGCGGATAGTGAGGAGCATTGTCAGGCGATGCAGCAGGACATAGATAGGCTGGTAGCTTGGGCAGACAGATGGCAGATGGAATTCAATCCTGATAAATGTGAGGTGATGCATTTCAGGAGAAAGAATGTAGGGGGGAGGTATATGATAAAGGGTAGACCTATTAAGAGTATAGAAACGCAGAGGGATCTGGGGGTGCAGGTGAACAAGTCTCTGAAGGTGGCAGAGCAAGTGGAGAAGGTTGTGAAGAAAGCATATAGTATGTTAGCCTTTATAGGAAGGGGTATAGAGTATAAGAGCTGGCCTTTAATGTTGCAGTTGTATAAAACGCTGGTTAGACCTCATTTGGAATACTGGTCCAGTTCTGGTCGCCTTACTACCGGAAGGACGTGGAGACTCTGGAGAGAGTGCAGAGGAGGTTTACCAGGATGCTGCCTTGTATGGAAGGTCTGAGTTACGAGGAGAGGTTAGGCAAATTGGGACTGTTTTCCTTAGAAAGACGTAGACTTAGAGGAGATTTGATAGAGGTGTACAAGATTTTGAAGGGGATAGATAGAGTAAACAGGGTTAAGCTTTTTCCTAGGATGGACTCAAATAGCACGAGGGGTCACGGGCTTAGGGTGAGGGGGGTAAGGTATAATTTGGATGCTAGAGGGAGTTTTTTCACACAGAGGGTGGTGGGGGTATGGAATGCGCTGCCAAGTAAAGTGGTGGAGGCAGGTACTCTGGAGTTATTTAAGAAATACTTAGATGGGCACATGAACAGAATGGGAATGGAGGGGTATAGAAAAATGATTTAAAATAGGGATCATGAGCCTTGGGAGTCCCTGGGAAGTGTGTAAATAGATGATGATATTGATGTACTTGTTTTTATCCTACAGGTGCTTTGGTCCACCTTGTTGTCTAACGAGGGGCATACACGCGATGAGTCGTGAGAGGACTGCTCTTGGATCTTTTTCGAGAGTATCCTACTGCTTCACGTTGTTAGTGTACGCTTGACCTGGACCATCTGACAGCTCAGTGACTATCGCTGTGCTGTGCAGATACATGGATTTGGGCCTGTGTCTGTGGGAGTTTGCGCATTCTCCCCGTGCTTGCGTGGGTTTTCTCTGGGTGCTCCGGTTTCCTCCCACATCCCAAAGATGTGCTCTTAGGCTAATTGGCAAAACAAATTCTCCCTAAATTGTCTCAAATTTGGTTTTTAATCCATAGATCTATAAACATGGACAGGGATCGCGGGTAGAGATGGGAACATCGGGGAGGCGGTGTGGGCTTGTTGGGCCGAAGGACCTGTTTCCCGTGCTGTTTTGTTCTTTGTTCTTCGTTCTTTGTTTTTTGTCTTCCAACACTTTCTTGGCCATTTTTCCTCATCCTACCCTCAAGAACAGCTTCTTCCCTGCCGCCATTAGACTTCTGAATGGACTTATCTTGCATTAAGTTAATCTTTCTCTACATCTTAGTTATGACTGCAACATTACATTCTGCAGCCCCTCCTTTCCTTCTCCCCTGTGTACTCTATGAACAGTAGGTTTTGTCTGTTTACTATGCAACCCAATACATGTGACAATAGTAAACCAAGTCAAAAAAATCCCAGTAATAGAAGGATAATGCATTACAGTAAATCCTGCAGACAACCCCTCTCACAGTTACAAGTCAGAAACACATTCCTGACAAGTTGAGGCATGCATTTGAAGGTAAATTGGGTACAAAACAAGTGGACAATGGAATGTATAATTTTGGCACATCAGTCAATTGGAACTAAGAGCAGGAAGGCAATCTCGATAGATTGTCCAATCTACAGTATTGGATAAACCTATATCTGTGTGGTCAGATAGCAACTTGTTTGTTCCCTCATCAGCTTGCCACTATTTCCTTATCTCTGAATCACAAGGTTACTCTTTCATTTAACCCCTTTGCCAACATCACAGCAGGCAATCATGTCAGAGTTCACCTTCGTGATTTAAAAAAATGCAAAGTGCTCAGAGGGGCTGTGGAGCTGCAGGAGCTGACAGAGGTAGGCAGGACTGAAGGCACTGAAGGGATTAAAGTACACGGAAGAGAATTTTAATTTGAGGTGTCGAGTGGCTGGGGGCCAGTAAAGGTCATTGAACATATGGGTCCTTGGAGAGTATGATGCCAAATAGATTCAGAGTAGCTTGATTTTGGATGAGCAGAATTTTATAGTGCGTGGAGGATATTTAATCACCAGAATGTGTCCTATATGTTATGGCCTTATAAGGCAAAAGGGGTTGAGAAACATATCAGCCTTGATGGAATGGTGGAGCAGGCTTGATGGGCTGAATGGTCTAATTATTCTCATCTACCTTATGGTCTTATCATATGGTCAAATTGGGAATTGAGCTTGGATCAGCCTGTAGCAGGAGTTAGGGGACCAGGAGGAGACCTCAGTACTGAGAAAGAGTGTGTTTAATTTTTTTTTATTCATTTGTGGGATAAGGGCATCACTGGTTGGCTGAGGGCAGTTGAGAGTCAACCACATTGCTGTGGCTCTGGAGTCACATGTAGACAGACTAGATAAGAACAGCAGATTTCTTTCCCTGAAGGATGTTAGTGAGGCAGATGAGTTTTTCTGACAATTGACAATGGTTTCATGGTCATCAGTAGAGTCTAAATTCCAGGTATTTGTACTGAATTCAAATTCCACCATCTTATATGGAACTTGGTCCCCAGAACATTAACTAAGCTTCTGGATTAATAGTCTAGCAGTAATGCCACTAAGTATCACCTCCCTATAAATTAGTTATGTTTATTCAGACTGCTTGTCTGATAACCGTAGCAGGGTCAAGAAATGCTGTGTGTCGTTACCTACATGTCTTTGGGCTTTGCTGCCAAGGGGAAATATATAGCCCAGAAAGAACCAAGGAACAAAAAAGTGGATCCAGACCAGGAAGAGAAGCCATTGCTGGAGATTGATTTGGGATGATCAGAAAAGTAAGAGAGGGACAAAGCAAGGACCCCCGCATTACGTGGGGCATTGGAGGTATGGGGGAAGAACAGGCTGGTTGATTAACTATTCTAAGGGCCACAGAGAGGCCAAGACAAAGGGAAGGAAGGTTAGTGCAGTGTGATCAGTATTGCAGTGGTTGTCATTGTAACTTTGATGAGGGCTCCATAGTAGGGGCAAAAACAGGTATAGTGCCGGAAGACTAGAGGATGGCAAATTTATTTAATTTTTTTTAAATTTTTTTTTTAATTTAAGCAACACAGCACGGGAAACAGGCCCTTCGGCCCAACGAGCCTGCGCCGCCGTCATAACTATATAGTAGCAAATACATTATCCTATTTTAATATTCCTATATAATAATATATATATTATTCCTAATATGGAAAATTTTCACCATAGGGACAATTTGTTACCCAATCAGCCTAAGAGCGAATTTTTGGGTTGTGGGAGGAAACCGGAGTGCCCGGAGAAAACCCCCGCAACCACGGGGAGAACGCGCAAACTCCCGCAGACACCGGCCCAATTCCAAGTGTCTGCACAGCCACATCGATAGTCTCTGAGCTGTCATGGTGCCCTTCAGATGGTCCACATAAAGCACTCATTTACGACATGAGGTACCAGGCAACCCATGAATCAACATCCAAGAGCTGTACCCGCACCACCTGCCCAATGCATGCTCAAAGTAGGGACCGAATTACCTGTGGAAAAAAGCCGTAGTTAAACAGTCCTAATATATCCCTCTATCTGCATACCGCTCATGTGGCTGTCCAAGAGACCCTTAAACAGCCCCAGCGTGCCTGCTCCCACCACCTTACTCGTCAGTGCATTCCACACCCCCACTACCCTTTGTGTGAAAAACTGCCCTCTAATATTCGTCCTATACATAGCCCCCCTCACCCTATGGCCATGACCCCTCATCCTATCCATTTCTAAAGGCAGAAAAAGTTTACCTCCATTTACTCTATCTATACCCCTTATAATCTTATACACCTCTATGAGATCCCCTCTAAGCCGACGTCTTTTAAGGGAAAACAACCCCAGTCTATCTAATCGTTCCTCATAGGACAGTCCTTCCATACCAGGCAGCATCCTGGTAAACCTCCTCTGCACTCTCTCCAAGGACTCCACATCCTTCCAATAGTACGGCGACCAGAACTGGACGCAGTATTCCAAGTGAGGCCTAACCAAAGTTCTATACAACTGCAACATCAAACTCCTATTCTTGTATTCTATACCCTTTTCTATGAAAGCTAACATACTATACGCCTTCTTTATCACCTTCTCCACCTGTGAGGACACCTTCAGAGACTTTTGAACCTGCACCCCCAAGTCTCTCTGCGTCTCTATGCTCCGTATAGTTTTACCTTTTATCCTATAACTCTCTTCTACATTTTTCCGGCCAAAATGCATGACCTCGCATTTATCCATATTAAATTCCATTTGCCATCTATCTGCCCAGTCTACCAACCTATCTATGTCCTGTTGTATTGCCTGACACTGCTCTTCTGTACCCGCCAATCCAAGCATCTTGGTGTCATCAGCAAATTTGCTGATCTCACCACCTACCCCTACTTCCAAGTCATTTGCCCCTTTGTCCAAAAAGGGGAGTAGGGGCCATCCTGGAAATTATAGACCGGGTGAGCCTGACTTCTGTTGTGGGCAAAATCTTGGAAAGAATTATAAGGGATAGGATTTATAAGCATCTAGAGAGAAATAAATTGATTAGGGATAGTCAGCACGGTTTTGTAAAGGGTAGGTCGTGCCTCACAAACCTTATTGAGTTTTTTGAGGAGGTGACCAAAGAGGTAGATAAGGGTAAGGCCGTTGATGTAGTGTATATGGATCTTAGCAAAGCGTTTGATAAGGTTCCCCATGGTAGGCTACTGCAGAAAGTGCAGATGCATGGGATTGAAGGTGATTTAGCAGTTTGGATTAGGAATTGGCTAGCTGTTAGAAGACAGAGGGTGGTGGTTGATGGGAAATATTCAACCTGGAGTGCAGTTACAAGTGGTGTACCTCAAGGATCTGTTTTAGGGCCACTGCTGTTTGTCATTTTTATAAATGACCTAGATGGGGGTGTAGAGGGTTGGATTAGTAAATTTGCTGATGATACCAAAGTGGGGGGAGTTGTAGACAGCGAGGATGGATGTTACAGTTTGCAGAGGGACATAGATAGGTTGCAGAGCTGGGCCGTGAGGTGTCAAATGGAATTCAATACGGATAAGTGTGAGGTGATTCACTTTGGTAGGAATAACAGGCATATGAAATATAGGGCTAATGGAAGGACCTTAATAGTGTTGTCGAGCAGAGGGATCTTGGGGTACAAGTACATAGCTCTTTGAAAGTTGGCACCCAGGTTGATAAAGTTGTTAAGAAGGCGTACGGTGTGTTAGCTTTTATTGGTAGAGGGATTGAATTTAGGAGCCGTGAGGTTATGTTACAACTGTACAAAACTCTGGTGCGGCCGCACCTGGAGTATTGCGTACAGTTCTGGTCGCCGCATTATAAGAAAGATGTGGAAGCATTGGAAAGGGTGCAGAGGAGGTTTACCAGGATGTTGACTGGTATGGTGGGAAGGCCTTATGAGGAAAGGCTGAGGGACCTGAGGTTATTTTCATTAGAGAGAAGAAGGTTACGCGGTGACCTAATTGAGGCGTATAAGATGATCAAGGGATTGGATAGGGTGGATAGTGAGAGCCTTTTTTCTCGGATGGTGATGACCAACACAAGGGGACATAACTTTAAATTAAGAGGTGGTAGTTATAGGACGGATGTCAGAGGCAGGTTCTTCACACAGAGGGTGGTGAGGGCGTGGAATGCCCTGCCTGCAGCAGTTGTGGACTCGCCTACTTTGAGGGCATTCAAATGGTCAGTGGATAGGCATATGGATGATATTGGAATAGTTTAGGTTAGAGGGTCCACTGGCCAACGCAACATCGAGGGTCGAAGGGCCTGTACTGCGCTGTAATGTTCTATGTTCTATGTTCTATGTTCTAAAACCTTATTTGAATGTAGAGGCACAAAGTGGAAAAGAGTAATGGAATTAAATCATTCATGTCAAACCTCTGTGCAAAATAGCCCAAATATCTAGTTCTAATTGGTTGTATCTAGTGACTATCTCAATCCTTTAAATGTTGTAAACTTTATTTTGTTTATTAGTTACAAATAGGTTTATATTAATACTACAGTGAAGTTACTGTGAAAATCCCGTAGTCGCCACACTTCAGCACCTGTTCAGATACACTGAGGGAGAATTTAGCATCGCCAATGCACCTAATCAGCACATCTTTCGGACTGTGGCAGAAAACTGAGGCACCCAGAAGAAATCCACACAGACACGGGGGAAATGTGTCATTTGTGAGACAGTGGCCCAAGCTGGGAATCGAATCCAAGTCCTTGGCGCTCTGAGACAGCAATGCTGCCAATTTTCCTTTACGATTGCGAGATAAACATACATTAGCAACCCATCTAATGTAAACTATTTGAAAATGATGCTCAGTTAATTCAAACCTTAGAACAAAGACTGGGATTTCATGGCCTTCCACCAGTATATTTGAAGGCAGCATCTTGCGAAATGTAGCATGTGACTTTCCAACCATCTAGCCATTCTCCCCTGGCCTAACGTTCATTTTATGGGGGGGAGGCAGAGGTGCCAATTAAGATGCATTTAAATGCCTCACCCTGCCCTCCACACTTTCTTACCCACAGCAGGTGGGACCCAGGCCAAGAGAAAAGCTCAGCAGCTTCTACTGTCTACACTGGTTTCAGATCCAAAGGGAGGAATATCTTTAGAGAATTGCCTGTGCCCATCAAAGACAACTTCCCCCACCTTCAACTCTACCATTTATAAGGGGGAAGGAGGGGGGGCGATAGTCTAGTGATATTATCATAGAATATTAATCAAGAAACTAGCTAATGTTCTGGGATCTGGGTTCGAATCTCGCCAAAGCAGATGGTGGAATTTGAATTCAACAAAAGATATTTAGAATTAAGAACCCACTGATGACCATGAAACCATTGCCGATTGTCGGAAAAACCCATCTGGTTCACTGATGCTGTTTAGGGAAGAAAATCTGCCGTCTTTACTGAGTCTGGACTACATCTAACTCCAGAGCCACAGCAATGTGGTTGACTCTCAACTGTCCTCTGAACAAGGGCAAATAGGGATGGGCAATAAATGCTGGCCCAGCCAGCAATGCCCAACCCAAAAATTAATTTTAAAAAACCCAACATCTGGCCAGTCTCCCAAACTCAGTTCTCCAATCCACCACCCCTACTTTCCTCACTGGGCCTACCAGCCAGGTTTTGCCAACACCCCGGACTTATCTGAAGTCCAGTTTTTATAATCTCCCATTCTATGGGGCAAATGGGATCAAAGATCGTGAGGAGAAAGCAGGATTAGGCTATTGAGTTGGATAACCAGCAATGATAATGGTGAATGGCGGATGGCGGAGCAGGCTCGAAGGGCTGAATGGCCTCCTCCTGCTCCTATCTTCTATGTTTCTATGACAGCACTGGGCATTGCTTGAACTTGGTGTTGTTGAAACTGGCAAATTGAACTAATTAATGTGCCCCAGCATGTGTATGATGGCTGTAGTGCGATTGATTTTTTGATGGGCAGGCTCCTGGCTAGCTTTTCAATTGGGAAGGTGGGGGTGTGGGTAACACAGCCCTGCCTAAAATCCAGCCATAGCAGGGGGTACAACCTCAGACTAAAGAGACGATCCTTTAAAACAGAGGCGAGGAAGAATTTCTTCAGCCAGAGAGTGGTGAATCTGTGGAACTCTTTGCTGCAGTAGGCTGTGGAGTCCAGGTCACTGGGTGTCTTTAAGACAGAGATAGATAGGTCCTTCATTAATAAGGGGTTCAGGGCTTACGGGGAAAAGGCAGGAGAATGGGAATGAGAAAAATATTAGCTATGATTGAATAGCAGAGCAGATTCGGTGGACCGAGTGGCCTAACTGTTCCTATGTCCTTACGGTCTTTCACAACATCAACATACCCAGAATCCAAATCTGAATGAATATATGGATTTCAGAAGGGGAAGTTGCTTCAAATGTTCCTTTTGACCCCATCATATTCGCAAGCCACAAGCCTCTGATTCCATGTCAGCTGTGCTTGATTTTGGGATTTCGGAACCTCCCTCAAATTTTTAAGGGAAGTAATTCCCAGTTTGTTTCCAAGGGAAGCAACTGATCTTCACTTAGTAACATGCAAGTCAGAACTGGAGCATCACTTCTCATCTCTCAAGCCTTGGACCTCGCAATGAGCAATTTAAACACACTATGCTGCACATTTACTCATTTCCAACAGTGCAAGGGACGAGGGCAAACCACTGATTTAAACCACAGCTATCCAAACATCTTTCACTACGAACATCTTCCAAGAAAGAAACCTCAATCAGCAGGTTAAAGGTTATCTAACTCAGCTGACAGCTGATTCCCTGCCAGCACTGGGTCTTGTTCCAACTGGGGGAGATGGAGAAATCCCCTTACTGTTCAGATATAACAGTAGCACATAACCATACCTTCACCAGATCTGTGCCCAAAGATGGTCCAAAAGGAGGCCATTCGCCCCATCATGTCTGGACCGACTCTCGGACAGAGAATCTTACCCAAGCCCAACCTATCCCCCTGACCTTCATGTATTTATATCACTAAGTGCTCATTAGCTTCACATTTTTAGGCACTAAGGGATGATTTAGCATGGCTAATCCCCTTTACCTGCACACTTGGGACACTCAGGCCAGAATTTTACCTCCCCCCAACACCCCCCCTCCCCCACCCCAACCCCCCCACCCCGCCACGGGGTTCAGAGCGGGCGAGGAGTGGGGCAGAGGAAGATCTGTTGACCTTGGGTGGGACTTTACAATTTCGGGACGAGCGAGGCTGTAAATTCCCATCCTAAGGAGCAATTTAGTATGGTCAATCCACCTAACCCTCACATCTTTGGACTGTGGGAGGAAATGGAGTACCTGAAGGAAACCCACGCAGACACAGGGAGAATGTGCAGACTCCACACAGACAGTGACCCAAGCTGGAAATTGAATCTGGGTCCCTGGAGCTGTGAGGCTAACCAAAATGCCACCCTAGTTGTGGAAAAGCCTACTGCTGCAGAATTAGGAAGACTATGAAGGGATAACTTTGAGCTTTGTCACAGAGTCATAGAGATTTACAACATGAAAACAGACCCTTTGGCCCAACTTGTTCATGCTGTCTGTTTTTTAAGATTCTTGTCACATAGTGAGAAGCCTGAGGAGCAGATACCCACCCCCCACTCCATGCAGTAATCCCACCATTGCCTACTCATTGCAATCAGTCTGCCCTTTGCAGAACTCATCAGTCCTTTGTTCTACTGATTTCCTCCACCACATTGCTGTAGAATTGAAAAATCGCTCCTTTAATTTCTACTGCAATGTATTCCTTTTTCCAACATTATGCACCATCTACACGCACAGTTTCAGGAGAGAGGAGGTGGCAGTGGTTAGTTAGTTTCACTTTACTTTCAAACCAAAACCAGCTGGTGCAATGAACCGTTTAGCAGCGTGAAAAACAGATCACAGACGATAACTACTATCTGTAATATCATGATGACTTTGTTATTTGTGTTCCACAAATGAAGCGTATAAACTTGACTATCTTGCTTAAATGCATGTCGGACGCACATTCAATGAAGATGACTTTAAGTGGTAGATAATCTATTCTGCAAAACTAAATAGTTAATGTATTTTGGATATTATATCAAAGAGGGGAAAGGTGTATTTCCAAATTTTTGTGGGACCAGTGTACACTTCTGTTGCTCTGTACTCGTTGAGAAGATTCCACCTCAGGTGGCTGTCTGTGTAGCATTTGCACATTCCCCCCATGTCTGCATGGGTTTTCTTCAGGTGATCCTGTTTCCTCCCATATTCCAAAGATGTGCAGGTTAGGTGGATTGGCCATGCTAAATTGTCCCTTGATGTCTCAGGATGTGTAGGTTAGGGAAATTAGCCATGGTACGTGCATGAATTTACAGGGATAGGATGGGGGAGAGGGCCGATGTAAGATACTCCGTCAGAGACAAGATGCAAACCTGATGGGCTGAATGGCATCTTCTGTACTGCAGGGATTCTATCATTCTATGATGGAAGGTAATACTGGGTTTCCTTGTGAAGAGGGAAGTTGGAGTAAGTTTGAAATAATTATTTGTGTTCTCAGTACTAGGCAGAGGGATCTAGATGTACAGATTACTGAAAGTAGCAATGCAGGTGGAGAAGGTAGTCAAGAAGGCATATGGCATGCTTGCCTTCATTGGCTGGGGCATTGAGTTTAAAAATTGGCAGATCATGTTGCAGCTTTATAGAACCTTAGGCCACACTTGGAATATAGTGTTCAGTTCTGGTCGTCACACTCCCAAAAAGATGTGGAAGCTTTGGAGAGTGTTCAGAAAAGACTTACTAAGATTTTGCCTGTATGGGGACAATAGCTGTGAGGAGAGGTTAGAGAAACTTGGTATGTTCTCACTGGAATGACAGAGGCTGAAGGGTGACCTGATAAAAGTGTACAAGATTATGAGAGGCATGGACAGAGTGGTTAGTCTTTCACTCTCTCTCTCACTCTCTCTCTCATTCTCTCTCACTCTCTTTCACCCTATCTCTCTCCCACTCTCTCTCTCTCCTACTCTCTCACTCTCTCTGACTCTTTCTCACTCTCTCTCAGTCTCTCACTCTTTCTGACTCTCTCCCACTCTGTCTCTCTCTCTCTCCCACTCTCTCTCTCTTTCTTTCTTTCTCTCACCCACTTTCTCTCTCTCTTTTTCCCAGGGTGGAAGAGTCAATTACTAAGGGGTACAGGTTTAAGGTATGAGGGGCAAGGTTTAAAGCAGATGTACAAGGCAGACTTTTTTACGCGGAGGGTGGTGGATGCCTGAAACTCGTTGCCAGAGGAGATAGTGGAACCAGATACAATAGTGAGTTTTAAGGGGCAAATACATGAATAGGATGGGAATGGAGGGATATAGTCCCCGGAAGGGTAGGGGGTTTTAGTTTCAAGGAGCTGTATAATTGGTACAGTCTTAGAACATAGAACATTACAGCACAGAACAGGCCCTTCGGCCTTCGATGTTGCGCCGACCAATATAAAAAGCAATGCCCCTCCAAACTAAACCATTCCCTTCTCTTCCATATAAATGGCCATACAGGCCATTTAGCTCTTGGAGAGCTAAATGGCCTGTTCCTGTGCTGTAATTTTCTTTGTTTTTGTTCCTTGTACTAGTAGCTCACATGTTAACTGAATCTCTTCTTGGATGGCATTGTTCTGTTCCTCCTTAACAATGGGTAATTTTTTTTTGGAAATGTTGAAATATTTAAGCACAATCATAGAGTTTTTGGAGTTCAGAAGGCCATTTAGCCCACTATGTCTTTATGAGTTACCATTTGGTCCCACTGGTGGACACTTCCTCTCATTTGTTCCTATGTTTCTTTTTCAAATATTTATCCTCTTCATTTTTTATTATTTATTATGGCTTCTGTTTCTACCACTGAATCTAATAGGGAATTCCATATTAGGGCAACCCTGTGCCTCAAACAATTTCTCAAACAAAGAATCTCTTCTTTGATTCTTTTGATGATTATCTTAAATTGACCTGGTTAATGACTTACCAACAGTTGAATAGCTTTTTCCTTGTTACCTTTGCAAAATCCCTCATGATTTTGAATATCTCAACTGGACTTCCTTGCAACGGAATTATAAAAGACTTTGGATGGGATTTTCCAGCTGTCCCAAAGCCAGAAAATCCCACTCAAGGTCAATGGATCTTTATATGGTCTGTGTCCCGCCCGCAATGATTCCCATGGCAGAAGGGACGGGAACATTCCGCTCTTTTTCTCTCCAAATATTCCTCAGTTAAAGCCTCTCATCCATGACCTTCTCTTTGTAAATCTATTTTATATCCTCGCTATGACCCTAATGTCCAACATAAAGTAAAATGCTCCAAAACTAAACAGAATACTTGAAATCCTGCCTTGACTTGTGAAGTTTAATATTTCCTATTTGCTTTTCCACTCCGTATCCTTATTTATAAGACTTATCCATATACAGCCATGCGGAAATAGGAGCAGAAATAGGCCACTCAGCCACTCGGGCATGCTCTGCCATTCAATTAGCTCATGGCTGATCTGTTTGTATTTCAGGTTCTACATTTCCATCTACTCACCCGGTAATCATTGATTCCTGTACCAAACAAGAATCTATCTAATACGAAAAAAGAAAAAGCTGGATAAACTGAGCAGGTCTGGCCGCAACTGTGGGGAGAGAAACATAGTTAATGTTTGGAATCCTTATGACCCATCCACCTTATTGAATCCCGATAGTGCAGAAGAGGCCATTCACCCATTGCATCTGCACCAACTCTCTGACAGGGCATCTCACCCAGTCCTTCTCCCCTTACCTATCCTTGTAACTTATTTACTACAATTAATCCATCTAACCTACATATCTTGGGACACAAAGAGGCAATTTAGTATGCCCAATTCACCTAACCTGCACATCTTTTAACCTCTGTCTTAAAAATATTCAGTGCTCCCCGCCCTCCTCCTGAGGTAGAGAGTTATGAAGTCACACAACCTACTGAGGGAAAAGATTCTCATCATGTCCATCCTAAAAGAGCAAACCCTAATTTTAAGACAGTGTTCTTTGAATTGAGTTATCAATAGTTATCTATGTTCTATGTTCTATGTTCTAATTCAACTTCTAGTTTCCAAAGATTTATAGTATCTCAATCTCTGAATGTCTCTGTTTATCTATTTAGTGTGATGGCACAGTGGTTAGCACAGCTGCCTTGGACCCAGGTTCAATTCCTAGCTTGGGTCACCATTGAGTCTGAGTAGAGTTTGCACATTGTCTGCGTGGGTTTTCTCTCACAATCTGAAAGATGTGCCCAGTTAGGTGCATTAACCCAAATGTATGTCTGAGTGTGGTGACTAGGGAAATTTCCCAGACACTTCATTGCAGTGTTAATGTAAGCCTTACTTGTGACTAATAAATAAAATTTACCTATAAATTTGAACATTTACCATATCTTCACAATTAATTTAATCTGACATCTACTTTTCCAATATGTGTTAAATTTTGCCAACTATCTACCTGGGGCACATGCTCCCATTAATTTCTGTTCAATATCTAATCAAAAGCTGAATTGGTTGTGTGTTTGTGGAAGCGTTGAGTTGTGTAATATCACAAAAAAGAAGTTAAAGGACTCCGGTAAGATGGATACTGGGTTAATGGTTAAATATAATTGATTGTTTTAAATGAAGGAGTCAGTCTGTTGAAATTCCTTCCAAAGATTAAAAAGATTCTAGGAGATGGGACAGTTTTTTTTAAAGGTTTTTTTTGCCTGTTATAGATTTTATTGAAACTTTTTTTTGTGTTAAGAGTGGGGTCCAATCACAGAGCAGCTGCTAATTGCTTGGACAAGCCATTGAGCCAGTGAGTGACTGGAATAGACAAGTTTGCTGAAATACCCCAGGTTAATAATTAGCTTGTGTTAATCCAGATCCGTCACTCCTATTGCCTTTCGTAACTCACCCAAACTAGAACTTTTGATAATGTCATCAGCTCTCCCTGGTTAAATAAAATCAGAAGGAGATGGAATCAGCAGATTAAAAATAAACTAAAACTTACTGGTCCTTGTACCTTTAAGCATTCATAGGCTAATATCATACAACATATTTTCTAGGCTTGAATATCCTTGCATTGATTTATGATCATGTGTAAATAAATTTAAGTTTGCAGCATGCCACTCAATTTAACAAAACGATAAAATAAATTGGTTACATAGAAACGTGAAAGATAGGAGCAGGAGGAGGCTATTTCGCCCTTTGAGCCTGTTCTGCCATTGGTCACGATTATGGCTGATCATCCAACTCAATAGCTTAACCCTGCTTTCTCCCCATTACCTTTAATCCCATTTGCTCCAAGTGCTGTACCTAACCATCTCTTGAATACATTCAATGTTTTGTCTTCAACTAACTTCTGTGATAATGAATTCCAGAGGCTCACCACTCTTTGGGTGAAAAAATGTCTCCTCACCTCCATCCTAAATGGTCTACCCCGAATCCTCAGACTGTGATGCAGGTTCTGGACTCCTCTACCATGAGGAACATCCTCCCTGCAGCTACCTGTCTAGTACTATTAGAATTTTCTAAATCTCTGTGACACTCCCCCCCTCATTCATCTGAACTCCAGCAAAACAATCCTAACCTAGTCAATCTCTCCTCATACACCAGTCCCACCATCCCTGGAATCAACCTGGTAAATCTTTGCTGCACTTCCTCGAGAACACGAACATCCTTCCTCAGAAAGGGAGACCAAATCTACACACAATACTCTAGAGGGGGCCTCACCATGGCGCTGTATAATTGCAACAATACATCTCTGTTCCTCTACTCGAAATCTCTTGCAGTGAAGACCAACATACCATTTGTCTTCGTTACTGTAAGCTGCAGCTACATGCTTACCTACAGAAGTGCCTGTTCGGACACACTGAGGGAGAATTCAGCATGGCCAATGTACCAAACCTGCACATCTTTGGCCTGTGCGAGGAAAACGGAGCACCCGGAGGAAACCCACGCAGACATGGGGAGAACATGCAGACTCCGCAGAGACAGTGACCCAAGCTGGGAATTAAATCCAGGTCTCTGGCACTGTGAGGCAGTAGTACTAACCACTGTACCACTGTGCCACCCCAACATTATAAAGTGCTATACCTAATCTGTATGAAATCAAATTATCAATAAGATGACTTTGAGCATGAAATGAAACAATTAGCAGAGTGCTGCAATGTTTTCTTGCTTGGAGTTGAAAGAGGATAATTAGTTTAGTTTTAAAGTTTATTTATTTTTATCACAAGTAGGCTCATATTAACATTGCAAAGAAATTGTTGTGAAAGTCCCCACGTCATCACATTCCGGCATTTGTTCAGATGCTCTTTCAGAGAGTTGGTGCAGGTTCAATGGACCAAATGGTCTCTTTCTGCACTGTAGGGATTCCTTAAAGGATATCAGTGAACTAGAAAGATTTTTACAACAATCAATGTTGGTTTCATGCTCACCAACACTATAGTTAAGAAAGCCCAACAATGCCTCTAATTTCTTGGAAGATTAAGGAAATTTGGTATGTCAGCTATGATTCTCATGAACTTTTACAGATGCACCAGAGAAAGCATTCTTTCTGGTTGTATCACAGCTTGGTATGGCTCCTGCTCTGCCCGAGACTATAAGAAACTACAAAGAGTCGTGAATAATGCCCAGTCCATTAGGCAAACCAGCCTTATTCTTTACTTTAGTCTCTGTCTCCTGGTTCTACTGTCCTGGCGTACCATGATGTAATGCTCCAATTGACTTTAAATTTGATTTGATCTATTATTGTCACATATTAGTGAAAAGTATTGTTTCTTGCATGCTACACAGACAAACCATACCATTCATAGAGAAGGGAAGGAGAGTGCAGAATGTAATGTTACAGTCATAGCTAAAATGTAGAGAAAGATAAACTTAGTGCAAGGTAGATCCATTCAAAAGTCTGGTGGTAGCAAGGAAGAAGCTGTTTTTAAGTCCAGCACGCGACTCAGACTCCCATTCATTGACTCTGTCTACACTTCCCACTGCCTTGGAAAAGCAGCTAGCGTAATTAAGAATCCCATGCATCCCGGGCAGGCTCTCTTCCATCTTCTTCCGTTGGGAAAAAGATACAAAGGTCTGAGGTCATGTACTAACTATCATGGGATATTTTATGTTCACCTAAGAGGCACGTTAATGCTTGCACCAGCCACAGTGCAGCACTCCTTCACTTCTAAGAACAGATGCATGAATCGGTAACATTCAGTTGAGATTATGATCCTTGTTGTTTCTCATAACACCAAGGCTTTGGAATTACACAGCAGATTTGCCATGGGATGCATGAAATTACTTGATCCTTTTTTTTAGGGGAGCTAACTTGAATAACTTTGTTAAAACAGCAGATGAATTTCAAGTTGTTGTGTCAAGATTTATGTCAGCACAACATATCTTAACAGAGACAGCAAGTGTCCTTGGTAAAGTGAGTCGATAGATAATGCAGTTCTGTGTAGAGCAAATGACAAGATGTTGAATTTTAACAACAGTGACTACAAAGGCTGAGAAAAGACCTGTTAGAGGTCTATAAAGTTATGAGAGGAATAGACAGGATAGATAGTCAGGGGCTTTTTCCCAGGGTGGAAGTGTCAATTACAAGAGGGCACAGCTTCAAGGTGAGAGGAGGAATGTTTACTTCACGCAGAGAGTGATGGGCGCCTGGAACATGTTGCCACAGAAAGTGGTAGAAGCAGACATGTTAGCAACATTTACGAGGAATCTGCATGGGTACATGAATAGGGAGGGAATAGAAGGATAGGATCTGAGAAGGTTTTTTTGTAGTTAGGGCATCAGGATTGGTACAGGCTTGAAGGACTGAAGGGCCTGTTCCTGTGCCGTACTTTTCTTTGCTCTTCTTTGTTCTTTGTACAAAAGAACTTCAAAAGGCTGCGGAAGCACTTTAGACCCAAACGCGGTAGCTTTCATTTTGAAAAGCTGAGTTATAGAATCTTTGGCCGGATCTTTCCAGCTGTTCACTCCAGTGGGATTTTCTGGTCCTGTTGATGGCACATCTCTGCCGCAAGTCACCCAAAGGTGCGGGGTGCAGTCAATGGAAATCCCACCACCGACCAACTACACAACAGCTCCCACCAACGAAAGGCCCAGGAATCCCACCCAAAGGGCAGGATTTTTCAGCTGCGTCACCCCAAAATCGGAAAATCCCGCCCGGCATCAACAGACCTTTGCATGGTCTGTCCCCCCACCCCCTACCCCCACCCCCAGCCCTGCCTGCTACGATTCCCGTGGTGGGCAAGACAGGAATAATCCCCCCATAGATTTTTATAGCTTTCAGCAAATAACGATTTAGCACAGAAAGAAGCCCTTTGGCCCATCATGTCTGTGCCTGCCATCAAATACCAATCCATTCTAAAGTTTATTTATTAGTCACAAGTAGGCCCACATTAACACTGCAATGAAATTACTGTGAAAATTCCCTTGTTGCCACACTCCACTGCCTGTTTGGGTACATTGAAGAAGAATTTAGCACAGCCAGTGCACTTATCTAGCATGTCTTTCGGACTGGGGGAGGAAACCGGAGCACCTGGAGGAAGCCCGCACAGACATGGGGAGAACATGCAGACCCCACACAGTCAGTGATCCAAGCCAGGAATTGAACTCGGGTTCCTGGCGCTTTGGGATAGCAGTGTTAACCACTGTGTCACCCTGTCACCTATAATTAATCCCAACCCATAATCTAATCCCATTTTCCAGCACTTGGTCTGTAGCCTTGTATGCTGTATATTAAAAATAAGCAGCAACAGGACCGATTCAGAACAAATCAATCAGGGATATTAAAATAGATGGTGCAATTTAAGTGAAGCTTATGTTTTGTTAGTTCCTATCAGTGACATTGCTGCAATGGAGAAACTGTGGCCACGAATAGACTGGAAAGTAGCAATGGTAAACAGCGCCCTATCCCATTGGGGATTGTGAGTCCCCTTCATCTGTGTTGTGTTATTCCCTCTCTCAAATCAATCTGCCGTAAATTACAGCTAATTCTCTGTCAGGGCTGTTTTAGCAGACATGTCTACTTGACAAATAGCAAGAACTGGCACCTAATCTGTCCAGGGACTGAAGGCAAAAATATGCCTTCCATTTCCCGATTTTGTTTTCCATGGCGCAGCTCACACATAAAAACAAACTAACACAATAACATGTTCAAATGGGAAGAAAATTGGACTCAGTGCTCTTGTCACCTGCAAAACGACAATAAATAATACGCAATCCCCGCCTCAAGCAAAAGGCATGCCTGGTCTAAACTCCCGTTTCATTATAAAGGGTGGGGAACAACACCCCATGTTCTTGCACACATTCAGCCTTACGCACTTTCTACTTCATTGATTTCCTAGCAAGCCAGCTCTTGCTTGAATCTTTTAAGTGGCTTAAGTGGGCCAATTTTGCATGTGTGTGTTTGTTGGGTCATGGCTTGCGTAATGTTTTAAAACAACATAACTCATTTTGGAAAAACAGAAAGAAATTAAACTCACATGATAACTTGCCTCACTTCGACTTGAAAGTTTATTTATTATTGCCACAAGTAGGTTTACATAAATACTGCAATTAAGTTATTGTGAAAAGCCCCTCATTGCCACACTCCGTCGCCTGTTCAGGTACACTGGGAATTTAGCATGGCCAATGCACTGAACCAGCTCATCTTTTGGACTGTGGGAGGAAACCAGAGCCCACAGAGGAAACCCATGCAGACAAAGAGGGAACATGCAGAGTCCACACAGATAGTGACCCAAGTAGAGAATCAAACCCAGTTCCTTGGTGCTATGAGGCAGCACTGTTAATCCCTATGCCACTGTGTGGTTGTCACTGGGCCAGCATTTATTACCACCCCTAGTTAGACCATAAAACCATAAGATACAGAAACAGAATTAGGCCATATGGCATCGAGTCTACTCCGCCATTCAATCATGGCTGATAAGTTCCCCTTTCTCTCACCTTTTCTCCATGAGTTTTGATCCCCTTATCTATCAAGAACCTATCGATCTCCGTCTTCAATATACTCAATGATCTGGCCTTCAAAGCCCAGGTGGCACAGTGACACAGTGGTTAGCACTGCTGCTTCACAGCACCCAGGAGCTGGACTCGATTCACAGCTTGGGTCATTGTCTGTATGGAGTTTTCACATTCACCCTGTGTCTGCGTGGGTTTCCACTGGATGCTCCCATTTCCTCTCAAAGATGTGCTGGTTATGTGCATTGACACAACAGTTGTGGGAGTGTGACGACTAAGGCAGTAGCTTTATTGCAGTGTTAATGTAAGCCTTACTTGTAACTACTAAATAATTTTTAACCTTACAATGAATCCCATAGAATTCATCACCTTTGAGATGGTGGTAGTGATCTGCCTTCTTGAACCACTGCAGTTGGAGATGGACATTGCCTAGCACTTGGATGGTGTGAATGTTACCTATCACTTACCAGCCAAAGCCTGAATGTTGTCGACGTATTGCTGCATATGGGCATGATCCAGGAGTTATGAGTGGTATAGAAAATTATTCAATTATCTGTAAACATTCCCACTTTTGACCTTATGATGGAGGGAAGATAATTGATGAAGCAGTCTGAGACAGTACCCTGAGGAACTCCTGTTGTGTGTGATATTCTGTAGCTGAGAAGATTGACTCCCAACGTCCACAATTATCTTCCTTTGTGCCAGGTATGACATCAAGCAACGGAGAGCTTTCCTCCTGATTCCCATTGACCTGCACTTTTCTAGGACTCGGTGCTACGCTCAGTCAAATGCTGACTTGATGTATAGGGCAATCCCTCTCACCTCACTCTCAGTTCTTTTATCCATATTTGTACTAAGACCATAATGAGGTCAGGAGCTAAGTGGATCTGGAAGAACCCAAACTGAGACAGTGAGCAGAGTATTGCTGAGTAGGTGCCACTTGATAGCACTATTGATGACCCCTTCCACTGTAGAATCATAGAAGCTCTACATTACAAAGGAGGCCATTTGGCCCATTGAGCCAACACCGACAGCAATCCTACCCAGGCTCTAT
The DNA here is from genome assembly GCA_024679065.1 of Sphyrna mokarran. Lineage (NCBI taxonomy): Eukaryota > Metazoa > Chordata > Chondrichthyes > Carcharhiniformes > Carcharhinidae > Sphyrna > Sphyrna mokarran. The sequence goes on from JAGIQG010000005.1 coordinate 19,143,911, forward strand.
TCCCCATATTTACTTTGCTGGACTCCTTGATACTAAAGGGCAATTTAGCATGGTCAATCAAACTAGCCTGCACATCTTTGGAGTGTGGGTAGAAACCAGAGCACCCAAAGGAAACATGAGGAGAATGTGCAAATGCCACCCAATCACCCAAGACGGAATTGAACCCATGTCCCTGACGCTGTGAGGCAGGAGCGCTAACCACTGAGCCACTGTGCTGAAAATTGAAAGGAGACCAATGGGGGACAAAATTGACCAAGTTGGATTTGTTCTGCTTTTCGTGGCGAGGACATAAGGCAATTTTCCATATTCTCTGGTCAATGCCAGTGCTGTAGCTATATTGGAACCAGCTTGGCTAGGGCTGCAGGATGGATCAGGAGAAACAGTTAGCTGGAAAGTACAGTAAGAGGGCAGTCAAAAACATTCAAGACACAAAGGATGGTGAAAGATTGGAACTCTCTTCCACAAATGATTAAGCCAGATCAATGATTAGCTTTAATACCAAGATGGGTGGACTTTTGTTAGCCAAAGGGAAAGGTGGCAAAGGTATACAATAAGATGAAGTCACAGATCAGATATGATCTCACTAAATGTGGGAATGCATTCGAGAGGTTAAACAGCTTGCTCCCAGCATAATCAAGGACCCCGCACACCCCAGGCATACCCTCTTCCACCTTCTTCCACTGGGAAAATGATATAAAAATCTAAGGTCACAAACTCAAAGACAGCTTCTTCCCTGCTTTTATCAGACTTTTGAATAGACTTACCTTGCATTAAGTTGATCTTTATCTACATCCTAGCAATGACATTCTGCACTCTCTCCATCCTTCTCCCCTAGGTATTCTATGAACAGTATGCTTTGTCTGTATAACACGGAAGAACTAATCCTTTTCACTGTGTTCCAATACATGTGACAATAAATCAATTCCTTTTCCCCTGTCTCTTGGCGACATGGTGACACAGTGGTTAGCACTGCTACCTCATAGCATCAGGGGCCCGGGTTCCATTCCCAGCTTGGGTCACAGTCTGTGTGGAGTCTGCACGTTCTCCCTGTGTCTGTGTGGGTTCCCTCCAGATGCTCCAGTTTCCTTCCACAGTCTGAAAGGCGTGCTGGTTAGGTGCACTGGCCATGCTGATTTCTCCCTCAGTGTATCCGAACAGACACTGGAGTATGGTGACTAGGGGATTATTGCAGTAACTTCATAGCAATATTAAAGTAAGCAACTTAATAATAATAAATAAATTCATTAATTAATAATAAATAAATAGATAATAAATAAACTAAAACCTTTGATTGCTCTCTTCTCTCAAGTATGACAACATTAGACAGCTTTTGGAGCTATTCCACCTTTATACATTAACAACTGACAATCATTGAATCCCGATAGCGCAGAAGGGGGGGCCATTCAGCCCACCAACAATTCATAACACCCTGGGAAGGCAAGCAGAGAACCTTCAACAACATTCCTCTGTGAACCTCACCTATAAATAAGGGTGACATGGTAGCACAAAGGTTAGCATTGCTGCCTCTCAGTATCAGGGACCTGGGTTCAATTCCTTTGGGTGACTGTCTGTGTGTGTGTGAGGTGGGGGGGGGGTGGTGGAGTGGAGCTGGGAAGGACGTCTCTGTCTGTGTGATGTGTGTGTGGGGGGGGGCATGGAGTGGAGCTGGGAAGAGCGTCTCTGTCTGTGTGATGTGTGTGTGAGGGGAGTTTGTACATTCTTCCTGTGTCTGCGTGGGTTTCCTCCGGGTGTTTTGGTTTGCTCCTACAGACAAAAAGACGTGTTGGTTAGGTGCATTGGCCGTGCTAAATTCTTTCTCAGTGTACTGGAACGGGCCCCAGAGTGTGGCGAATAGGGGATTTTCAGAGTAACTTTGTTGCAGTGTTAATGTAAGCCCATTTGCGACACTAATGAGCAAACTTAGAAAAAACTATCCAGCACTTCCTGACCGACCTTGGCTGTCTACATAACAACAGTAAGAAGGCTCACAACACCAGGTTTATGCGGTATCACGAGCTTTCGGAGCGCTGCTCCTTTATCACTGTGTGAAGGCGGGGGGCTTTGAGACATTTCATACGCACGGGGTGAAAAAGTTGTTACATCAGCGGGATACAAGCAAAGCATTCAGCTGATGCATACACGAGTTGCATTTTCTCTCTGGGAGTGGAAAATATCGCTCATTGTGTTCTAACCTTTCGCACAAAAGAAATGGTAAAAATAAATGTTTATTTTTAAGCATCGCGTAAATGCTGGGTTTCCAACGCGCGAAAGTCTCTCTCTCTCTCTGCCAACAATCTTGTTATTTTCCACATGGAAACAGACCAGGCGGCGTTAAGCACCCTCCCTCTCTCTCTCTCCCCCCACTCCACACTGTGGTACGTGCGGTATGTCACTGTACTGCCCAGTAACACCAATCCCGTCACACGCTGGAGCCAAATCTCTCTTTGCAGGGACTTCTGACCACTGTAGCAGGGGGGGAACAGGCGTCTGAATGTACATGTTAAAGTCAATAGCTACCAATTCCAGTTTAATTTGGATACAGACAAGTTGCAGCCACTTTACTGTTTCTGAACCCTCCCCTTTCATCATAGTACATTAGAAGAAAACTGCTTTTAAAACGCACTCATCTATTAATTACAATGCCCCCAGCCCCCTCAACTCGCCCCCCTCCTTCCTCACCTCCCAAAAGTATTTTCAGAATGGCAAACCCACCCTTGTCATTCCAACCGCAAGGATCGGTTTCAGGAAACTTGAAAGTCAAAACAAAATACACAAAAGATTTCTTTTAAATTCCGGGTAGGTAGATTTTTTTCACATACATATTGAGGGGAAAGACAGGATTTCGACTGGAGGCAGGGTCTTTTGATTTCACTCTGGGTGACAGTCACCCTCTCTCCCTCCGATTTCGCTTCATTTGTGGACGCCGTCGTTTAGCTCCCATCCATCCCCAACGAGCCCCACTCCTTTTAGCTGCCCAGAGTGCTTTGAGCTGGGGAGTGTGGCTGGCGGCACGTTTGACAAGGTTGACAACGTTCTGCATGTTATTTTTGAAAGTGAAATGTACCTTGGTCCCTTGTGTGTTTGTGGGTGCGGTGGGGAGGACAGACAGGTTAAACTTCCCCTCAAACTGAAACAGTCTCTATACTCACCCCTTCTCTCACCCCAACACAATGTGGGCAGCTTTTACATAAATTGGGGGGGGTGTTGTGGAGGGGTCTGTGTGTGAGGGGGTTGTGGGGAAGGGTCTATGTGTGTGGGGAGCTGGGGAAAGGCCTCTGTGATTTGTGTCTGTGGGGAGCTGGGGAAGGGTCTCTCTCTCTCTCCCTGGTGTGATATGTGTGTTTGTGGGAGAGCCGGGGAAGGGTCTGCGTGTGTGAGGGGCAGTGTGGGGAAGGTTCTCTCTTTGTTGTTATGTGTGTGTGTGGGGGGGGGGAGTTGGGGAAGGGTCTCCCTGGTATTAAATGTGTGTTTGGGGTGGGGGGGAGTTGGGGAAGGGTCTGTCTGTGTGGTATGTGTGTGTGGGGAAGGGGTAGCTGGGGAAGGGTCTCCCTGTACGTGTTTGGGAAGGGAGGAGTTGGGGAAGGGTCTCTCTCTCTATGTGTTGGGAGGGGGGTTAGTTGGGGAAGGGTCTCTCTCTGTGTGTGTTGGGAGGTGGGTTAGCTGGGGAAGGGTCTCTGTGTGTGTTGGGAGGGGGTTAGTTGGGGAAGGGTCTCTCTGTGTGTGTTGGGAGGGGGGTAGCTGGGGAAGGGTCTCTGTGTGTGTTGGGAGGGGGTTAGGGGAAGGGTCTCTCTGTGTGTGTTGGGAGGGGGGTTAGCGGGGAAGGGTCTCTCTCTGTGTGTTTGGGAGGGGGGTTAGCTGGGGAGGGGTCTCTCTTTGTGTGTTGGGAGGGGGGTAGCTGGGGAAGGGTCTGTCTGGTGTGTTGGGAGGGGGGTTAGCGGGGAAGGGGTCTCTCTGTGTGTGTGTGAGGGGGGGTTAGCTGGGGAAGGGTCTGTCGTGTGTGTTGGGAGGGGGGTTAGCTGGGGAAGGGTCTGTCTGTGTGTGTTGGGAGGGGGGTTAGCTGGGGAAGGTCTCTCTCTGTGTGTTTGGGAGGGGGGTTAGCTGGGGAAGGGTTCGTGTGTGTGTTGGGAGGGGGGTTAGCTGGGGAAGGGTCCTCTGTGTGTGTTGTTGGGAGGGGGGTTAGCTGGGGAAGGCTCTCTCTGTGTGTGTTGGGGGGGGGGGTTAGCTGGGGAAGGGTCTCTCTCTCTCTCTCTCTGGTATGATGCGTGTGTGGGTCTCTCCTCGGCACATACAAAAAGGGAATCCCTCCGTACAGACGTCACGTTAACCAAGGAAACCCACACCTCGCATCATTTGACGCAAATACCCATTTTTAGGCAACATGATACGTCAATGGACGGTACCATCCAGCAGATCTTAGTCATAGAGAGAGAGAGAGAGAGAGAAATCAGCACCTCGAACCCATCACATTGACAGATTTACAAATAAGTTCCTCTGGCTTTTAAGAAAAGCACGAAGCGACGGAAAGGTCAAGGTTGTAAAGGGAAGGGACAAGTCGGAGTGGGAGCAGCTTGTGTGAGAAGCTGGGTGCTGGAGAAACTAAGCCTTTCCTCCCTCCCTCTCTCTCTCTCTCTCTCCCTCCCTCTTTTCTCTCTCTCCCTCCCTCACTGGAGGTTGGGCGGGTCCGGCCGCGTTGACGTGAATCCTGAGCTGCGGGAGTGCTGGAAATAAAAAGGAGCAGAGTTTTAATACCAGGGCACTGAGTCATCAGCAAACTCGGGGAGGACAGGCGAACAACTAACTCGCAGAACTATTAGACCGAGGCGAGAGAGAGAGGGGGGGAGAGAGAAGGAGGGGGGGAGTTACATGGTGAAAAAAAATTATTAGTCACTCACTACAAGAAAAAAAAGTGAAGCAAACCAGTGAAGTGTGTGAACACAAGAGACTCTTAATTAAAGAAAAAAAATACTCATTAAAAGTTTCATTCTAGAGAGGAGGGGGGAAGATTTTGGACAGGGAGGAGGAAGATTCCAGGAAGTTTATGGATTTTTTGCATTGAGGAGGAACCAGAATGAGAGAGGAGAACTTATTCTAACGCTGTGCGGAGACAGACATCTGAAGGAGACGCTTTATCAAGTGGGACTGTTAATTTGATATTTTGGCTTTGTTTGAGGGGAATTGTATTTACACACACACACACATTTATATATGTGTATATTTTAATTGAAATACACCGGAGCAAGGAGAAACTACCCAGGAGAAATTTACGGTCAGTCTCGCTGTAAAAGGAGAACACAAACCCATTCCATTCTGCGGGGGAACATGTACCAAGATTATCCAGTGAACTACGATACATCCTCCCGCGGGAGCGCGTCTTCACCTCAACAGGACAGCGTGTTTGGTAGTGGCAGCCTTGGCAGTGTTTCCCAGGTAAGGGCTGATAGATACCCCGTGGGGAAGGGAGAGGGGAGATTCCTTATACCTTATCCCCCTCTTCCTCAAACACATCTCCCTCCTCCCTCTCTCCGTCCCTCTCTCCAAAAACCAATTTCGTGAAAGAATATCAGAACGCTGGATCTTTTCCCGAATAGTTTAGTAACAGTGAGCCACTTTCTTTGGAACAATTTTTTTTTGTTGTTTTAGGCATTGGCTGTTTCCCTTTCTCCCTATGATGTGATCTGTGTGTCTGTGTCTGTGTGTGTGTGTATGTGAGAGAGAGAGAGAGGGTTTCAGAGTCCTTTATTTCCCCCACTCTGTGGCGAGTGTGTTTGTTCCCTAGACCCAGTCGGCGGTTGTCTGTGTGAGTTGGGACTCTGTGTGTTTGCCCAGTATGTTAAAGTGAGGGAGGCTCAGTTAAAACATTGGCACACACTGTGAATCACCCGGCTTGTGTACCAGAGAAGCGGCGTCAGATGGTCTCATTTCTCCCGCTGTGTACAGGTGGTCTTTTTATTATTATTTGTGGAGTTGAATAAACACTTCCATTTTAATGGATTTGATTAAATATAAATTACAGCAGGATGGGGGTGCGGGGATGGGGAGGGGTTATTTTCTCTCTGCCAAGTCCTATTTTTTAAAAAAGTGTAGTTTCCCCCCCTTCCTCCCCGATCTCCCCCCTCCCTCCCTCCCTCGCCGATCTCCCCCCTCCCTCCCTCCCTCGCCGATCTCCCCCCTCCCTCCTCCTGATCTCCCCCTCCCTGATCTCCCCCCTCCTCCTCCCTCCCTGATCTCCCCTCCTGATCTCCCCCTCCCTCCCTGATCTCCCCCCTCCCTCCCTCCCTCCTCCCTGATTGCCCCCTCTCTGATTGCCCTTTCCTGCCTGATTGCCCTCCTCCCTCCCTCTCTCCCTGATTGTCCCCCTCCCTCCCTCCCTCCCTCTCTCTCTGATTTCCCCTCCTCTCTGATTTCCCCCTCTCTCTGATTTCCCCCCTCTCTCTCTGATTTCCCCCCTCCCTCTCTGATTTCCCCCTCCCTTCTGATTTCCCCTCTCTCTCTGATTTCCCCCTCCCTCTCTGATTTCCCCTCTCTCTCTGATTTCCCCCCTCCCTCTCTGTTGTCCCCCTCTCTCTCTGATTTCCCCCTCCCCTCTGATTCCCCCTCTCCTCTGATTTCCCCCCTCTCTCTGATTTCCCCTCCCTCTCTGATTTCCCCCCTCTGTCTCTGATTCCCCCCTCCCTCTCTGATTTCCCCCCTCCCTCTCTGATTGTCTCCCCTCCCTCTCTGATTTTCCCCCTCCCTTTCTGATTGTCCCCCTCCCTCTCTGATTGTCCCCCCTCCCTCTCTGATTGTCCCCCCTCCCTCTCTGATTGTCCCCCCCTCCCTCTCTGATTTCCCCCCTCCCTCTTGATTGTCCCCCTCCCTCTCGATTTCCCCCTCCCTCTCTGATTTCCCCCCTCCCTCTCTGATTTACCCCCTCTCTCTCTCCCCTCCCCCTCTTTTAAGATGACCCCCGTCTTTTCCAATTTCATGTATCCCTGCTCCATCTCCCACACAGCAATTTTCACCTAGACTATCAGAAGAGGTGGGGGGGGGGGGGGGTTGTGGGGGGCGGGGGTGGTGGTGGTGGTGGTGGGGGGGGGGGTGATGGAATTCATATGTAGTCACTCTTTCCACCCAATGTTTGCTTGAAAAGAAGGCAACGTTTAATTGAATAAAGCAGTCCAAAGTTTTCCCCAAAATGTTATTTTTTTCTCTCTCCACTGCATCATGAAATGTCCTTTTCTAATTATTTGAACATGCTACAATAATAATAATAAAAAAATTATTCCAGCGTCTCTTTTGGAAAAGATGAGAATTGATCATTTCTGGCCCCCCTCACTCGGATCAGTTGAATGTGGGGCGCTGTCACTTTAACTGGTCTGATGTAACTTTCCTCGCCCCAGTTTATTTCATGCAATCCTTCACGCCTTGTTCCTGCCTCCTGAAGGTTAATGAAGAAATTGAGGCGAGCTGCAGGGAAACTTGCGCAAGGCACAACTTGGCTGGGATTACAAAATCGGTTTCGTAACTCTGATGTGTGTGTTTTATGTCTTTGGACCTTTCTGTTCTTGTTCAGAGTGGCGGAAGTCATTAGCCAGCCCTGGTGCCAACATGATAAGAAAGTGACCCCCCCCCCCCACTCCTCCTCCTCCACCCCCACCCCCTCCGCCTTCCCTCCAATCTCCATGGACAAATAACACTTCTCGAAATTGTAAATTTCCAAACCCTTTCCGGGTAGTCGTTGGCAGTATGCTTTCTCCCCGCTTCGCTGCCAGTTTCTTAACTGGAATTCCTGTCAACGTTTTATACTGGCTCCAGCCCCACCCCGTCCCACTCTTAGCAATCGCGCGAACTTCCACCCTGCTCCCGGGGACTTATAGCTAGCTGTCTCAGTGTGTGTGTGTTTAATATATTGACTTACTGTAAATAACACTGCTGCTATAAGGCAGGTCCCACCCCAGTTTAACCCCCCCCCCCGCACCTTTTTAAACACAGTAGGCGTTTTGTTGGCTCCATTGGCTTGTGGTTTGAAACCATACCGGATTAGAATATTTCTAGCTTTTTTATTACACTTTTTTTTATATATATAGCAAATTAAATGTCCCCCCGCGAAGCTTCCTCTGCTAACTATGTGTGCTTTCTCTTTCTATCTCTCTTGGATTTCATGGTCACTTCTACAGGTCCTTTGTACAGTGGGTAGTTTTGCGATTTATTTCTTTTCCAGTGTTTTTTTTAACGCACCATCTAGGATTCCCGTCCCTAGAAAATGTCTGCAGAAGATCAAAACGAGTATATAATTCAGAAGATTCTATGATAGAAGAATTCCACACACCCCCTCCCCCGCAATCCCATCACAGGATCCCTGCAGTGCAGAAATAGATCTCTCAAACCATCCAACCTGCACTAATAAGAATCCCACCCAGATCCAATCGCCATATATTAATCCTTGCCCCCTGATACCAGAGGGCAACTTGGCATGGCCAATCAACCTAACATCTTTGGACTGTGGGAGGAAATCAGAACATCTGAAGGAAACCAAGCAGACATGGGGAGAACATGCGGACTCCGCACAGTGACCCAAGGATGGGATTGAACTCAGGTCTCTGGCACTGTGAGGCTGCAGTACTGAACACTGTGCCACCCATGGGCACCACCACAGTTGCTCTCCCCCTCTCTCATGGTCGCTTGGTATAATTTGAGGCCATTTAGCCCATCAGCTCCACCCACTCTCTCTGTAACAGCAACTTGGCTAATCCTGTCCCACCCTCCGCCACATTCCTTGCAAATTCTCTCCCTTCCTGATGCTGATCCAATTCCCTTTTGAAAGCTCCAATTGAATCTGCCTCTGCCACACTCTCAGGCATGCCGAGCACTCACTGCCTTTTTAAAACAGTTTTTAAAACAGCCCTCCTTTTGCCTGTTGTACTTTTGTTTTAATTCAGTGCCCTCCAACCATGGGAATGGAAGAGGAGCAGTAGCATTTCCATTGTGTCTTTCAGAAGTACAGGCTATCTCAAAGGGCATTACAGCTAATTAAGGATTTGTTTATTGAAGGGTCGTCATTGTTGCGGTGTAAGAAAGACGTCTCCAATTGGTGTGTGACAGACTCCCAAAGTCAATAACGTGACAATGGCCAGATAATCTTAAAATCATAGAATCCTACAGTGCAGAAGGAGGCCATTCTGCCCATCGACTCTGCACTGACTACAATCCCACCAAGGCCCTATCTCCATAACCCCATGCATTATCCTAGCTAGTCCCCTGATGCTAAGGGGCAATTCAACATGGCCAATCCACCTAACCTGCACATCTTTGGAGTGTGGGAGAAAACGGGAGCACTCGGAGGAAACCCAAGCAGACACAGCAGGATGTGCAAACTCCACACAGAGAGTGACTCAAGCCGGGAATCGAATCCAGATCCCTGGCTCTGTGAGGCAGTAGTGCTAACCATCTTCATGATGTTGGTTGAAGGATACTTTTAGCTGGGATGCCTCTTGCATTCATTTTTGAAAGAGTGCTGTGAGATCCTTCATGTCCTGTGAGGAGGCAGGTTGGTTTAACGTCTCATCCAAAAAATTAGAGTTTGGCTTTGCCAAATGCAGGGTGGGTGGGATGTGATTAAGGTTTAAATCCTGATGTTTGCTGATGAAAAGTAATGGCTGAAGAAATCCCTTCTCATCTCAGCTTTAAATGAGCATCCATTCACACTGAGTTTGTGCCCTCGAGTTCTAGTCTCTCCCTGCCAAGGCCTCTCAGTATCCATAAAGGATTGATTCATTTAACATGGATTTTATCGCCATTTTTTGTAGTTGTTTTGCACACCATGTCCTTTGGGATTGTACCATGTTTTGAGGCCTTCAGATAAGAACCTAAGGCCCCTCACTTCAGGGCAAATAAACAGATGTGAGCAATGCTCTGCCTCTGACAATTTCTTTATGTTACACAAAGTAGGCATAGCACTTGAAGATATAAATGATCAAATTACTCCTGGCAAATTCTGCAGTATAATTCTGACTATCACAGCTTTATGTGCATTGTGTACACATTTATTTATACATGTTAAGTATTTTTAATACAGATTTTTCCACCACAAGATTCCTTTTCGCCAGTATATAGTCTTTTGTATATGGTTCTGATAATTTTCATGGAATACATCTGTTGTAATTTCTACAGAATTTCATACATAAACGTTCCAATTTCATTGGCTCTTCAAGCCAGGAAATATGTTCTTTATCTTTATATGTTCAGTACTTTTAGTTCAGTGAGACGACAGTTGAACATAGAGAGGATCACAGCATGGAAACAAGCTATTCGGCCCAACTTGTTCGTGCTGCCCAGTTTTTAACCATTAAGCTATTCCCAATTGCCTGTGTTTGGCAATATCCCTCTATTCTCATCGTACCCATGTAACGGTCTAAATGCTTTTTAAAAGGCAAAATTCTACCCACCTCTATTACTACCTTTGGCAGTTTGTTCCAGGCACTCACTACCCTCTGTGTAAAAAAATTGCCCCTCTGGACCCTCTTGTATCTCTCCCCTCTCACACTAAACCTATGCCGTCTAGCTTTAGACTCCCCTACCACAGAGAGGCAGCAAATAGCCATTCACTTTGGTTACGATACTAAGACTTCCCTGGTAATTATTGTGTGTTGTTTGTGGAGGTGGACTCCACTAAATCTCCATTATAGAAAGGATACCTTCCCTACTTCATTCTCTGGTCACTTTCAACTTGTAATCAACATCTAGTTTGATCAGTAGCTGTTTTGATCTTCTTTCGAAAGGAACCGGCCAGTTCACAAGTTAGAATTTAACTTAAAGTTGCCTTCCATTTTGTAAGAATGCTATTGCTTCCAGGTCACATATTGTCCTGACTTGGACATTTATCATTATGCTTTGATCATTGCAACTTGCCAACTGTTGCGATTCAGGGACCATAATCACCACAAAGATTCAGGAGATGACCCATCATTAGCTTCTTAGAGCCACTAGAGAAAGACAGTAGATGTGGCCTTGCTTGTGTACGTGTATCTACAAAGTAACATTGAACGTGAAGAAGTGTGTGATATGCGATGCTATAATGGCCCCTTCTCACGGCTGAGAGAGAGGGAGGCCACACCAGGTCCAATATGGCATGTTGTAGATAGGTGGAGGTATGCCTGAGCATTGATATACAATTCTTTTTCCCCTTCACACAATCCTATGCAAATATCTTATGGACATGCCCATTCCTACTTCTACAATTCTCAAAAAGAACGTTGGTTGTAAATTGTAAAACAGCTTCTCAATCAGGGAGGCAATGGCTTCATGGTATTATTCCTAGACTGTTAATCCAGAAACTCAGCTAATGTCCTGGGGACTGGGTTCAAATTCTGCCATGGTATTTAATGGAATTTGAATTCAATAAACAATAGCTGGAATTTAGACTCTATTAATGATCGTGGAACTATGGTCGGAAAAACCCATCTGATTCACGTTAGGGAAGGAAATTTGAACAAAGAACAAAGAACAACACAGCATGGGAAACAGGCCCTTTGGCCCATATTTGCCATCCTTATCTGATCTAGCCTACATGTGACTCCAGAGCCTTATCTGGTCTGACCTACATGTGACTCTCACTGCCCTCTGAAATAGCCTAGCAAACCATTCAGTTCAAGGGCAACTAGGGACAGACAATAAATGATGAGCCAGCCAGTGATGCTTATGTCCCACAAATGAATAAAAAAAGATTTCTTGTGTGTCTAGAGCCAAAATGGCCCAAGTGTTTTCTTTTGCTGCTTTTCTCTACAACAATTAAAGCAAAAGGAGGTTACTGAAGAGTCGAGGTTATATTCATGGACTATTCTTGGACATATCATCTATAGAATGAGAATTCAAATTCCTCCCTGGCAGTTTGAGACTTTGGAATTTTGAAAATGTCAAAGTCTAAAAACTGTTGTCAGTAGAAAGGCCAAAAGCTATTGGACTGTCAAAAATTTAATTTCGTTTATGGGAAGAAAATTCCTTGCTCAGTCTGGCCTACATAGAACTTTCATCAGCTGTCTCACAGCGCCAGGGACCAGGGTTTGATTCCTGGCTTGGATCACTGTCTGTGTGGAGTTTGCTCATTCTCCCCGTGTTTGTGTAGGTTTCCTCCGGGTGCTCCAGTTTCCTCCCACAGTGCGAAATACATGCGGGTTAGGTGGATTGGCTGTGCTAAATTCTCCCTTAGTGTCAGGGAGATTAGCAGGGTAAATGCATAGGGATAGGGCCTGGGTGGGATTATGGTCAATGCAGATGGGCCGAATAGCCTCCTTCTGCACTGTAAGATTCGATCACACATCAATTTAGTTGACTACCTTGGTCATTGTTTGTGGTAGAGTTAGAAGCTCTGCCTCTATCTTTGTTCAACATTCTCCTTCTGGTTTTCACGTGAAGTATAGAGACACAGACCACATCAGTCTATTCTATAGTCTCTCTTTGCCATCGCCTTCCGCAAACCCTGGAAAATTGATCCTATTTGCACTTTCACACTCACTAGCTTGTCCTGTTTGAATGCTGTGGCCTTGGATATTTGGAAAGGACTTTTTGAGTGAGTGGTGGATAAAACCCAAATTCAAAGCAGCAGGATGTGCTAATGTCAGCAGCTTTTTATTTATTCTGTACATGCGGGCTCATTGTCAAGATTGATGTTTATTACCCATCTCTGAACTAAGTGGCTGTTAAATCACTTTGGAACATTGTCTCGGAGAATGGGACTGGAGTTGTGTAGGACATGCTGGGTAAGGTCAGCAGATTTTCTTTGTGAAAGAAAGCCAATGAAACATGGCATAGTGGCAAGGTGAACGGACTAGGAATCCATTGGCCCAGTCTGGTGCTTTGGATGCACACATTCAAATTCCACCACTAGTGAAAATTAAATTTAATTCATCTGGAATTGAAAAGCTAGTCGTGATGCTGGTGACTATCACAGCTATCAGCAATTGTCAAAAGATCTCATCCTGCTTCATTAATGTCCTTTTAAGGAAGGAAATCTGCCACCCTTACCTGGTCTGGCCTACATGTGACTCCAGAGCCACAGCAATGTGGTTGACCTCCTACCCTGTACCAGGCCTATTAGGATTAGGCTGGCCTTGCCATCAATGCCCAGATTCCATGAGAGAGGTATTCTGACCAGTTGACAGCTCCTTGGTGATTTTTGTTTTGGTTCTGGCTTCTTATTCCCAGATGTTTTTAAACTAAATTCAAATTTTCCACTTCCCATAATGAGAAGTGAACTTGAGTTCCCTGGGCTATTTGTCCTGCCGTCTGAGATTAACTCCGAAATTACTGAAGCAGTGGTATCGCTGGCATGTTACCATGCCAATTAATGTTGGGAGATACATACAAATGAATGAAGTGGACAAAGAGAAAGGGAGAAAATGGTGGGCAACATTGAGGAAAATAATAATTGTCTGTAAAGGATTTTGGGACCTTTTAATGGTTGTGAAATCTCGATATAAATGCAGGTTTTCAACGTGTTGGATTTTTGTGGTTATGACAATGTTGCTTAAAATGAGGGTTTTCTTGAAGTTTTAAGCTTTTTAAGTTTATTTATTTTGTGGCAAAAGTAGGCTTATATTAATACTGCAATGGCGAGACTGCGAAAATCTCCTAGTCACCACACTCCACTGCCTGTTCGGGTACACTGAGGGAGAATTTAGCATGGCTAATCCACCTAACCTAGGGCAAGAAGTCATTGCCTTCGGATTAGGGATAGCAAATTTAAAACAGAGTTGAGGAGAAACTACTTCTCCCAAAGAGTTGTAAATCTTGGAATTTGCTACCGCAAATTGCGGTAGATGCTGGGATGGTGAGTAAATTTAAGGAGGAGTTAGACAGATTTTTAATTGGTAATGGGCTGAAGGGTTATGGGGAGAAGGCAGGAAAATGGGGATAAGGAGCATATCAGCCACAATCAAATGGCCTAATTCTGTTTGTCTATCTTATGAACTTATGAACCGTCCAGCACATTTTCCGAACTGGGAAGTAGAAATGGTTAGAAGTGAGAGCTAGGAATGGTTTGCCAGCAGCAGAGTTTCCTGTGATTTTTTGCAAGATGTTTCTGAACATTTTTGATTGTATCATTGTGGGGCTCTAGCAATTGCACTCACTTGTCGTGTTTTCTTTAAACCTCCTCCTCAGAAATATCGCTCAGACATGCCAGGTTCCAGCAGCGCTTTCGTGCCTACCATCACCGCCATTACCACCAGCCAGGACCTGCAATGGATGGTTCAGCCCACAGTCATAACCTCAATGTCCAGCCCTTACTCCCGGTCGCACCCGTACGGTCTACCGGGAGCCAGCATCGCATCACCTTCCTCCACCACTTTACACCGACCGGGGGTTATTAAAACCATCGGACCCACAGGAGGACGAAGGAAAAGAGATGAACAGGTGAGATTGCAGCCCTGTGTCTGCAGGGTTTTATGTACCAATCCCCAGCCCATTCACTCCACCGGCTGTTCAACTTCCTGGTGTCCATACTTTCTGGCAATCCTGTTTCTCCGATTTGCTTTCTTGCTTTTAAACTCAGTGGTCAGGATTTTCATATGAATCACCTGCAAAGGAAGTGTAGACTGGGAAAGATCAAGTTCCATCTAGCTCACCTTCCACCATCCTGATGGTTGTGAAATGCAATGTTAGTGACTAATCATCTACAGCAGACTCAGACATGATGGAGTTGTGTAGAACTTTGCTGAGGCCACAGCTGGAGTACTGGGCGCAGTTCTGGTCGCCACATTATAGGAAGGGCATGAACAGACCGGAAGGCGTGCAAAGGAGGTTCACCAGGATGTTGCCTGGGATGGAACATTTAAGTTATAAAAACAGGTTGGTTGGCCTCAACCTGATTGAGGTGTTGAAGATTATGAAGGGATAGGGAGCAACTGTTTCCCCCTAGTTGAAGGGTCAATCACGAGGGGATTCGAGTTAAAAGTGAGAGGTGGGAGATTTAGGGGGGATGTGACGAAAAGCTTTTTTACCCAAAGGATGGTGATGGTCCGGAATGGGAGAGTAATGGAGGCGGGATGCTTCACATCCTTTAAAAAGTATCTGGATGAGTACTTAGCACACCATAATATTCAAGGTTATGGGCCAAGCGCTGGCAAGTGGGATTAGGTGGGCAGGTCAGGGCCTTTCATGTGTAGGTACAGACTTGATGGGCCGAAGGTTGTCTTCTGCACTGTAGTATTCTGTGATTCTGTGAGGAATTCCTCTGCAGTGGAGAGCTTTGAGAACCACGGGACCAAAGTTTCCTTCCAAACTCTCTCCCTCCATTATTTTGATTAGTGAAGTATTTCAAATTAAAGGACGTGAGTTCAAATAGCACATCAAGAGTGTATCAAAAAATACTTCTGACCTGGAACACAGCTTCAAAATACAAGGTTCTATTGCCACCCAGTTTGCACCTTGGTATTGAAAAGAGTGGCACGTTGGCACAGTGGTTAGCACTACTGCCTCGCCCTGCCAGGGACCATGGTTCACTTCTAGCCCCAGGTCATTGCCTATGTGGAGTCTGCACATTCTCCCCGTGTCTGTGCAGTTTCCTCCAGATGCTCCGGTTTCCTCCCATGGTCCAAAGATGTGTTAGGCTGATTGGCCGTGCTCAATTGCCCCTTAGTGTTAGGGAGATTAAAAGGGTAAATACATGGGGCTAGAGCCTGGGTGGGATTGTTGTCAGTGCAGACTCGATGGGCCGATGGACTCTCTCTGCACTGCAGGGATTTGATAGTTCTGAGTTTCTCTGAAAAGTTCACTTTAGTGCTAAATTAGGATTATATTTTTTGGTATGGCATTGTAATCAAGATGGAGGTGAGGGTGAAGGTTATAATCCACAGGAGCGATGTAGAGACAATGTAGTACATGCTCCTTTTGAAGGCTGAGGAACTACAGAATTTTAACACAAATGATGTCTTTTGGCAGCTTATTAACTGGAAGTATTTATTTTAATCCACTTCTCTTGCTCTTTGTTGACATACTATTTTCGATTTGGCTAATTCCCTTTGAAGTTATAGTCTCTCTCTGTCTCAGTAGTCCCTTATTCCATGATCTAATAATTCTCTAACTGGAAAAGAAAACACTTTCCTTGCTGTTAACTTCCTTCCCATGATTTTTCTCCATCTTTTTTTTATATGTGTTCATGGGATGTGGGCGTTGCTGGCAAGGCCTCTATTTATTGCCCTTTCCTATTGCTCTGGCGCAGGCAATTGCCTTGCCAGCAACACCCACGCCCCATGAATTAATAAAGAAATCTGCACCTGTCTCTGCTTAGCTCATTGGTAACAAATCTCTCACTATCTTCTCAAAACCTTTTATCGTTTTGAGATCCTTCATCATTAGATGCCTCTTTAATTGCCTCTACCCCAGTCCAGAAAGCACAATTTCCCCCCTTCCAACCCCCATCACTTTCAATCTTTTCTTCATTACAATAATCTCTCACTCCTGGCATCCGTCATTATTCCCTGTATGTATCCTTCCTGCATTGGGATGCTCAGAGCCATAAGGCAATCTCTGGCTGAACAAATGTACAAGTTTAACATGACTTCCCTGCTTTTGTACTCGGTTCACCTACACATAAAATCCTACATTTAAAATATAGGGGAACGAATACCTTGTATAGACCATAATAAAGTTAAAGTTTATTTATTAGTCACAAGTAAGGCTTACATTAACACTGCAACGAAGTTACCGTGAAAATCCCTAAGTTGCCACACTCCGGCACCTGTTCGGGTACACAGAGGGAGAATTTAACATGGCCAATGCAGCTAACCAGCACATCTTTTGGACTGTGGGAGGAAACTGGAGCACCTGGAGGAAACCCACACAGACACAGGGAGAATGTGCAGATTCCATATAGACAGTGACATAAGCTGGGAATCATACCTGGTACCCTGGTGCTGTGAGGCCACGCCATAATACATATAGGTGTACAAGCTAAACTTGTGTGTTGATTTTAGCTCAGGTGGCTGGATGGCTAGTTCGTGATACAGAGTGATGCCAACTGTATGGGTTCAATTCCTGTACCGGCTGAGGTTATTCACAAAGATCCCACCTTCTTAATCTTGCCCCTTGCCTGAGGTTATTTACTAATATCAAAAGTAGGCTTACAGTAACATTGCAATTTTAAGTTGCTGTGAAAATCCCCGAGTCACCCGACACCTATTCGGGTACACTGAAGGAGAATTTAGCACGGCTGATGCACCTAACCAGCACATTGTTTGGACTGTGGGAGGAAACCGGAGCATCCAGAGGAAGCCCACACAGACACACAATGAGCCAAGTTGGGAATTGGACTGGGGTCCCTGGCACTGTGAGGCAGCAGTGCTAACTAACCATTGTGCTGTTCTATTGTGGTGATCCTCAGACCAAATTGCAACCAGTCACACCTATGATCATCTCCGACTGTGGAGACATTACCTGTTCACAGCTAAACTGAATCACCGATTGTCTTATGCAGTCAGGATTATGGATTTCTTCTCATATTGGACGATCTGTAAGAGTATGGCCAGCTTTCTGTAATTGGATCACTTCACCTGCACTAAGTTTTGCTGTAACATGTAATTAGGGCTATTGTAACAGAATGGTCTGGTGTGTATTGTAGAAATAAATGGTACAGGGAAATATCATACCATGTAAATCTTACAATTTTAATGTCATTTTGACAGGTAATTAGTGAGTTGTCCTTGCCGTTTAAGTACCTCAGAACATTTTACTATGTTGAAGGTACTTTACTGAATGTAGGATATATCTATGTTGTACATTTTGACACAGCAGTCTGCCATGGAAATAAAGTTTGAAATAGTCATTTTGGAGATCGCTGAAATAAAATCAAGCATAAATCATGACAACTGTGCTGGCACTGTGCATTTATTAGTATTGCAAGTAGGCTGAGATTAACACTGCAAATGAAGTCATTGTGAAAATCCCCGAGCTGCCACACTCCAGTGCCTGTTCGGTGCACTAAGGGCAAACTTATTATGGCCAGTGCACCATGTCTTTTGGACTGTGGGAAGGAACTGAAGCACCTGGAGGAAACACACGAGGAGAACGTTCAGACTTCACCCAGATAGTGACCTGAGCCGGGAACCGAACCCAGGTCCCTTGTGCTGGGAGGCTGTAGAGCTAATCTACAGCAGAGAAGACTGGTGGGGCGCGGGGGTCATGATGGAGGTTTATAAGATTATGAGGGGTGTGGACAGGGTGAGTAGGAAGCAACTGTTCCCCTTAGTTGGGGGTCAATCACGAGGGGACATGGTTTTAGGATAAGGGGCAAAAGATTCGGAGGGGATTTAAGAGAAAAACTTCTTTGCTCAGAGGGTGGTGGGAATCTCGTACGCACTGCTTGGGAAGGTAGTGAAGGCCGGAAACCTTTAAACAGTATTTGGATGAGCACTTGAAACATTCAGGAATATGGGACAAGTGTGGGAAAATGGGATTAGCCCACCTTTAGTGGTAATTACTGTTAGTGCAGACTCGAGGGGCTGAAGAGCCTTTAGTGCGATGTATGTCACTAAGGCTCTGCGGGTGGGGTTTTCCAGCCACATTCGCCCCAAAACCGGAAAATCCTACCCGAGGTCAACCCAGATTTTTGTTGGTTTGTCCCTCCCTCCTGTCTGCTACAATTCCCATGAGTGAGCGAGATAAAAAAATTTCCCAGATAACTGTATATAACTCAGTGAATAGCAGCAACATCAGTGTCTAATATCCCCTGAATATTAAAGGCAATTGCATAACGTCGACCTCGTGTTGTGGATGTGTTCTACCTGTTATTGTGGATAAAGCACTATGGATGTTGTATCAGAGAAGCACCATTTGGACACACTGCAGGAAATGAGTGCCACCTTGCCCGCGTTGTGGCAAAGCAGTGCCAATTAATTGAGAAGTAGAAATTTAGTTGACGCCGTGGTTGGTGAAGAAAGAGTAGCGCAATAGTTTTGCGATGCTGGAGCAGAATAAACTGGGCTGAGGAGCCCGGGGATTAACAGGAGGTACAGGGATGTGTCTGTGACTCTGGCTGGGTGTGTATGTAATTAGTGCAGGTACACTCCCTAAACCTGCTTGAAGCACACTCCCTTGGCTAACCTGCTGCAGTGATGGATGTGTTCGTGGAGGGTGGCACAGTGGTTAGCACACTCACGGCACCAGGGACACAGGTTTGATTTCCAGTCTCGGATCACTGTCTGTGTGGAGTCTGCACATTCTCCCTGTGTCTGTGTGGGTTTGCTCCAGTTTCCTCCCACACTCTGAAGACATGCTGGTTAGGTGAATTGGCCATGTTCAATTCTCCCTCAGTGTACCCGAACAGGCGCCAGAGTGTGGCGACTAGGGGATTTTCACAATAACTTCATTGCAATGTGAATGGAAGCCTGTTTGTGACTAATAAATAAATGTTACTTTTACTTTATAATTGCCTGCCACTCATCAGGCATGAGATGGTGCTCATGGATCTTCAATGAGTAATAGAAATCGTAGAAACCCTACAGTACAGAAAGAGGCCATTCAGCCCATCTAGTCTGCACTGACCACAATTCCACCCGTATCCCTACACATTTACTCACTAATCCCTCGAACCTATGCATCTGAGGACACTAAGAGGCAATTTTAGCATTGCCAATCAACCTATCCTGCACATCTTTGGACTGTGGGAGGAAACGGGAGCACTTGGAGAAAACCCACACAGACACGAGGAGAATGTGCAAACTCCACATAGACAGTGACCCGAGCTGGGAATCGAACCCAGGTCCCAGGTGAAGCAGCCATGTCAACCACTGTGCTACTGTGCCGCATGAAAGGGTTTTCTTAGGGCTCCCAGCAAAGGAAGAAGTTGCATTTGCGTAGCACCATTCACGTCTCAAGTTAGGCTGCAAAGTGCTTCAATTCTAATAATTGATTAGTTGGCTGTGGGATTATTATTCTGTCAGCAGAAGAGATGGGTGGCAGAGGGCTACTGATTAATGGCTGCACGGTATCAGTGACTCGGGGGGCATTTACTGATGAACAATATCAAAGAAATAAACCACATCGTCACTTGGTACCCTGAGGGAGAAATCCTTTCCTGATTAAACCTTGTCCAATTCTCTGGAATGTAATGGGAGTTTCCTCAGCACGTATTGCAGGGTTGCAAGTCTTTTGTTACGTTTGTTGCGAAATCTTGAATGACTAAGTAACATGACACGCAAGATCGAGAAATCAGTAAGTGGTAACTCCGTGAGCGCAAGTTTGGGTTTTTAAGAGCTCAGAGGCTTTACAGAATGAAGGAAGAGCGAGGTTAAGAGTTTTGTGGCTTCAGAGACTAATGAAATGTAGGAGAGGAGTTAAACAAAAACGAGATGTGGAAGTGCTGGTGTTGGACTGGGGTGAGGGCACGGTACAAAGTCTCACAGGTTAAAGTCCAACAGGTTTATTTGGAATCACGAACTTTCAGAGCACTGCTCCTTCATCAGATGAATCGATGAGTTATAGAGATTAGGGGTAAAATATGTAGAAATATGGACTTTAACCTGTGTTGTGAAACAAAAACAAAGTATCTTTGTTTTTTTAATATTGCAGCAAGATAGTAGTTTGTTTGCTAGTCCATTTGTTAAGTCAAAAGAAGAATGGGTGAAAGGGCACCATTTTCAATTTACTGGCTACTGCTTAGAAATATGCCACAATTCCTAAGCAGTAGGAATTGCATCCTTCTTCCCATTCCCATCACAAAATCCATTGCTGCTTAAACCATCCTAACATTCTTGCCTTCATCCCCCCCTACTTAGAAGCTTGGGTGTTGGTCATTCCTTTCGTATAGAACTGGCATCTGGCACGGCCCCAAACTCCCCTGTTCATTAGATTGAACCTGCGCCCATTGTCATAACGGAGGGATAAATGTAATACTACCCTATTTGGAATATTGTGAGCAGTTTTGGGCTCTGTACTTAAGGAAAGATGTTCTGGTCTTGGATGAGGTCCAGAAGAGGTTCACAAGAATGATCCCAGGAATGAAGGTCATATGAGGAGCAGTTGAGGAGTCTGGATCTATACTCAATAGAGTGTAGAAGGATGGGGAGGGGGGCGCTAATTGAGACTTACAGAATTCTGAGAGGTCTAGACAGAGTGGATGTGGAGATGATGTTTCCACTAATGGGAGAGACTAGAACTCGAGGGCATTGCCTCAGAGTGAAAGGGGGCTCCTTTAAAACTGAGATGATTTTAAGCCTGACTTTAAGACTCTCTTGTATTTACATTGCCCCTTTTGCACCTTCTGGATGTTCTAAAGCGCTTCACAACCAAGTCAGTACCTTAGACATCTAATCATCACACGAGGAATGCATCAACTAATTTGCGCAGAATAGCAATGGGATAAGTGATCGTGTTTTTTTTTCGATGATGATGTTTGAGGGGTAAATCTTCCCCTCACCGAATCACCAAGAGTACCACTACTTTTCTTTGGAATAGTGTCATGGGATTATTTACATTTATCTGAGAGGCCATCCCTCTATCCTGCACCGGAGTGTCTGGAACGGACTGAGAGACAGAGAAATTTCTTCACTCAAACAGTCGTGGAATTCTCTACGGCAGAGAGTCGTAGATGCTCTATTTGTGGAATATGTTTAAGATTAGGATGGATGGATATTTGGTGCCTCAGGGAGTTGAGAGATATAGGGAGCAAGCAGGAAAATGGAGTTGAAGGTCAAAATCAACCATGATGGTGTTGAATGGCGGAGTCGGATCAACTGGCCATCCTGTCTACTCCTATTTCTTGTTCTTGACCCTTGAATGTGCCTTGACTCGGGGATCCGGGAGTGGTAACACTTGAACAATAACTGTCCCTCTTTTATTAGAAAATCCAAACCTTTTTATTCAACAGCAACCATCTAAACTCGACTCACTTCCCACCTAAACCCTTGCCTCCCAAAACTGGGCAGCAATAGCTGGGATTCTCCCATCCCGCCCGCTACTGGAACTTTAGTGAGTGGGTTGCGGAAAATGTGACATGCCATTGACGAATGATGGGGAGGGGTCGTTTCCAGCTTCTAGGCCGGGACGGCTAGAGAATCCCGTTATATATTTGGCCTTTATAGCTAGGGGGATAGAATATAAAAGTAGGGAGGTTCTGTTGCAGCTGTATAGGGTGCTGGTGAGGCTGCAGCTGGAGTACTGTGTGCAGTTTTGGTCTCCGCTTTCAAGGAAGGATATATTGGCCTTGGAGGGGGTGCAGAGAAGGTTTACTAGGCTGATACCGGAGATGAGAGCGTTGGATTATGAGGAGAGACTAAATAGGCTAGGTTTGTACTCTTTGGAATTTAGAAGGCTGAGAGGGGATCTTACAGAGATGTATAAGATAATGAAGGGGATGGATAGGGGAGAGGTTGAGAGACTCTTCCCGTTCAGCAAAGGTAGCAGGACTAGAGGGCACACCCTCAAGATTAGGGGTGGGCGGTTCAGATTGGAGTTGCGGAGGGGTTTCTTCATGCAGAAGGTGGTGAATCTTTGAAATTCTCTGCCTGATGAAGTGGTGGAGGTTTCCTCGCTGAATATGTTCAAGTCAAGAGTGGATAGGTTTTTGATTGACAAGGGAGTTAAGGGTTACGGGGAGAAAGCGGGAAAGTGGTACTGAACAACTACAGATCAGCCATGATCTTTTATTGAATGGCAGGGCAGGCTTGAGAAGCTGGATGGCCTACTCCTGCTCCTGTTTTTTATGCTTTTATATTTAAATTTATTGCGGTGACGTGGCATCATTGAGGAACTACACAGTCAGATCGCTTGATCCTGTCTGAATCTGACTAAAGTGGAGTTTGGTGGCTTCTGTTTGCTTTTAATTCTGTGGAGGACATTTGGGAGGCCGGGATTTCAGGAAGCCATTGGTACGGTTCTTTTTTCTGTTTGCCTGTGGTTTTCTTCTTTTATTCTTCATTTTAAATTGTATTTCTTTTTTATTCCCCCCCCCCCCCCCGCCCCATCCCTCCCCTCCCCGTCCCAATTTTAGATTTTCCACTGCCGTCTGCCAATGCCGTTGCACTTTCACCATCCAACAGGGCAGCACAGCCAGGGCCGTGAGCCTCTCAACGGCCACCGTCAGTGCTGTTCCGGGAGTGACCAAGAGCTGACGTGTTTCTGCGGGGTAGGTCTGCTCTTGTCACTTTCTCCTGCTCATCAGATGGGACTTCTCCGTCTCGTGGGCTGGGCGACCAAGTGTTTCTGTTCAACGGTCTTTGCAGATCTTTCTTTTTGAATTTGTACACCCCACTTCCCCCATCCCAAGTCTTGTTTTGTGAACTTCATGCTAAGAGTTACTCATGCTATGAGTTCTGATATTTCTCATTTGGAGGCTGTACCTGTGTGGGTCTTTGGCTGAGATTGTTTCCCCTTGAGCAGAGGAGGCTAAGGGTGGATCTGATAGTGGTATACAAAATTATGAGAACACAAATAGAATAAATCTGTGGCAGAGATATCTAAACTAGGAAACATTGGTTTGAGATGTGAAGTAACTTGTGTACAGGGAATTTGAGGAATTTTTTTTTACCCAGCGGGTGGTGGATATAAGGAATGCACTGCCTGAGAGGGTGGAGGAGGCAGGTACTCTCACATTTAGGAAGCATTTGGACAAGCACTTGAATCACCAAACCATAGTAGGCTGTGGGTAGCGTGCTGGTAAATGGGATTAGTACAGATTAGTATTTGATAGCTGACATTGACATGGTTGGCGAAAGGGCATGTTTCTGTGCTGTATGACTAACTCACCAAGGATCTGTAGGCAGCAACTTCCAAACCCACGATTGCTGCTATCTAGAAGTATAAGAACAGTAGAGACGCGGGAATACCATCGCTTGGAAGTTCCTCCTCCAAGCCACTCACCATCCTGACTTGGAAAGTATATTCCCTCACTGTAATTGGGTCAAAATCCTGGAACTCACTTCCTAACAGCATAGTGTGTGCATCTACAGCAGGAGAAGGCAGCGCACACCACTTTCTCGAGGGCAATTCAGGATGGACAATGAAACTAGCCTAGCCAGCAAAATCCCTTCAATGAATTTTTTTTTAATCTCCTTATTTAGCACTAAGCGGTGCCTGCCCTATCCAGTGTAGCCATCTACATTGACTCCCTTACCATAATGGAGCTGTAAATTGGAAAGTGGGTAAATATGCCCTCATTCACTGTATGATCTGACAGGTTATTCGACCCTGCACCAAGCCCAGATACTCACATGGGAGGCGATGACCTCGTGGTACAGTCACTAGTTTATTGATCTGGAAGCTCAGCTGATGTTCTGGAGACCCAGGTTCGATTCCTGCCATAGTAGTTGGTGGAATTTGAATTCAATAAAAAGTATCTGGAATTAAGAATCTAGTAATGACTATGAAACCAATATAAAAAAAAAACCATCTGGTTCACTATATGCCCTTTAGGGAAGGAAATCTGCCTCCCTACCTGGTATGGCCTACATGTGTCTCTAGAGCCACAGCAATGCGGTTGACTCTCAAATACCCTCAGGCAACTAGGGATGGGCAATAAATGCTGGCCAGCCAGCGACACCCATGTCTAAAGAATGAATTAAAAAAAACTTGTCTCCGTAAACTGGTCTAAATGTTTTTCTTTCTCTCCTTACTGATCCATATCCAGTTATTTTCTGTTTCAACACTTTCAAAGCATTAGATTAATATTAAAATGCGGAGATCAGTAGCTAATACTGAAACAGTGCTGTTTCTATAATCAGTCATAGAAGAATCATCTTCTTTAATGAATACCTGAAACTCCCTTCCCACTGTGTACAGTACTCCACCACTTATGATAGAATCTCTACAGTGAGAAAGAGGCCACGTGGCCCATCGAGTTTGCACCAACCACAGTCTTACCCAGATTCTATCCCCATAACTCCTCCATATTTACCTTGCTAATCCCCCCAGCACTAAGTGACAATTTAGCATGTCTAATCAACCTAACCCGCACATCTTTGAAGTGTGGGACGAAACCGGAGCATCCGGAGGAATCCCACGCAGACACAGGGAGAACGTGCAAACTCCACACAAACAGTGACCAAAGCTGGGAATTGAACCAGGATCCTTGGCACTGTGAGGAGGCAATGCCAACCACTGGTGTCACCCATGGAGCCATGTCCCTGTCTAAGGTAGCACTTTCAGGAATGTTGGGAGACAGGGGTTGGAGATGCCAAATGAATAGTTCCTAAAGGAGATATTGGAACTGCTGGGATGGGGAGAGGCTTGGTCCACATTATTGTCCCCAAATCACTCTGGAAGCAAAGCTCCTCCACATTTCTGTATTGAAGTCACCTCCTTCAGATCTACAGCATCTGATTTTCTGTAATATTTAGCTGGTCAAGTGCGTTGGAAATCTTTTCCCCAGGCGTTAATGGTAAAATCTCACCTCCACATCCTCAAACTCCACAAGATGCTCTGTGTCAGTAAAAATCAATATGTCATTGCTCTCTGCAGTGATCTGTGCCTTCTTTTGTAAATACAGGCACATATTACCAACATGTTATCAAATGTGTTTCAGTGGAGCTGCACTGTCTGCCACTTTGGCCCAAGAAGTGTAGGTGTTGTGATATTGTCACTGGACTGGGCAGCATGGTAGCATAGTGGTTAGCGCTACTGCCTAACACCAGGGATCCGGGTTCGATTCCCAGCTTGGGTCGCTGTCTATGCAGAATCTGCGCGTTTTCCCTGTGTCTGCGTGCGTTTCCTCCAGGTATTTCGGTTTCCTCCCACAGTCCAAAAAACGTGCTGGTTAGGTGTATTGGCCGTGCTAAATTGTCCCTCAGTGTACCCGAACAGATGCCAGAGTGTGACGACTAGGGGATTTTCACAGTAACTCCATTGCAGTGTTAATATAAGCCTACTTGTAACACTAATACATAAACCTAAACTAGTAATCCAGACACCAGGGTAAGTCCTCTGCTCTTCAAAAAAACACCAGGGGAGGCAATGGTAATTTCGCTAGATTATTAATCCAAAAACTCAGCTAATACTCTGGGGACCAGGGTTCAAATCTGACCACAGCAGATGGTGAAATTTAAATTCAGTAAAAATCTATATTAAAAGTCTACTGATGACCATGAAACCATTATTGATTGTCATAAAAACTCATCTGATTCGCTAATGTCCTTTAGGGAAGGAAATCTACTGTCCTTACCTGGTCTGGCCCATATGTGACTCCAGAGTTACAGCAATGGGATGGGTAATAAATGCTGGACCAAAAGAGTTGACTTTCACATTCTATTTGACATCCTTGTGCAGTATTGAGGGAGCACTACGATATTAGAGGTGCACATGAGGGGCAGGGAATTATCCCAGTGTTCTGGTCAACATTCCTACCTCAAAATCAAAATTGGCATGAACCGGCTAATTGGTCACTCATTTGAGTGCAGCTTTTGGAATCTTGTTGTGCACAAATTGGCTCCTATATCTGTACAAGTGGTAACAAGAACATATGATAGTCATCAAATGAGTTAATGTCTCCTCTCTCTTTCCCTCCCTCACTCAGGATTTTCCAGCTATACCGACCCCAAAACTGGAAAATCCTGCCGAGGTCAACGAACCCTTTGTATGATTCAGCCCCTCCGCCCACTACGATTCCCGTTGTGGGCGGGACTGGAAAATTCTGCCGTGTGTCTGCCTGTGATGGATTAGGTTACAGAGCGTACAGTAGATTTAAAACAAAATGTTGGTGTCAAAGATATGCTGAGTGGTGGAAAACTCCAGAACTGTGTAGTTGGCCTATCAGCACCTTGAATTTGAGAAGATTGGCACCATTAGCGTGTCTCTGTTTTGTGATCTTGGGTTAAAGATGTCACAAGTCGGACGCACTTCAATGCCCCTCTCGCCACCCCCGCCAACCCCCCCACCCTCCCTCAGCCAATTGTCGTGCTAACCGAATGAACTCTGCCCCTGTTGCTAACGCAAGCTCTTCATCCTTTAAACAGCTGACCCCGGAGGAGGAAGAGAAACGGAGGGTACGGCGAGAGAGAAACAAACTGGCTGCTGCAAAATGTCGGAACAGGCGCCGGGAGCTAACAGAGAGGCTTCAGGATGTAAGTATGATGGGATTTATGTAGTACAGTATGTACCAAAGCTCAGTGGTGGGCTGTTAATTGTGCATATTGTCCGGGGATCATCGACCACCGAGAATTGCCCTGAATTCTCCAGGAATGAGAGGGTGGCATGAGCAATCCAGTGGGGGAAATCCTCCAGGAATGTTCAACTAAGCCAATTATTTCTTTTGATTCATTTACTTTTGTTGGCATCTTGGGTGGTGTAAGGGTGATATTGATGGTCTAGCAATCATAGGCCTGGTCTAATTCTCTGGGGGACATGGGTTCAAATCCCACTATGACAGCCAGTGGAATTTCAATTTGGTTAATAAAATCTGCAATTGAAAAGATGGTTTCAGTGAATTGTTGTTAAAAACCCATCTGGTTTCATTAATATCCTTCAGGGAAGGAATTCTGTCCTTACCTGGTCTGGTAAAGTTGGCAGAATTCTGTCCTTACCGGATAAGGTTTTACATATAATTCTAGACCCACAGCAATGACTCTTAACTGCCTTCTGAAATAATCCTAGCAAGACGAGGGCAAAAAGAAATAGAAAACAAGTGATGCCCCGTGTCCCATGAAAGAATGAAGGAAAATAATTTCAATGTATTCTGCAGAGTTGATGGAGTGTCAGGGCTGAGGGGCTGTTGACTGAAGTCGAGGTTCCCACACACTTGGATAACAGAGTTTGGTCACGTCCCAATTGATGGGGAAGGTGGACAGGTCAGGCGGCCAGTTTGAGGGTGCTGAGATGAGAGGTCGAGAGACGGGGACCATTTGTAGTGCATGCATCCAGAGTTAGTGATCATAGTTTAACCACTTGAACTGACGTAGAATACAATCCAGGAAGCACTGATATCCAAGAGTGTTGGGCGGCAACACTTTACAAAGCGAGCCAGCTTCGTCCCCAGTGTAATCCATAGAGTGGATGGGCTATGTTATTCACCAAATAGTCATCCACACAACTGCAGTGGGGGAAAGTAACATTCAAGCACTGCCTGTATATTATTGGTGTCTGGAAGCAATGCCTTTGGGGAGACATACCGTCCCAGTTGGGAACGCACCGTCCCAGTTGGGGACGCACCGTCCCAGTTGGGGACGCACCGATCCAGTTGGGAACGCACCGATCCAGTTGGGAACGCACCATCCCAGTTGGGAACGCACCATCCCAGTTGGGAACGCACCATCCCAGTTGGGGACGCACCGTCCCAGTTGGGAACGCACCGATCCAGTTGGGAACGCACCATCCCAGTTGGGAACGCACCGATCCAGTTGAGAACGCACCGTCCCAGTTGGGAACGCATCGTCCCAGTTGGGAACGCACCAATCCAGTTGGGAACGCACAGATCCAGTTGGGGACGCACCGATCCAGTTGGGAACACACTGATCCAGTTGCCTGTAAGCTGAGTTCTCCTCCAGCCTCTGCCCTACCTTATCTTGCAACACTTCACTGAAGGCCAGACGATCAGTATCTCTGTACTCTGCCCAGACAATTGAGATTGCAATGGGTGTGACTTTAGCTAGATTGTCAGTGCATTTTCATACCTGCTTAAGCAACATGCAGGATCTTGCCTGGAACAAAAAAAAACAGAACTTGTGCCGGAAACAGCCCAGACTGAAAAGAACAACAACAACGTTGAGAAACAGATTTGCACATTGTTCGGCGCAAGTGAGGAGAAACTTGCAGCTTTAGTGAGGCAATCCGATCTCCACTCCATGCCCGTAACCTGTGTTACAGTTTCTCAGACTCCTCTATCCTCTCCAGAGATCCCCTCTGACTCCATCCCACCAAAAAGATTCCCGTTTCCATTCCCAACATATTAACCCTTGGTAGCTTGATGACATATCTCGAGAAAATGTGGAACTGGGAACCAAAATGGCGTTCCCAGTCCCATGATCTAACACGACCGCTTTAAATCCATTCACAATCTCATGTGGACTCAGTTTTCACCCTTGCATTGCAATCCATCTAAAATCTGTGGGTAGATACTGTGGCAGAATGGACAGGATGGTGCTAGATTGAGGCAACCTCTTGCGAGCTGTCCCCAATATACCTTCAAATTCTAACTTTTACACTCGTTCTAAGCTTTTAAAACTTCACTCTAACTTCTTTCTCTTTAAATCTCTTCTGATCGTTCTCTACACTCTATCAATAATGCACAGTGGTTAACACTGCTGCCTCACAGCTCCAGAGACCCAAGTTCAATTTCCAGCTTGGGTCACTGTCTGTGCGGAGTCTGCACATTCTCCCTGCAAGAGTTTCCTCCGGTTTCCTCCCACAGTCCAAAAACTGTGCTGGTTATAGGTGCACTGACCGTGCTAAATTCTCCCTCAGTGTACTCGAACAGGCGCCAGAGTGTGGCGTATAGGGGATTTTCACAGTAGCTTCATTGAAGTGTTAATGTAAGCTTAATTGTGACTAAACTTCTTTAACTGTAACACTACATTCTGCACTCTCTGCTTTCCTTCTCCCCATGTACGCTATGAACGGTATGTTTAGTTTGTAAAGCACACAAAAAACAATATATTTTCCAATACATGTGACAATAATAAATCAAATCAGTGGATTAGAGATAACAGTAGTGAACTCAGTTGTGTGAGTCGGCCTAACCCTGACTCCCCAAGCTACTGGTTAGAGACTTGGTTTCCCTGTGATGCTTACATCCAGGGCATTTGCACTGGGCTGGGAGCTTTAACCAGTCTCATTTACATCTATCTCTGGCACTGGATGAGTAGTTCGTTGTCTATACAAACCTGGTGGTCAGCACGGTGACACAGTGGTTAGCACTACTGCCTCCCATAGGGACCTGGGTTCAATCCCAGTCTTGGGAGACTGTCTCTGTGGAGTTTGCATGTTCTCCCCTGATTGAGTGGGTTTCCCCCGGGTGTTCCAATTTTCTATCACAGCATAGATATTTGCAGGTCAGGTGCATTGGCCATGCTAAATTGGCCATGCTTAGTGTCCCAGAATGTGTATGTTACTGGGATTAGCAGGATAAATATGTGGGGGTACGGGGATAAGGCCTTGATGGGATTATTGTCAAAGCAGACTCGATGGGCCAAATGGCCTCCTTCTGCACTGTATGATTCTAAGGTGGGTGAAACAAGCCCCACTTGTTAATGAATATTTCTCACCTACCATACTGGAGGCTGAGAAAAGGGCTGGGGAGTGCCATTGAATTTCTCAGCCTGTGGGAGTGCAGTGTCCTGCACATTGTAGCGTTCAGTGGAATGGTGCATTTTTGTTTATAATGGCCAAACCGTTCATTTAGTAACTGATGCTCTGCGGCCACCATTTCTCGTTTGGTTTCGCTGGTCAGGAACTACTTCCGATCATTACTTAAAAACATTCTTTCATTGAATGATGTGAAGACTGCATTGTTTTAACAGTGAGACTGATAAACAAGTTGGAATGTGCCAATCCAAAGGCCAAGGTTGCAGGCTGAAGTACAGCAAAAGCTAAGATAACACTCTGGCTGGAATGTGTTAGACACACAATTAGACAGAGGTTATTGCACTGAGGGCGTGTGACCAGGCTGGGTGGAATGTGTCACCCTGAAGGTGGGCATGTGTCCCTGGGGGTAGGCTCCTGGGCTGGGCATGTGTCACTGGTAGGGCAGGCCCCCAGGCTGGCGCGTGTGTGGCTGGGAGGGTCAGTTCCCCTACCTTGTCTCTGTCATAAGGTCCTTCAAACCAGCTACCTTATTTAGTAAGGTAAAAGTTGATCTGTGAGTTGATTCACCAATGTGAATTGAAAAGGTTTGACAAGGACAAATGTCCCTTACAGTCAGAAAGAGGGGAATTTGAAATAAGAACTAGCTGACCAATTAACTACAAACTTTGGTTCTGTCATCACAAAGGAGGACATAAATATCATATCAGAAATGTAGGGGAATACCATTTAGTCAGAGGGTAGAATTGAAGGAAATCAGTATTAATAGGAAATGGGTGTTGGGGAAATTGGTTGTATTAAAGGCTGATAAATCCTCAGGGCTTGATGATCTACATCCAAGAGTATTTAAGGAAGTGGCCATAGAAATAATGGATGCAGTGGTGGTCATTTTCCAAGATCCTGCAGACTCTAGAACTGTTCCTACAGTTTGGAGGGTAACGAATGTAACCCCACTATTACCAAAGATTTAATAGCAGAATGAGGGCATGATTGGACGGAGTCACATGGATTTATGAAAAGGAAATTATGCTTGGCAAGGTTCTAACTAAGAGTTGATGAGGGGCAGCCAGTGATTTATGTAACCTTTCAAAAAGCTTTTGATAAAGTTCGACATAAGAGATTAGCATGTAAAATTAAAATGCAGGAAATTGAGGAAAATATATTGAGATGGATAGAAAACTGGCAGACAGGAAACAAAGAGTGGGAATAAATGAGTCTTTATCCAAATGACTAGTCGGGTACAAAGAACAATGAAAATTACAGCACAGGAACAGGCCCTTCGGCCCTTCAAACCTACATCAACTATGCTACCCAACTGAACTAAAAAACCCCTCCCCTTCCGAGGACCATATCCCTTTATCCTTATCTTATTCATGTATTTGTCAAGATACCCTTTAAAGTATTGCAGGGATTGGTGCAAGAACCTCAACTATTCACAGAATATATTGATGACAGGGACTAAAGGTAATATGTCCAGATTTGCAGGTGGCACAAAATTGGGTTGGTGGATGAGCTGTGAGAAGTAGTGGATGAGATGTAGAGACCCTTCAGTGTGATTTGGACAAGCTCAGTGAGTGGGCAAACACATGACAGATGCTGTATAATGTGGGTTTGGTGGCAAAAACAGGGAGATTAAATGGCTATAGACTGAAAGAGGCGGAATATACAACAAGGTATGGGTGTCCTTATAGACCAGTCACTGAAGGTAAGCATATAGTTGCAGCAGGTGGTAAAGAAGACAAATGGGACGTTGGTTTTCGAAGCGAGGGAGGATTTGAATATAGGAGCAGGGCTGTATTGCTCATCCCTAATTGCCCTTGAGATGGTGATGGTGAACTGGCTTCTTGAATTGCTGCAGTCCATATGGTGTAGAGTACACTCGGGGATAGTCAGCATGGTTTTGTGAAGAGTAGGTCGTGCCTTACTAACCTTATTGAGTTTTTTGAAAAAGTGACCAAAGAGGTTGGTGGGGGTGAGGCAGTTGATGTATATATGGACTTTAGTAAGGCGTTCGATAAGGTGGCCCATGGAAGGTTCTGCAGGAAATGCAGATGTATGGGATTGAGGGTGATTTAGCTAATTGGATCAGGAATTGGCTAGCAGATAGAAGACAGAGGGTGATGGTTGATGGAAGTTATTCATCGTGGAGTTTGGTTCCAAATGGTTTACCTCAGGGGTCTGTTTTGGGGCCCCTGCTGTTTGTAATTTTTATAAATGATCTGGATAAGGGTATTGAAGGATGGATTAGTAAATTTGCAGATGACACTAAAGTCGGTGGAGTGGTAGATAGTGAAGAGGGGTGTTATAGTTTGCAGAGAGACTTGGACAAGTTGCAGAGCTGGGCCGAGAGGTGGCAAATGGAGTTTAATGTGGAAAAGTGTGAGGTAATTCACTTTGGCAGGAATAACAAATGTGTAGAGTATAGGGCTAATGGTAGGACTCTTAATAGTGTTGAAGAACAGAGGGATCTTGGTGTATATGTGCATAGATCCCTGAAAGTTGGCAATCAAGTCGATAAGGTTGTTAAGAAGGCATATGGAGTCTTAGCTTTTATTGGTAGGGGGATTGAATTTCGGAGCCGCAACGTCATGTTGCAACTGTACAAAACTCTAGTGCGGCCGCACTTGGAGTATTGTGTGCAGTTCTGGTCCCCGCATTATAAGAAAGATGTGGAGGCATTGGAGAGGGTACAGAGGAGGTTTACCAGGATGTTGCCTGGTATGGAGGGCAGGTCTTATGAAGAGAGGCTGAGGGATTTGAGGTTGTTTTCGTTAGAAAGAAGGCGGCTAAGAGGAGACCTTATTGAAACATATAAGATGATTAGAGGTTTAGATAGGGTGGACAGTGATAGCCTTTTTCCTAGGATGGAGAAAGCTAGCACGAGGGGACATAGCTTTAAATTAAGGGGTGGTAGTTATAGGACGGATGTCAGAGGTAGGTTCTTTACCCAGAGGGTGGTAAGGGTATGGAATGCCCTGCCTGCTGCAGTTGTAGATGCTCCAAGTTTGGTGGCGTTTAAGAGGTTAGTAGATAAGTTTATGGACGAAAAGGGAATGGTTTAGGTTAGAGGGTCATTGCTTTTTTCTAATTGGTCGGCGCAACATCGAAGGCCGAAGGGCCTGTTCTGCGCTGTAATGTTCTATGTTCTATGTTCTATGTACACCCACTGTTAGGGAGGGAGTTACAGGATTTTAGCCCAGCGACTCTGAAGGAGCAGCGATATATTTCCAAGTCAGGATGGTGAGTGGCTTGCAGGTTGTGAGGTTCCCATGCACTTTCTGATCTTGTCCTTCTGGATGGAGGAGTTTGTGGGTTTGGAAGATGTTGTCGAAGACACCTTGGTGAGTTTCTGTAGGTGCTACATGATGTTGTTACTGTGTGTCAGAGGTGGAGCGAGTGGGTGTTTGTGGATGAAGTGTCAATCAAGTGGCCTGCTTTCTCCTGGGAGGTGTTGAGCTTCTTGAGTGTTGGAGAGTATTGCATCTCACTCCTGATTCTGCCCTGTGGATGGTGGACAGGACTTGGGGAATCAGGAGGTGAGTTACTCTCAGTAGAACATTCAGCCTCTGATCTACTCTTGTAACCACAGTACTTACATGGTTTGTCCAGTTCAGTCTCTGGTCAATGATAACCCCCAGATAATTTGGCTGCAATTTCAGGTCAAAGATTAAGAATTCTGTAACTTATTTCCTATCTACCCAGAGTCTGTCCACAAGGCACAAGTGTGATGGAAAATCTCTGACCTCATCTCGATAAGTGTGGGTCAAGAAATGTAAAACCATGTGGGATAAAGTGCCCATGGTCTCCGGCATCTCAAAATGCTTTGCCGCTTCTGAAGTAATTTTGAAATATAGTCACTATCGTAATGTAGGAAATGCAACAGCCAATTTGTACATAGCAAGTTCCCACAAACAATATTGTGCTTGCAGGTAATCTGTTTGCGATGTTGATTGAAGAATAAATATATGGCAGGATACCAGGGGGCTAACTGTTGTTTCTCTTAGAAGCATGCAGTCATAGAATTCTACAGTGCAGAAGGAGGCCATTCAGCCCATTGTGCCTGCAATCAACAACAATCCCACCCACGCCCTGCCCTGTAACCCTGCATATTTCCTCTGCTAATTCCACTCACAGTGAGGGGCAATTTAGCATGGCCAGTCCACCTAACCTGCATGTTTTTGGAGTGGGAACAAACCGGAGCACTCGGAGGAAACCCATGCAGAGAATGTGCAAACTCCACACAGGCAGTGACCCAAAGCCAGAATTGAACCCAGGTCCCTGGCGCTGTGAGGCAGCAGTGCCACTCCACTTGTTTGAGACAGTCGTGGGATTTTTTTTTTAAATCCACACCGACAAGCAGATGGGGGCATAATTTTGACCTCTCGTTTGGTAGCACCTCCACGGTGCAGTGCCTTCTCAGTAGTGCACTGGAGTGGAGGCCTTGATTTTTGTGTTCAAAGCCTTCAGTGAGTTTTGAATTAAGAATCTTGTGACTCAGAGGCGAGAGTGTTACCAACCGAGCCGCAGTTGACACTTACGTCGATGTAATTCACACTTAAAACTGAATTTGAAACTGGCCTCCGTTCCAGCATTTTGCCCTTGCGTGGAAGGTTTTGGAAAGAGGATGAGTCAGAAAATGTTTAATTTTCTCACGTGTGAAATGAAAGATTCATTTTTCCTTCTCCCTCTCTTGTTCAGGAAACCGAGAAGCTTGAAGAGGAAAAGTCTGGCCTCCAGAAGGAAATTGCCGTGTTGCAAAAGGAGAAGGAGAAGTTGGAGTTCGTGCTGGTCGCTCACAAATCCGTTTGCAAAATGGCTGCCGGGCAAGATGGCCGGAGACGCTCGCCGTCCCCTCAGCCACGCGCCGGCCGCACGCCCAATGCCGTGGTGGTCAAACAGGAGCCGGAAGAGCAGGAGAATTTGCCCTTGCCCAGCCCGTCCAAAACGCAGAGGTCAGTCATCAAGCCGGTGACTGAGATCTCCATCGCCAACAGCTACTTCCTGGAGGCGGAGCCCCTCAACACACCGGTGGTGGTCACATCTACGCCGGCGCCCAACATCACTCCGTGCGCTGCCAGCCTGGTCTTCACCTACCCCAACGTGCCCAGCCTGGAGCAAGAGCCGGCGTCCGAGTCCTGCTCCAAGGCCCATCGCAGGAGCAGCAGCAGCGGTGACCAGTCCTCGGACTCCTTGAACTCCCCCACCTTGCTGGCGCTCTGAGGCAGCTTGTGCCAGCAACCCTCGGGAAGACACTCGAAGGAGATGCCAAGGGATGATGACAAATGATCCTCTTTGCATTGACTGGAACTCACAAAACAGATTATTTCTTAAACACTTTAGACTCCCAGGGGAAGGGATGGGGTTGGGGGGGGGGGAGGTTTGTTGAAAGGGCAAGGGGGGCGTGGAATGGGCTTTAATTCAAGGGACTCTTGATGCAACAGTTATCACTGAGTCTAGACTCTTGTCTGACACATTCTGTGGGTGGCCTTTGAGTCAGAGGGAAACTCCAGCCATGAGAGAGCTGTTACTCCTGTCATTGGCGGGATACAGAGGCCCTTGGACAGCTACACTGTTGACTGATGTCGGGCAAGAGAGGGGAGGAAGGAGAAAGCCCATGATCTGAACTCTGTTTTGAAGCATTTTATTTTCCTGATTTTTCTCCCTCAAAGTATTTACTACACAGTGACATTCTGTTGACTCATGGTGTGTGCATATAAATATATATATATATTTTATATATATATATTTCCTTTTGGACCATGCAGTTAGTCCTGTTTTAAAATTTATGCTATCTCCGTATCTGCGATTCTTTTATTTCCAGCAAGGTCTGGAGTGAAGGACGCTCTCTAACATGACATTCTCGAACTGTAAAGAACAAAATTACTTTTGTGACGCTTATTCAGTAATGTACTGAGACTTTCTGACTGGAATTGCTGTTAGATTTCAGCATTAATAGAGCAAAGGGATTTGTATCGCAATGTTACAGTAGGGTGATTATATTGTGCGTTCCAACATCAACTTTTTGCCTCTTAGCCTTCTGCCCTTAACTTTAGTATTTATAATTTTTTAAATTAATTATGGAGTTATACTGTAAAGGCTCTCAGTTGGAAAATAAAGTGTTGTAGGCCGGAAGAGGGCATGGTGTAGGATTTCAGTTCAGGATCGAAGATTTTGCTAATCTACTGACAAGAGAATAACGAGCATTCAATAATATCAAAAAGAGGATCCTTGTGTGTGGGTATCCAAAGATACAGAGGGAGGTGATGGCCAAGTGGTATTATCATTAGACTGTTAACCTAGAAACTCAGCTAATGTTCTGAGGTCCTGGGTTCGAATCCCGCCATGGTGGAATTTGAATTTAATAATAAAATATCTGGAATTAAGAATCTACTGATGAAACCATTGTTGATTGTTAGAAAAACTCATCTGGTTCACTAATGTCCTTTAGAGAAGGAAATCTGCCATCCTTACCTGGTCTGGCCTACACGTGATTCCAGACCCAGAGCGATGTGGCTGACTCTCCAAGGGCAACTAGGGATGGGCAATAAATGCTGGCCAACCAGCGATGCCCATGTGCCGTGAATGAATGAAATAAAATAAAGTGAGCATTGCTTCAAAGCTTGAGCTAAAATGGTGAAACGGGCCACTGTCTCATAGTGTTCAGTTCTTGAGATAATCTTTTCCATTGGGTAATGGAAGCAACACCAAGAATGTTAACCCATGCTATGTGAGATAATGGGATGATGAATTATTTCTAGAATGTATGTGCTGAGAGAGAATAAGGGACATCCTCCCCCTCGCCCCCATCGATATTGAAAATTCCGTCATGACTAACAAAACCCCACGCGTGCTCTGGGCAGGATTTTCCAGCCATGCTCACGTCAAGACTGGAAAGTCCCGTCCGAGATCAACGGACCTTCGTGTGATCCACTACTCTGCCCCGCCCAATCCTCTACCAATCCCTTGCCAGCAGAAGGTGAAAAATCTGCTCTCTGAGGTTGAGAGGAATGAAAAGACCCTGAGGTTATTGGTTTCTGATTTTTTTCTCTAACAAAACTCAGGATCATTCACTGGCTGATTGGCGTGTGACAAGTGAAGGAAAATTCCGAGTGTGAAGCATTGAAATTCATATTTCTTTTCCAAAGGGCTTGAAAATATTGGAATCAACTTTTCCTTAAAAAAAAGTTGGGAGACGTCTCGGGATATTTTCTTCCAGTTATTAAGGCGAGGAAATGTCGGTGGAAAACATAGAAGGTAGGAGCAGGAGGAGGCTATTTGGCCCTTCGAGCCTGCTCCGTCATTCATCACCATCATGGCTGATCATCCAACTCAAGGCCCAATCCTGCTTCCTCCCATAACCTTTGCTCCCAATTGGAGTAGCTTGTTTTTAATAATGGTACAATTCTTTTTGGTTCTCCTGTTAGCAACTGATGGTTCCTCAGCCCAAATGCCTCTTCCCGCCCGGGTACTGGGAGGTACGGATAATTGTGCACAGAGGGAGGGTGAGAGAGAGCAAACGCTGGCCTTCTGCCCATTCTTTCCTCCCTGCATTGTAGGTGAATGGCGTGGGAAATCTGCGGTCTCCCACGGATTCTTTTGCAGGTCTCAGGGCGACCAACACATACACTCTCCAGTCTTTTATTTAAAGTCCTCTTCAAATGCTATTTATAGTTCTTGTTTGTTTCCTGAATTAAACCACAGTAGAAAATGTGTTTACACCTTAGAGCAGGCCTCCAATGAATTGTTAATTTTGACAAAGAAAAAGCGTTACACTGGTTTTATGTTGTAAGTTGACCTCCTGTGACATTTGCTCCTAGTGAGTGGTGAGTAGGGTTGAAGATGGAGAGAGAAAGAGACACACAGACGGAGCAAAGTGAGTGGAAAGTAGGACTGTGTTTTCCCATTTGGCATGGATTTGTCAGGAACTAACATCGCTGCTATGAACTTTCTCCTGGGCAGCCCGTCAACCTGGATAAATGGTCAGTTTTCCAATTTGGTGAGTCGCTCAAAGAAGGGCGTATGCCAAAGCTGCACACTGCGCTCCCATCACCCTTTGGAAGTTGCGCTGGTGACGAGGGGAAGTTTGAGAGCGTATCTCAGACCACATCCAAGATTGTTAACATGGTTTTGATTTTTTGCTCGAGGTGGAACTGACCAAACCGTAAGGGTTTTTGAGAATTCCTGATCATCTCCCAGTTTGTCTTCATTCCCAGCAACTGATCACAATTCCACTTATCAATGGCCTCCTCCTAATCTCTCTCCCTCAAAAGCAATATTTTCCACATTTAAAAGCGATCCCAAATTTATATCGCCCCAGCCAACCTTGCAACTTAAAAGGCTCTTCATTTTCTGCTTCCAATTGTCAGTCTTCTGATCGGATTGAAAATGATCCCGGGGCAGTGCTTCTTTCACCTTCTAAACCTAGCATCAGAATTTACCATAAAGGAAAATGTTTTCAGTTTGCCCGATCAGTAATGCATTGCTGTTGGAAAGCCAAGGTGAAGGGTCATCGTAGAGGACACTAGCAAGGCCATTGAGAACAGAATGGAAAGGGGAATCAGGATACCAGGAGGTGGAAGGATCTTTATAGACTCTGGGAGGGAGGAAGATGAGCAGTCCCATACACGTGAGATCCTTGAGGTGAATTTTAAAGTTTATTTATCAGTGTCACAAGGAGGTTAACATTAACACAGCAATAATAGTAAGAGATTATGCAGTAAAAGTAAGAGATTATGCATTGAGCCTGGCTTTTGATATGGTGAGGTATGTGTCCAGTGGTGGATTTGAGAAGGGCCAGAAAAATATTTGAAGGAGCAAGGATCATATTGGTAAGGTAGAAAAGGAAATGAGAAGTATTGTGACTGGGAGGGAGATGTTACCGTCTTGAGCAATAGCACATCTGGGACATTGGGCCACACATCTTTTGAGTGATTTGAAATTCTATTGAGGGTATTTCTCATTGAGCAGCATAGCCACACTTAGGGCCCTGTGCCTATCTCTGAACTGACTGAGTTTGGCCGAGGCAACCCACGATACAAATGTCCCGTATCCACTGTGGACTGACCTTTAACCTTGGATCCTTGCTCGACTAGACAAAAGACTTGCATGCTTCCTTCAGCAGGTCAATGGGAGATACTGAGGGCTTTGTTTAGTGCAGGCATGAACTTAGAGGACCGAATTAAGGAACATGAAAATAAATTTGTCAAGAATAGAAGGGCCTCAATTTCCATTCAATTTAAAGGAAGAATTTCTTGATTTTTAAAAATATTTTTTGACAGACAATCTGATATAATACAAAATGTAATGACATCAGAGAATAATGAAAGGCAGTACATAATAAGAAGTCTCACAATATCAGGTTAAAGTCCAATAGTTTACTTGGTATCACAAGTTTTTTGAGCAAATCTCCTTCATTGGGTGAATCCAGTCAACTGATGAAGGAGCGGTGCTCTGAAAGCTCGTGATACCAAATAAACCTGTTGGACTTTAAGCTGGTGTTATGAGACTTCTTATTGTGACCATCCCAGTCTAACATTGGAATTTCTACAACATGGCTACCATCGCACAGAGTATAGTCACCGCTTTATGTATTAGCAAAATAAGGAATTGAGCCAGGCATGGGATGGCCATGAATTTCATTATTCTGGATGCTGAAACCTTGAGAATTCTCAGAAAGATTGTCCTGTGACATGTAGGAAACGCATTAGCCCTGAGTGAGAGACTAATGAGAAAGGGTAGTAGTGAAAGATAGAAGACTTGGGAAAGGAATTTTGCTGGAGATGAATAGTGGGCCAGACAATATTCAAGTAAAAACTGCAGGGCAGTCAGCTCATCTCAGACTTTAATTATATCATTAGCACTTTGACTGAATATCTACAAATGTGCAAAAGGGATGTGGGCTTTTGTCAGTACACTCAAAGCTTAAGGTTCATGATCAGAGTTAACCCAGTATAAAGAGTCATCCAGGGATGCTGCTACTGTGTTAAGTGCTCTGAAAGCCAAGACTTCACAGCAGTGGTTAGCTTGGCACCCTGGTTAGCACTGCTGTCTCACAATACCAGGGACTCTGGTTCAATTCTGGCCTGTGCGGAGACTGCACATTCTCCCCATGTCTGCATGGGTTTCCTCCCACAGGCCAAAGCTGTGTGGGTTAGGTGGATTGACCATGCTAAATTGCCCCTAAGTGTCAGGGGTAAATACGTGGGGTGTACAAAGATAGGACTTGGGTAGGATTGTTGTTGGTACAGTTTTGTGGGCTGAATGGCCTCCTTGTGCACTGTAGGGATGCTATGAATACTGTGGGAACTGTGGCTGTATCAAGAGAGGTGACAAATATCAGGTGTTCTTCAATCCCATCTGTTATAGATATTGCGGGGAGATTTTGGTGGGAAAAATACATTTGCATTTAGCATGGATTTTCTGAGAATGCCTGCCTTGAGGGCACAGGATGGTGCAGTGTTGTTTTATTCCGTGCACTTGGCGAGTGACTAATACCCAGGACACTGCCAAGGCTGAAGAGGAGCAGGAGAAAACGTGATGAGGCAAGTTGATTGGTGGTTAAGTGATGTCAGTTTGCGAAAGGCTATGGATGGTGGAGTGGAGGAATTCCACAGATTTTAAGATTTGGGAACAGAATGAGCGAAGAGTCGGAGAATCCAAATTTCTCTGCAGGCGGCGCAGAGCTCAGTTACTCTTGATGGGGCTGGATCTCATTGGAATATGTTGAGGTACAAATATTGCAAGTGCAAGAAGGAGGGGGAACCAAAACTGGGCCAGGAATCAAATGCTGAGAGTTCCTTGGTGTGTATTAGTGCAACACTGGAAGAACGGGACGTCAATAAGCATTGTAATGAGGATGAATACATCAGGAGCATTATTAAGATCTACAATCTATCTCACAGGAACCATGCTAAGAAATGTAAATCTGTATGATTAACTTTTTTTTTAAGGAAGATATGAGTAATTGTAAAATAAAGTCGAGTCAGGTCTACTTTTGCTATTCAAAATTGTACGTTGTCAATATTTATTAAAGAAATCAATATTTTAGATTATCGCTGTCTTTTGAATTTGTGAAGGGCGACAAGCTGGCACAGTGGTTAAGCTGCTTGCTCACAGTGCCAGGGACTCAGGTTTGATTCTGGCCTAGTGTTTGCCCTGGGTCTGTGGTTTCCATGATGTAGACCTAATATGTCTACCTAATACATTGCAAGAAAGGATGTCCCGAAGCATGGTACATTGGGGAGACCATGCAGACACTACGACAGCGGATGAATGAACACTGCTCAACAATCACCAGGTAAAACAGTTCCCTTCCTGTGGACAAACACTTCAGCAGTCACAGGCATTCGGCCTCCGACCTTCGGGTAAATGATCTTCAAGGGGGCCTTCAAGACATGACAGCGCAGAGCCACTGAGCAGAAACTGATAGCCAAGTTCCGCACACATGAGGACGGTCTTAACAGAGATCTTGGCTTCATGTCGCACTATCTGTAACCCCCATGACTTGCCTGGGTTAGCAAAAAAAAACTCACTTACTGTGCTGTCTGGAGACAATAGACACCTCTCTAATCTCTGCTGTTAGCCACTTTAAGACTTGAATGGCAGGTTAGGTGTAAGGATTCGAATTCTAATCAGCAATCTGTAAACTGTGCTGATATGTGTACTTTTGGAGACCAGAACACCTCATTCGCCTGACGAAGGCCACAAAGACTGAAAGCTCGTGGATTTACTGTCAAATAAATCAGTTGGATTTAAAATTGGTGTTGTCAAACTTTTCTGTGGTTTCCCCCAGAGATATGCATCTTAGATGGATTGGCCATGCTAAATTGCCCCTTAATGTCTCAAGATGTGTAAGTTAGCTGGATTAACCACGGTGAATGTGTGGGGTTACGTGGATAGGGTGAGGGCAAGGGCCTGGCAAAAGTACTCTTGTCAAAGAGAGTCAGTGCAGACCCGATGGGCTGAGTTGCCTCCTCCTGCACTGTAGGGATTCTATGCTGATTGTTCTCTTGATGCAATGAGTCATTGCTTTCAATCTACTACAGGAAATGGGTTAGTGCTGCAGTTTCTGTTTTACACACAGCCATATAAATAGATTGGACTTGAGCTGCTGTTCAGGTACTGATGGAAGGCAAAGACTCACTTGCTGAGGATCTCATTCTTTCTGAATTGCTAAGGGTTGAGTCAAGCATTAACAAAAAAAAACCCACCTCGCTTCCTGCAAGGAATTCATCCCGTTTCCTGGATTTTTCCATCACCTCCGTTTAGATGATGTGCCTCCACCTCCGAATTGTGACAGGATGCTCCTCGTTCTCACCTTCCATCCCCTCACCAGCCTCCCCTCCTGTGGCACCATGTCTAGCTTACTAATTAGTGTCCCAATTAGGCTTACATTAACACTGCAATGAAGTTACTGTGAAAATCCCCTGGTGGTGACAGTCTGGTCAGTGCCTGTTCAGATACACTGAGGATCATTGATCTCATTCAGGAAATATTATAATGTCTCTTCTGGTGGAAATTTACCGTGCACGGCACAGTGGTTAGAATTACTGCTTCTTTGGGTACACTGAGGGAGAATTTAGCATGGACAACGCACCTAACCAGACTGTGGGTGCAAACCAGAGCATCTGGAGGAAACCCATGCAGACACAAGGGGGAATGTGCAG
Source organism: Sphyrna mokarran (assembly GCA_024679065.1). NCBI lineage: Eukaryota > Metazoa > Chordata > Chondrichthyes > Carcharhiniformes > Carcharhinidae > Sphyrna > Sphyrna mokarran. The sequence goes on from JAGIQG010000005.1 coordinate 19,186,771, forward strand.
AGTCCACGCAGATTGTCACCGAGAGGAATTGGACCTGGGTCCTGATGCTGTGAGGCAGCCGTGCCAACCACTGTGCCACTGAAATGTGTATTTCTCCCTGACGGACATTTGTGATGCACAACCGTCTTCACCAGTGGAGGTTTGGGCACAAAAAGGTGTTGTCAATGCCCATTTGCCGTGCTCACTCTTTCATCCCTCCCACAGGGATGCAAAATAAAGGAGCAGGACGAGGCCATTTGGCCCCCTCAAACCTACTCTCCCAGTCGACACGATCATGGATGATCTGATCTGGTTGGGTTCTTAACTCCATTTTCCTGCTGGCCCCTTCAATTTTTGGAAATGGAATACTTGTCAAAGTTAGCCTCCAATATATTGAAATCCCCTTATTTTGTAACTCTGCTCTTCTAGCTCTAGATAACACGGTGAGGGAAAACATCCCTTCAGCATCTACCCGTCAAGCAAGCTCACAATCTTTCCCCTGTTTTCCAGAGGATTGGCCCTCATTTGTACCCCATTGGCTCCACTCCCTACTCCCCCACGCCCAAGCTCAAGTTTTTTGGCCATTCATGGAATTCCCATATTGGAGTAAGAGTCCATTTAGCCCATCGAGCCTGCATCAGTGACAATCCCATACAGGCCCCAACGCTGCATCCCAACACATTTTGGTGAGCTCCTTAAGATCTGCTGGATAACTCACCTGCCCCAGTTCCTTCCTGATCCCAATTTGGATCTGATTCCTCACTTAATAAAGTATTTTGCCTCACTAAGATATTATGCTAAATCAAGGGGTAACAACCCATCAGAACCCTCCTTTGTGAAGCCATCCATGATCTAATGAATCAACCGTTGGGATTCCCTGCTGCTAATTGCTTAATGAGGGCACAGTGATCTTTGCTGCATTGCAAACGCAGGAATAGATTGTCTGTCAGAAAGTGAAGGGACTTTTATTTACTGATAATAGCTAACTTGTTGTTCAATCTGGCAACCAATGCTTAAATAAGAATCTGTTGCCAGCAAATTTGGACTATTGAACAAATTCTCCCACGGCCAGTGCTTAACATTTTCCAAAATAATCCAGCAAGAATCCTGGTTAATTTTCTTTGGAAATCAATGATGTCATCCCCTTTGTTACCATGGCATCTGTGCACTAATCCAAGCTCAACTAGAGACCTACATTAGGCCTCCAATCTCCAGCTCAGTATCATATTTACTGTTGGTGAATCATTGATGCTGAAGTGTTGTTAGACAATGGGCTGGGAATTCTCCAACCTTGCTGCAGCTGAGATTATCCAGTCCCACTGCAGTGAATGGAGATTTGGCTGAGAATTAAACACTCTCGCCGGCGGTGGGGCAGGGGAGACTAGAGAATAGAAATATTGAAAGTAAAAGCAGGAGTAAGCCATTTGCTCCATGGCTGATCATCAAATTCAATATGTTGATTCCCCCTTCCTCCCTATATCCCTGATCCCTTTAGCCCCAAGAGCTATATCTAATTCCTTCTTGAAATCAGACGATGTTTTAGCCTCAACTACTTTCTGTGATAGTGAATTCCACACATTCACTGCCCTCTGGGTGATGAAATTTCTCCTGACCTCAGTTCTAAAAGGTTTTCCCCTTATCCTCAATCTGTGACTGCTAGCTGTGGACTTACCCCACCATCGGGAATATTCTTTCTAAATCTATGAATCATAGAATGACAGAGCACAGAAGGGGATGATTCAGCACATCACACTTTGTGAAGGCTCAATGATACTATTTTCCAACTAATCTCACTCTCCTGCTGTATCTTTGTAAATCTGTAATTGCTTTCTTCCCCCTTCACATCCTCTTTTAAATTTGCATAACTGACAACAATCCCACCCAGGCCCTAACCCCATAGCTCCACATATTTAGCCCACTCATCGCTCTAATTTATGCATCCCGGGACACTAAGGGGAAAGTTAGCAAGACCAATCAACCTAACCCGCACGTCTTTGAACTGTGGGAGAAAACAGGAGCACCCGGAGGTAACGCACGCAGACACGGGAAGAATGCGCAGACTCTGCACAAATCAGTGATCCAAGCCGGGAATTGAACCCAGAGCTGTGAGGCAGCTGTGCCACTGTGGTGCCCAGGAATGGTGTCCAGTTACCTTCGTGGATTTGTATACACCCACACCCGTCTCACTTTTCACACATCTCTTTAAAACTATACAATTTACCATAAGGTCATAAGACATAGGAACAGAATTAGGCCACTTGGCCCATCAAGCCTGCTCCACCTGCTGATATTTTTCTCATCCCCATTTTCCTGCCTTTGCCCCATAACCTCTGATCCCCTTATTAATCAAGACCCTATCTGTCTTTGTCTTAAAAACACTCAATGAGGCCTTCACAGCCTCCTGTGGCAAACAGTTCCACAGATTCACTACTCTCTGGTTGAAGAAATTCCTCCTCATCTCTGCTTTAAAGGATTGTCCCTTTAGCCTGAGGTTTTGCCCTCTGGTTCTAATTTCTCCTACTAGTGGAAGCATCCTCTCCACATCCACTTTATTTAGTATTCACTCCTCAATTTCCTGATCAAATATATCACTTCACCATTCCATCCATTCCATTTTTTCTCTCGCCTAACTCTCTGTGGCTTTCTGTAGTCTGTAACATTCCCCGGATTGTTTATTATATTTCTGAGTTTCACATCACCTGGAACTTTTTAACTTTGAGCACCAAATGCAGTTCATTAATATTGATTTTAGGGAGTGGCACTAATCCTGGACTCTGAGGATTGTGTTGGCGTGTAATCATTACACCCATTAATCTCAAGTGTCTCCTTCCCAATGTGCTACATATGCAAATACTCAGGTCACGATATCTGCTTATATCCCGGAGGCCACAGCAATCTGCCTTGTAATATGCCACTAACATTGCAGTTTCCAAATCACTAACTTCCCTGTGGAACCACAAAAGCAGAGAGAACGAGTTTCTCTGCATTTGTGTAACAGATGTGTGAACGTGCTTGTGGATGTGTGTGCCTCTGTTTGTGTGTGTGTGTTTGTGTGTGTGTGTTTGTGTGTGTGTGAGGGAGAAATTATTGGTGGAATTTTGCGAGGTCGATTCTAAGTGTCCAGCTACCGTGAAAATGAAAGAGTTCCTGATCCAGAGTTTTCAAGCCCAGTGTTACGCACTTACTTATTGATGGGCTATACTGTTTCTCGCTGCTGCAGGGAGAGGGCTGGGCTTAATTCATCAGCCAGCTTGCAGAGAGGAAACTATTGTGCAGATGCAGATCTTCAGATGCACAATAGCAACTGCAGAGGGAGCTATTGCACAGGTGTAGACCTCTGATGCTGCATATCTACAATTTCAACAGCAGGGATCTGGCAGACAGAGACAGAGCTGTCAGGCCTCTGCTGTTGCAAGCAAATTCACAAACACTCCTCCATATCACAATCACGGGGGCTCGTGGCCGATCCCAAGACCCACAGTAGCCAAGGTGTGACATCTAACACTGACCAGGCCAATTTTGTTTCCCCTCCACCCCACAATTTGATTATGTTGCACAGTGGCTGCATTCTCCCGACCTGATCTTGTTGTAGAGTGGCTGCTGGCCCCCTGTCTTCCGTCTGATCATATTGTAGGGTGGCAACGGGCCCCCCACTGGGCCTCAACTTCAGGCCTCGTGCCTTTCAGACCCTACCCACTTCAAGCCCCACCCATTTCAAACCCCACCCACTTCAATCCCCACCCACTTCAATCCCCACCCATTTCAATCCCCACCCACTTCAAACCCACCCACTTCAAACCCACCCACTTCAAACCCACCCACTTCAAGCTCACTCACTTCAAAACCCACTCCTTTCAGGCTCTGACTCCTTCAAGATGGTGTTGCCCAAGGGGCACCTCTCCCTTGCCCTTGGCCTCCCCAGGGGGGATCTTGTAGCCTCTGGTTCCACCTACGAAGGCAGCATGACTCTCCCCCGTTCACAGGGAGCAAGCCTATTCTTTAGGGGAGAGAATCCCTTCCAATAAGAACATAAAGCCAAGTGAACTTGGACAATTCCAGGCTTACCAAATACTCGCTACATTTCAATATATTGAACTAAATCATTCAGCTTCTTGTCCATTTCCGAGAATATGGCTCTGACACAATTTTACTAATTCGCTCTGCCCATCGATTAATGGGGTGAGCCAGGAAAATCCAGGCCTCTGTGTGTGTGTGTGTGTGTGCATGTGTCTGTGTGTGTGTGTGCGTGTATGTGTATGTGTGTGTGTCTGTGTGTATGTGTGACTGCATGTGTCTTTGTATGTGTGTGTGTAGGTGCGTATGTGTCTGAGTGTGTGTGTGACTGCCTGTGTGTTGTGCGTGTGAGAATGTGTCTGTGTGTGTGTGTGCGCGTGTGTGACTGTGTATGTGTGGCTGTGTGTCTGTGTATGTGACTCTGTGTGTGTGCATCTGTGTGTGTGTGTGTGTGTGTGTGTGAGAAGAGAGTGTGTGTCTGTGTATATGTGACTGTGTGTGTGTATCTATGTGCGTCTGTGTGAGTTTGTGTGTGTCTGTGTGTGTGTGTGTGTGTGTGTGTGTGTGTGGATGTGTGCCTGTGTGTTTGTGTGTTTGTGACTATGTTGTTTCAATCTGTGTGTGTGTGTGTGTGTGTGTATCTACGTGTGTGTGTGAGACTGCCTGTGTGAGTCTCTGTGTGTGTGTGGGTGTGAATGTGTATGTATGTGTATGTGTGTGTGTGAGTTTATGTGTCTGTGTGACTGTGTGTGTCTGCATCTGTGTGTGTATGTATATGTGTCTGTGTGTATGTGTGTGTATGTGTATGTGTGTGTGTGTGTGTGTGTGTGTGTGTGTGGTGTGATGTGTGGGTGTGATGTGTGTGTGTGTGTATGTGTGTGTGTGTGTAAGTGTGTATGGTGTGTGTGGTGGTAGTGTGTGTGTGTGTGGTGTGTGTAAGTGTGTGGTATGTGTTGTGTGTGGTTGTGTATATGTGTCTGTGTTGTGTGTGTGTGTGTGTATGTGTCTGTGTGTGTGTAAGTGTGTATGTGTGTGTGTGTGTAAGTGTGTGTCTGTAAGTGTGTATGTGCTGTGTGTAAGTGTGTGTGTGTGTAAGTGTGTGTATGTTGTGTGTGTGTGTATGTGTGTGTGTGTAAGTGTGTGTATGTGTGTGTGTGTGGTTTGTGTGTGTGTGTGTAAGTGATGTGTGTGTGTGTTGTGTAAGTGTGTGTGTGTGTGTGTGTGTGTGTGTGTGTGTGTGTGTGTGTGTGTGTGTGTGTGTGTGTGTAAGTGTGTGTGTGTGTGTGTGTGTTTGTGTCAGAGGGAAACTGAGAAATTAATTCTAGCCAGTGGCTGCTTTTCCTGAGTTCAGGCACATTGCTGGTCCCAGTGTGATAATTAAATCCCTAACTGAAAACATCATTCATTTCCTGAATCCACAGGAATGTGGAGATAATGGGGTCATTGTCACTCTGCTCAAGCTATTCAATAACCTGACACTGCGCTACATTCCCGGCACAGAATTCCGAGCTCTCCTTTCTCTATAAATATGGAGCGTGACATTACTGAGGGAACTCTATTGCACCTCTGTAATGCCAGTGTGGCAGAGAACACAACTTCTTGTGACACTGAGTAGGGTGAGTCGGTGGATGAGGGAATGAAGAAGTGAGCGGGGTGGTAGGTGGTGGGTGAGGTGCTAAGTGAGTATGATATGGAAGCTAGGTAGGATGGCAGGCAAGTGAGGTGGGTGGGGTGGGTGAGGGGGGAGGTGGGTTGGGTCGAGTTGAGAGCGGTAAACAAGTCATGGGGAGTAGTCAGGAGTGGTCCAGGGTATAGCCAGTTGGTCAGGGATTAAAAGTTTATAGTTTATTTATTAGTGTCGCAAGTAAGTTTACATTAACACTGCAATGAAGTGACTGTGAAAATCCCCTGGTTGTCACACTCTGCGCCTGTTCGGGTACACTGAGGAAGAATTTAGTATGGCCAATGCACGCTAACCAGTATATCTTTCAGACTGTGGTAGGAAATCGGAGCAAACCCACGGAGGCATGGGGAGAATGTGCAGACTCCACACAGGCAGTGACCCGAGCTGGGAGTCGAACCCGGCTCCCTGAGACAGCAATGCTAACCGCTAAGATCCAGGGATGGAAGAAGTAGCTCTTACGAAGAGTCATCCAAACTGGAAATGTTGGTTCCATTCTCTCTCCACAGGTGCTGTCAGACCTGCAGAGATTTTCCAGCATTTTCTGTTTGTATTTCAGATTCCAACATCCACGGTAAATTGCTGTTTATAAAGAGACAGGAAGAGTTAGTTGCGGGGAGTGCCGTAATGTTGGAGGGATTCGTTCAGAACCCAATGTCCTGGCCTGGCAGGCTTGGCCCTTCACCTGAGTTTCTCAATAATACTCTCATGACAGTGAACAGATCAACCCTCTTCTTTCTGTATTGAATCGCCTGGAGATACGGGAGTGGCGAAGGAGTTTTTTTTACTTCCTGGCGTACATCCAATACCAGTGCAGGATGTGCTCACAGGAGAGAGCACAGCGATCTATCCTGCAGCTGTTTGCTCTGGGAATGAATAACACCGTGTGGCAGCCAATAAAAGGATCAAACTCCTTCTGCAGTGTGCGTGCTTAGTGGTCAGCACATTCATTCCCATGTTCTGCAGGTGTTGTTTATCCAACTTTTCAGGATTTGTTCGTACTGGTTAACAAATCGAAAAAACTGACTTGAAGCTGTTGCTGGTATTGTTGTGCTGGGGGAAGGAACTAGACTCAACCGGTCCAGCTGGGGCATAAGTTAGTACAGATTGGCGTGGCATCTCAGCCATTCGTCCGCTGCCATTTTACCCTGCTGGGATCTCTTCTCATGTGGACTTGAAATACTAAGCCTGCAGGGATCATTTGAGCCTACAAAGGGTCATTTGAGCCTGCAGGGGTCAATTGGGCCTGCAAAATAATTTGTGTTTGAGGCAGATATAGGAACACAGATTTCTACTGTGGGTTCAGTGGCGTAGCGCCTCTCAACCCAGCTAGGGTGTGGGAAAGATTTAGAGAGTGAAAAGCAGAACATAGCAGGACCTTAGCAGTCAAAGTGGAAGAAAGTTGAAAGGTAGCAGTGTCAATAATAACATCGCAATAGAGGTTGGCAGCTGGATGTGAGAGAAACATCATTTAACAAATTATAGCCTGTTGTTCGATTTTGTCTCCTATTATTTTGCCCTTCCCATGCAGAGTGGCGTGTTCTCCTGTCCCGTGTCCAAAAGACCATCATACGTAGTAGATGTGATAATGACTTCAATTCTCTGGCCATTCATGCTGGTGGAATTCTCCAGTCCTGCCAGCAGTAGAACCCCTGCTGTGGGTTTTCCGGCAGCATAGAAGAAGATTCAATCCCCATTGAAAGCGGCGGGACTGGAGGATCCTGTTGCAGGTTAAGGTCGCACTACTTCCCGTCACTGAGAAAACTGCTGAGGGAAGGCTAGAGAATCTTGTCAACAAGGCAACTGTCCCATGGGGTATCTCAGAGCCCAGTCCTGTCCCGTGATTTTCAGTAGAGTGACAGCACAGAGTTCAGGAGTGGGGGGACAAACCAATGGTACTTTCTCAAAGCAGACGGTTAGCAAGGCCTATTGTAGTAACCAGACCAGCAGCTCAGATGAGATCAGCTAATTGGAAATGAAGATTTGGGATCTTCGTTCTCTGTGATATAATGGAAATCTTCTTGAAGTTGACCTAAAGTTAGCTCTGAGAGTTTTCACAATCAAATCTACTTTGATCTTTGTTTAAGACCAGGCCTCTTGGACAAATATCCTGCCGTGGAAGTGAGAGGGAGGCAGACTGACGCGTTTGTGGCTTCTTTGCGTTTGATCGTAAACACAGTTGCTCTGAGGAAGATTTCTCAATCTCAGCGTCTGGAGATTTCAGGGATGGTCTGGATTGAAAGCTGAGAAACTCCAGATGGTGCTGCTTTGAAATCTCTGCCATAGATCACTCCACCTCCCAACATGACCTGATTGCAAAGCACGTTTGCTCATTTGGATGGAATGTGTCTTATCAAACAGTCTCAATCGATGGTTTATGAAGCTTCCTGATAATTTTTCCCGTTTCTCTGGGGATGATGGTCTCTCACAGCTGGAACTCCGTATCGTGGCCCTACTCTTACAGAGTCCCTGGTCAACAGCTTAGAGAACCTCACTCATCACCTCATAGAAACAGAAACTAGAAGCCTCTTCGAGTCTGCTCTGCCATTCATAATGATCTTGGCTGAACATTGAATTCAATATCCTGATTCCCTTTCCCCCCATATCCCTTGATCCCTTTAGCCCCAAGACCCATATCTAACTTCATCTTGAAATCACACTCCGTTTTGGTCTCAACCGGTAGTGAATTCCACACCTTCACCACCCTCTGGGTGAAGAAATTTCTCCTCACCCCGGCTCTAAAAGGTCTACCCCTTATCCTCAAACTATGGTCCCTAGTTTTGGACACACCTCATAATCTTATACACCTCAATTAGATTCCCCCCTCAAGCTTCGCTGCTCCAAAGAAAACAGACCCAGATTATCTAATTTCCCTCCACTTGTGGTATGTCATTGGCCACTTTACAATTACACTATCTCACTGATCGGCCTATAGCACCCTACTGCTAACTGCATGAATCTCACCGGTCAACCTTCAGTGTCTGACTGGGTCACTTTATGGGAACTCACTGAAATTTTGCTCAGACAATCATTATTCTGATGTGAGCCCAGTTAGTCAATGGTGACAGGCCTTGGGCTGTGGAGGGGGAGTTTGTGAGGAGGGCCAGCCGGATCTTGTCTTCTCCAGGAGTCCACTTTCCAGCCAGAATCACCAAACAGGACTAGGACACCACTTCCTAAATGTAACGGCACTGGGGCCAATTTTTTTTTATTCAATCGTGGGACATGGGCATCGCTGGCTAGCCAGCACTTATTACCCATTCCTGCTTGCCCTTGCACAACTGAATGTCTTGCTAAGCCATTTCAGAGGGCAGCAGAGAGTCAACCATTGCTGTGGCTCTGGAGTCACAGACCAGGCAAGGACAACAAATTCCCTTCCCTAAATGGCATTAGTGAATCAGATGGGTTTTTTCCGACAATTTTTTTGTTCAATTCAAATTCCACCACCTGCTACGGCAGGATTCAAATCCGGGTCCCCAGAACATAAGTTGAGTTTCTGGATTAACAATCTAGCAATAATATCAGTAAGCCATTGCCTTCCCCCTTGCCTTGTATGGGGAGGGGTCCAGTTCCATGAAACTGGCTGGAAAGCTATCAGTGGGGGAGTTCCAGGTTTAGTTGACACTAATTCATTAGAACAAAACTGGCTCAGTCTGGTATTTGGCTAGCTAGGGAACTCCCAAGAAAACTGAAGGATTTTTAAACTGCAACTTCCAGGTTACCCATGAGGTATCTGTAACAGATCAGTTTAAAAAGTTTAAAATTTTATTTATTAGTGTCACAAATGGACACAGCAATGAAGTTACTGTGAAAATCCCCTCGTTGCCACACTCTGGTGCCTGTTCGGGTACACTGAGGGAGAATTTAACATGGCCCATGCACCTAACCAGCACGTCTTTTGGACTGTGGGAGGAAACCAGAGCACCCGAGGAGACCCGGGGAGAATGTGCAGACTTCACCCTAAGCCGGGAATTGGCACTGTGAGGCAGCAGTGCTAAAAATTGTGCCACTGTGCTGCGCCCCTCACTGCTACCTTCTCCCCTTGTTACTATTTGACTTTGGCCAATCTTTGACTATGCTGTTTGACAGTGAGATTGAATAAGCAGTCTTACAAAACAGCAGCATAAAGATAGGGAAGTCTTCCTAACACTGAACAAAGTACTAACTACACAGCACCTGGCACATTGTGAACAGGTTTTCTCCCCTTATCTAAATATATACTTGCGCTGGGGGGCAGGGAATGCTTCATTAGCTTGATCCCAGGTATGGAGGGATTTTCTTAAGAGGAGAGGTTGAGTAGGTTGGGCCTGTACTCATTGGAGTTTAGAGGAATGAGAGGCAACTTATTGAGACAAATAGGCTTCTATAACAGGGTAAATGCTAAGAGATTGTTTCCCCTTGTGGAAGAGGGAATAATCTTAAAGCAAGGAGTTTAGGACAGAGATGAGGAAGACTTTCTTCTCTGAGAGAGTAGAGAATCAGTGGAATTCTTTACCGTAAAGGCTGAGTTATTAATTATGTTCAAAGGGTGAGATAGACTTTTAATCAGTCAGGGAATTGAGGGTTTTGGGGATAAGCGGAGTTGAGGATTATATCAGAACAGTTATGATCTCAGTGAACGGCAGGGCAGACTCGATGGGTCAAATGGCCTACTTCAACTCTAACACCTTCTGGTCTAATGTGTAGCCAAAGCAGGATAGCGAGGTGAACATTATTAATACAAGAGCTCCCTCTGGTGACTTCATACTGAAATCCCTTTCTCATTTCTGAAAACTCGAATCTCTTCACTTTGTTTGGCTTTGACAGTCCTTTCGCTGGCAGCAGGAATTCAGAACAACAGGTTCTCACCTCATCATTAGTCAGGGTATTGTAGAGTGAACTCAGCAACTTTTCAGGCAAAGGACAAAGTGCAATGTGGAACTTCCATCCCAAACAGCAGTGGCTGCTGTGTCAATTGGATTTGTCAATTGACAGTTTTGGGTAGATTTTGGTTGGGTCGGGCTCACAATTGGAATTGTGGTACTGAACTGTGTTTCTTTCTGAAACAGAAAGTTTTGAATCCGTGTTCAGTGGAATAGTTGGTAGTTGTGGAACAGTGGCACAGCGGTAAGCACTTCTATCTCACAGCGCCAGGAAGCTGGGTCCGATTCCTCGCTTAGCTCACTGTCTGTGTGGAGTTTGCACATTCTCCCCGTGTCTGCGTGGATTTCCTCTGGGTGCTTTGGTTTCAAAGAACAAAGAAAATTACAGCACAGGAACAGACCCTTTGGCTCTCCAAGCCTGCACCAACCATGCTGCCTGACTTAACTAAAACCTCCTACCTTCCCCTCTATTCTCATCCTATTCATGTATTTGTCAAGGTGCACCTTAAAAGTCATTGCCGCATCTGCTTTCACTACCTCCCCCAGCAAGTAAGGAGTTCCAGGTCACACACTACTCTCTGTGTAAAATATCTACCTCGTACATCTCCTTTAAACCTTGCCTCTCGCACCTTAAACCTGTGCCCCCCTACAGTACTAGTTTTCTGCATCGGCCATGCTAAATTCTCCCTCAGCGTACCTGAGCAGGCACCAGAATGTGGCAGCTAGGGGATTTTCACTATAATTTAATGGCAGTGTTAATGCAAGCCTACTTGTGACGCTTACAAATAAACCTTCAGCTTTATGGCACGGGCAATTATTATTAAGCACAACAGTGTCTTCATTGTCTGTTGAAATGTGCCAGTGGGCTGCTGAGTTCAGTGCCCGGTATTAAGGGGGTGGGTTTGGTGAAGGAGGGTAAGTGGTAGGGTGGGCACTCACCCTACTTTACTCGTGCCCCCTCACCAGAAACACACTCAACATGGGGCACCTAAAATCCAGCCCCTGGTTTCCGCTGTATGCTCATGGTATATGTTCTTCTTCATTGTCCTGACAAATGGTCTCTGATTTCTTGGCTATTGGCTTACAGTGAGTGGTTAAGAAGGCATTAGGGATACTTGCCTTCATTGGCTGAGGCACAGAATACAAGAGCAGCGGGCTCATGCTGGAAATATATAAAATGCTGGTTCGGCCACAGCGAGAGTACGGTGCACAATTCTGGAGTCCACTTTACAGGAAAGATGTGATTGCATTGGAGGGGGTACAGAGGAGATTCACCAGGCAGCAGCCTGGGCTGGAGGATCTGAGCTATGAGACAGGATTAGTTTTCCTCGGAGCAGTGAAGATTGAGAGAGGACCAGATAGAGGTGTATAAGATAATGGGAGGCATAGACTGGATGGATATAAAAGCACGTATTTCATTATTTATTTCCCATTTTTTTCCTTGGAGAGACAAAGGATGAGGGATGACCTGATAGGGATGTATAAGATGTTGAAAGGTATTGATCGAGAGGATTCTTAGAGGCTTTTTCCCAGGGCTGAAATGGTTGCCACAAGAGGACACAGGTTTAAGGTGCTGGGGAGTAAATACAGAGGAGATGTCAGGGGTAAGTTTTTCACTCAGAGGCAGAGGTGGTGAAGGTGGATTCGATAAGGTCTTTTAAAAGACTTTTGGATAAGTACATGGAATTTAGTAAGATAGAGGGTTATAGGTAAGCCTAGTAGGTAGGGATATGTTCAAGCACAACTTGTGGGCCGAAGGGCCTGTTTGTGCTGTAGTTCCTCTAATACATTAGTAGAAGTGTCAATAACAGGGGGCAGCGATTAAAGGTAGGAGCTCGGAAGCTAAGAGGAGAGTTGAGGAAAAACCTTTCACTCAGAGGATGGTGGGAATCTGAAACTTGTTGTCTGAAGGGGTGGTAGAGTCAAAAATTCTCATAACATTTAAGAAGTATTTAGATATTCACTTGCGCTTCCAGAATCTCCAGGGCTATGGGCCAAAGTACTGGAAAATGGGATTAGGGTAGCAGAGCTTTGTTGAATAGCTGGACACAGTGGGTCAAATGGCTTCACAGTACAGAAGGAGGTCATTCAGCCCATCGTGTCTGCACTGACTGCAATCCCACTCAGGCCCTCTCCCCATAATCCCATGCATTTGCTCTAGCTAGCCCCTCTGATACTATGGGGCAATTTAGCATGGCCAACCCACCTAACCCGCACATCTTTGGAGTGTGGAAGGAAACCCACGCAGACACAGCAGGAATGTGCAAACTCCAACACAGATAGAATCCCAAGGCCAGATTTGAACCCAGGTGCCTGGCACTGTGAGGCAGCAGTGCTAACCACTGTGCCACCGTGCTGTGCTAAAGAAATGCGCACATTATGAGTCTATGAATAGTGTTTGAGTTCCACCCTCATACATTTGCCTGCAGAATAGGTTTATTTTACACGTGTTCTTTGGAATTCCACTCCACAGCTGTGGAATGCGCAATCCATTGTGCACTTTATTTGAATAAGGGCAGCCATTGAAAGATTAGTCAGGAGGGAAAAATTAGAGTTCACCGGATAGCTTAGCCAGGAATATAAAAACAGATTGGATGTTGAAACTTGGTCTTGGATATAATTTTTAACTGATCTAATTTACAATTGTTGCATGTATTGGTATATAGTGAAAGGTATTGTTTCTTGTGTGCGACACAGACAAAGCATACTGTTCATAGAGAAGGAAAGGAGAGAGTGCGGAATGTAGTATTACAGTTAGAGCTAGGGTGTAGAGAAAGATCAACTTCATAAGAAGTAGGTCCATTCAAAAGTCTGATGGCAGCAGAGAAGAAGCTGAACTTGAGTTGGTTGGTACGTGACCTCAGACTTTTGTATCTTTTTCCTGATGGAAGAAGGTGGGAGAGTTCAGGGTCCTTTGAATCGTTAAAAATTAAGTACTTGAAGGAAAGGAGCTACTGGACATAAGAACATTACTATGAGCTGTATTATAAAGACCGGAATCCAGAAAGGTATGGGAAATTGGAAAGACTTTTCTGAAGATGGAAGATGCAACTCTGGCTGGTTTACAGAGACTGGCAGGTAAGTTGCTGTTCATCATAGATCATAAATCATAGAACCCTACAGTGCACAAAGAGGCCCTTCAGCCCATCGAGTCAGCATCGAACACAGTCCCACCCAGTCCCTGCTCCCATATCTCTACATATTTTACCAGCTAATCCTTCTAACCTACGCATCCCTGGACACAAAGGAGCAATTTCTTAGCATGGCCAATCAACCTAACCCACATATCTTTGGACTGTGGGGGAAACCGGAGTGCCCGAAGGAAACCCATGCAGACACGAGGAGAATGTGCAAACTCCACACAGACAGTGACCCCAGCCAGGAATCGAGCCCAGGACCTTGGAGCTGTGAAGCAGCAGCACTAACCACTGTGTTACCATGCTGCTCCAATAGGATTACCGGTAGGCAAGCTGGTATAATTGAGGTTATGACAGGGCATTTAAAATGGTAAGGGACACCTGAGAGATCCCGTTCCCTAAAGGGTGAGGCAACTGAACTGGCTGAAAAAACTTGAAATGGCGGCAAAAGAGAAAGAACGAGAAAAAGAGAAGGAAAAGAGAGAGTGCTTCAAAGACAAATTGAAATGAAGACAACTTAAGTTGGAGGAAAAGGAAAAAGAGAGCGAGGGTTTCAAAGAGAATAAACAGAAATTGGTACATTTAGCGTTGCTGCCTCACAGCACCAGGGACCTGGGTTTGATTCCTGGTAGCTTGGGTCACTAACTGTGTGATTTCCTCCCAAAGTCCAATGATGTGTGGGTTAGGTGGATTGGCAATGCTAAATTGTTCCTTAGTGTTAGGGGGACTAGCTAGCTTAATACATGGGGTTACAGAGATAGGACCTGGGTGGGGTTAGGGTAGGGACAGACTCAATCGGCTGAATGGCCTCCTACACTGTAATATCCTATGATTCTATGAAATGGGACTTTTACAAAGTAGGTTGGTAAGTAGAGCTAGTGAAGTGTAAGCGTTCCTGTCAGAAGAGATGTTTCTAAAGTCCGATGCAACAAAAAAAGCCAATTTTAGTGTGTATGAGTGAAATGTATAAGCAGAAATTTGGAATTCTGGGAAATCAGCTAGGAAGAATGTAAGAAATAGGAGCAGGAATAGGGCCATCTGACCCCTCGAGCCTGCTCCGCCATTCTATAAGATCATAGCTGATATTTTCATATACTCAGGTCCGCTTACCCGCCCACTCACCATGATCCCTAATTCCTTTACTGCTCAAAAATCTATGTATCTTTGCCTTTAAAACATTCAATGAGTAGCCTCAACTGCTTCAAAACCTACATTAAATTTGAGAGGGTGAAGAAAATTATTTTGACCATTGAATATGGGCATTGAAGATAGAGGCAACATATAAAGCCATGAGAGAAGCGATTCTTTTGCAAGAATCTGAAGATTCACTTCCTTCAGATATTCACACTTGTGTGGAGATGCAAAAGGTTCTAACTGCTAGACAGGCATCAGATGCCAACTGGTCCACACAAACAGATCGATAGAATCAAATCTTTTATCCATCGTTCTTTTAAAACTTACAAGGATTGGAAGTGGAAAGATGAATGGAAAGTAAATACTCAAAAAAGAGTATGCTGCCTCACAGCATCAGGGGCCCGGGTTCAATTCCCAGCTTCGTTTACTGTCTGTGCGGAGTTTGCACATTCTCCCAGTGTCTGCGTGGGTTTCCTTTGGGTGCTCCGGTTTCCTTCCAAAGATGTGTGGGTTAGGTGGATTGGCCATGCTAAATTATCCCTTAGTGTCAGGGGGATTAGCAGAGTAAGTACGTGAGGTTACAGGAATAGGGCCTGGGTGTCATTTCGGCCTGCAGGGGTCAATACAGACTCGATGGGCTGATTGGCCTTCTTCTGCAGCGTAGGCGTTCTACGCTTTCTATCGATTGTAGGAATTGCTGGAAATTAAAATGGACAAACAGTTGCAGTAGCAGGAAAGATAACGGGTGGGATTCCCCAGTCGCACTTGCCCCAAAACCAGAGAATCCTGCCCGAGGTCAATGGACCTTCACATGATTTAGCCCCCTGTCCGCTATAATTCCCACAGCAGGCAGATGGGAGAATTCTGTCCAACATTTTTTAAAACTATGGCAGTATATTCGTATATAATGAAAAGTATTGTTTCTTGCGCACTGTATAGACAAAACATACCATTCATAGAGTACGTAGAGGAAATGGAAAAGAGAGGGTACAGAATGTAGTCATAGCTAGAGTGTAGAAAAAGATCAACTTAATATAAGGTAGGTCCATTCAAAAGTCTGATGATAGCAATTTAAAGATTATTTATTAGTATCACAACTAGGCTTGCATTAATGCTGCAATGAGGTTATTGTGAAAATTCCCTAATCGTGCCTCTGATGCCTGTTCAGGTACTGAGGGAGAAATTAGCCTGGCCAATCGACTTAACCAGCAGTTCTTTCTGACTGTGGGAGGAAACCAGAGCACCCAGAGGAAACCTACACAGACACGGGGAGAATGTGCAGACTCCACACAGACAGTGACTCATGCTGAGAATCAAACCCTGGTCCCTGGCGCTTTGAAGCAACAGCAGTACTAACCAGTGTGTCACTGTGGAAGAAGCTGTTCACGAATTGTGTAAAAACATCGAAGGGTTAGAACAAAGTATGAAAATCCAGAGGGAGGAAGTAATTGAGATTGTTGAAGCAGAATTGAAAATAATGTGTTTGAAATGGGACTGTGAGAAACCACAAGATCATAAAAAGTTCAAAGAACGATCTGACAAAGGATACAAAACATTTTGCGTAAACATTAGAAAAATCTCAACAACATCCTTGAAACAGATCACCAAGATTTTGACCAGAGACGAAATGAGATGTAAATGCACAAAAAAATGCCACTTTGACTTTGTTAAAATCAAAATGAGAACAGACCACATCTCAAATGGAAATAAGCTTGAGAATGGAACCATGCTGTCATGTAATAAAGAGGACTGCAGACTTGAATGAAACCTTCTTTGCTGTGTTAAAAATTGGAATCAGAAGGAAAAGAAACACAAGAGGCTTCATAGAAGGGAAGAGTTGGAAAGTTAGGTATAAAATATAAGGTAATAGTACAGGGTAAAGACACTAGTGTGTCTATCCTGTAAAGGTAGAGACACTGGAGCCTCTACCTATACCCTTTGCATAAAGGGTGCACCAACAAATTAGTTAGAACAAGGAGAAATAAGTTAAACCTAACAGATAGTGAAGAGGGTTTGGATAAAGGGAGCTTTGGAATTCCAAATATAAAGTTGAGGCAATAGCAAAGTATATCACAGCACAGTGGCACAGTGGTTAGCGCTGCTGCCTCATAGCACCAGGGACCTGGGTTCAATTCCAGTCTTGGGTGACTGTCTGTGTGGAGTTTGCACATTCTTCCTGTATCTGCATGGGTTTTCTGGGGATAATGCTGTTTCTTCCCACGGTCCAAAGATGGGCTGGTCAGGGGGATTAGTCATGGCAAATTACCCCTTGGTGTTAGGGGGATTAGCAAGATAAATATGTGGAGTTATGGGGGCAGGGCTTGGGTGGAATTGTGGTCAATGCAAATTGGATGGGCCAAATGGCCTCCTTCTGCACTGTAGGGATTCGATGATTCTATGATATCAATGTGGGTAATGACAAGCTGAATGGGAGGTAAGGGACGGAATGTTTCATAGTAATGATGCAACGATGCATCAGAGAATAAGGCCCATCCATTTATTACTATGGAATAGTAATAAAAAAAACTTAAGCCAACTTATCTGAATGTGTGGAACATCCTCATACGAAAGAGGAACTTGTGACGCAAATGGCTTTATCTAATCACCATTACTGGGACGTGATTACAAGGTGACAAACATTGAGGAATAAATATTCCACAGTAGACAACATTTCAAAAAGACAAGCGTATGAGAAAAAGAGGAGACACAGTCCTGATAGTAAAGGATGATATCCGACATTAGTGAGAAAGGATCTTGGCTCACAAAGTCTGGATGTAGAATTGGTATGGGGTAGACATTAGGAATAGCAAGAGTGAGAAAACATTGATAAGAGTAATTTAAAGGCAACCTATCAATAGTTATACCATTGGAGAGAGTACTAAACAAGAAATTATCGGAGCTTGTAACGAAGAGGCGATCACGAGGGGTCACAGACTCAAGGTGAGAGGGGTGAGATATAACACCGATAACTTTCTTCACTGTCCACCAGGCCACAATCTTAGCATCATCTGCAAACTTACTAACCACACCTCCTATATTCTCATCCAAATCATTAATATAAATGACAAATAACAGTGGACTCGGCAACTGATTCCTGAGGCACACTGCTGGTCATAGGCCTCCAGTTTGAAAAACAACCTTCTACAACCACCTTCTGGCTTCTGTCGAGATGCCAATTTTGTACCCATTTCGTTACCTCACCCTGGATCTCATGAGATTTAACCTATTTAAAAACCTATCATGTGGTACCTTGACAAAGATCTTGTTAAAGTCCATGTAGACAATATGAACTGCATTGCCCTCATCTATCTTCTTGGTTACCCCTTCAAAAATCTCCATCAAATTTGTGAGACATGATTTTCCACTCACAAAACTATGCTGAATGTTTCTGATCAGTCATTGCAACTCTAAATACCAGTAGATCCTGACTCTCAAAATGTCTTCCAACAACTTCCCCATATAGGGGTGAGGCTCACTGGTCTGTAGTTCCCAGGCTTTTCCCTGCAGCCCTTTTTAAACAAAGGCACAACATTTGCCACTTTCCAATCTTCAGGCTCCTCATCCGCGACTATCAATGATTCAAATATATCAATGATTCAGCTAAGGAACACGCAATTTCGTCCCTACCCTCCCACAATGTGGATACATTTCATCAGGTCCTGGGGATTTATCTACCTTGATGTGCTTTAAGACTTCCAGCACCTCCTTCTCTGTAATATGTGCAATCTTCAAGACATCACTATTTATTTCCCCAAATTCCCTAACATCCATGCTTCTCTCAATAATGAATACTAATGAGAAATATTCATTTAGGATCTCACCCATCTCTTCTGGATCAGCACATAGATGACCTTGTTGATCTTTAAGAGGCCCTACTCTCTCCCTGGTTACTCTTTTGCTCTTTATGTGGTTGATCTTTCTTTGATCTCGGATCTACTCCCCACCGTTTCTTAATTTCGCTTTATCCCTTTTTTGATGATGTATATCTATCTCCCTCTTGAAACTATTTAATGATTCAGACTCCACCACAGCCATTTCCACAAATTCACCACCCTCTGTGAGAACTAGCTCCTCCTTATCTCAGTTTTAAATCTACTGCTTCTCAATCTGCATCTGTGACCTCTCGTTTGAGATTATTCTGTAAGAGGAAATATCTGCTCTATGTTTACTTTATCAATCCCTTTTAAAATTTTGTACACCTCAATCTGATCCCCTGTCATCCCCCTGAACTCCAGCATGTACACGCCCAAACTGTTTAACCTCTCCTCATATGTCAACTCTTCCATCCCTGGAATCAGGCTGGTGAACCTCCTCTGAACTGCCTCCAATGCCACCACATCCTTCCTCAAATAAAGAGGCCAAAACTGGACACAATACTGTAAATATCCCCTACTGTACTCCTTTTACACCCATGACTGCGTGGCCAAATTCTCCTTCAATTCAATTTTCAAGTTTGTTGATGACACCAGCGTCATGGGTCGGATCTCAAATAATGACAAAACAGATTACAGAAATGAGACAGAGAATCTGGTGAACTGGTGCGGCAACAATAATCTCTCTCTCAACGTCAACAAAATGAAGGAGATTGTCATCGACTTCAGGAAGCGTAAAGGAGAACATGCCCTGGTCTACATCAACAGAGACAAACTAGAAAGGTCGAGAGCTTCATGTTTTTGGATGTCCAGATCACCAACAACCTGTGCTGGTCCCCCCATGCTGACACTATAGTTAAGAAAGCCCACCAATGCCTCTACTTTCTCAGAAGCCGAAGGAAATTTGACATGTCAGCTATGACTCTCACCAACTTTTACAGATACACCACAGTTTGTATCACAATTTGGTATGGCTCCTGCTCCGCCCAAGACCACAAGGAACCACAAAGGATTGTGAATGTAGTCCAATCCATCATGCAAACCAGCCTCCCATCCATTGACTCTGTCAAACTTCCCGCTGCCTCAGCAAAGCAGCCAGCATAATTCAGGATACCACATACCCTGGACATTCTCTCTTCCACCTTCTTCCTTTGGGAAAAAAAATATAAAAGTCTAAGGTCACATATCAACCGATTCAAGAACAGCTTCTTCCCTGCTGCCATCATATTTTTGAATGGACTTACCTTGCATTAAGTGGATCTTTCTCTACACCCTAGCTATGACTGTAACACTGTACTTTTCACTGTAAATACATGTGACAATAATAAATCAAATCAAAAAATGTGGTCTCACCAACACCCTATACAATTGCAACAAGACGTCTCTATGTTTATACTCCAGTCCTTTTGCAATTAATGCCATCATTCCATTTGCTTTTTTATTACGTGTTGCACTTATAGACCGTCTTTCCGTGATTCATGAGCATAAGCACTCAGATCTCTCTGTCTGGGTGTCACAGTGGTTAGCACTGCTGCCTCACAGTACCAGTGACCCGGGATCAATTCAGGCCTCGGCTCACTGTCTACGTAGAGTTTGCATGTTCTCCCTGTGTCTGTGTGGGTGCTCCGGTTTCCTCTCGCAGTCCAGTAGAAGAGCTGGTTAGGTGAAATTGGCCATGGTAAATTCTCCCTCCGTGTAACCAAACAGGTGCCCGAGTGTGGTGACTAGGGGATTTTCATTGCAGTGTTAATGTAAGTCTACTTGTGATACTTAAACTTGAAATGGATGCATTTTGAATCCGCTTTTCATTTAGGCCATAATTTGCCTTTCTATTTTATTTGCCAAAATGGAGAACCTCACACTTACCCACATTAAACTCCATCTGCCTCACACCTCACACTTACCACATTAAACTCCAAATTTTGGCCCATTCTCCTAGTTCATGATGATGGTGGTTTCTAGGACATTATCTATAAGGTATGATTTGCTGAGTGTGACTACATCAGGCTGTTGCTTAACTAGTCCATAAGGCAGCTCTCCCAGTTTTGGTACAAACTCCTAGGTGTTAGTAAAGCCCCCAGATGTTAATAAGGCACTCTTTGCAGGGTCGACAGGGCTGGGTTTGCTGTTGTTGTTTCTAAGTCAATGCCGGGTGGTCCGTCCAGTTTCGTTCATTTTAGTTCCATTTTTAACGGCCTGAATAGTGCCCTGGGCAGCAGTGGCCATCATTGGAACTGCACCTGGGAGGTGGGGGTGGCACTGATCTGGTGCAACCTCAAAGTCAGGGAAGTCGGGACCAGGGGCAGTAAGGTGGGCACTGGTGAGGGCTGGGGAAAATTGGTTCGAAAGGCAATGCTGATGCCATAGGGATGTCCATTGGCCAGCAGGTAACCCTCTGCTGACCAGGGATTGCCTGAGGAGAAAGCCATATTGGGGGTCAGCAGGGATTGCCATTCTCTATCTGATGGTTGGTCTCCCACAAGGCACTAACAAAATGCAGAAGTGGGAAAGAGATCCTTGTTTCACTGAGTTCTGGGGGTAAAGGGTAGCCCATCTTCTACACTTCACACTGCTATTAAAAGGAGACGGCAGCAATAAAGTACCTAATACATCACCCAGCTCCTTCCCACACCAATTTTCCAACCTTCCCTTCTCTGAGTCCCTCTCCAAAAGCCCCGTAAAGTTTTCACCTCTGAAGTACCCCCCCAAAACCTCTCTGCCCCTCTTCCTCTCTCCTTGTAAGTGGTATTCCTGAACACCTATTTTTCCAAATATGTGACTCAGTGTCAAATTTAACTGGAATTTATTCCCACTCCCTAGGTTTCTATATTACTAATAAACAAAAACGTTTCAAGAAAATGTAAAAAAAATTCTATGACCCAGCAAGGGTCTTTGTAATCTTTAATTGGTGGACAATCCAGCAGGAATGGTTAGTTTGAACCATGTAGGTTTTTGTGGCTGGACACAATATTGGATGGGATTTTATGGCATCCCTCATTCCGAAACCATAAAATCCCACCCGAGGTCAACAGATCTTCCATTGTCCACCCCTTGCCCACGTGGCAGGCAGGCCGGTAAAATTTCAGCCAATAATGCTGAACCCACACATTTACTCACTAAAGCCAGGAGAGGGAGACCATCAACAAGACTTCCATAAATCTTGGCCTGTGTATTACTTGCCCTCATTAGGGATTTTTTTTGGCAGGATTGGTCAGTACCCACCTTACTGCCCACCTCTGAGCTCATTCTCCAGTACAAAGGGGTGGGCACCTGCCAAGAACCAGCCTGCCATATTTAAATAAATAGTGTCATCGCAACTTGTTGATAAGCCAATTGATCCCGATAATGTGCAGCCCACGTGATTAAATAGTTGGCATGGACAATCAAGCGGGAGTGGGCAGCCTGATTTTACAAAAGGACAGGAAAATCGAGGACTGCCCTTGCTGGACCAGTGTCCACCCACTGCCCCCTGTTAAGATAGAACTCTTCTCTTTCTTCCTACCCATCCCAATGCCCTCTCATTAACCTGCCCCCCCCTTCCTGGCCCCAGATCCTAGATTTGTCTGTCTCCGAGATCCTTGTTTCCCTTCCTGGTTGCATTTGGGCCTGTGCCCATGAATTTATTCAGCTGCTGATGGAAGTGCTGGCCACGGGAAGTAGTTGATGCCAAAACATCGAATGTATTCAAGAGGCAGCTGGATATAGCACTTGGGGAGAATGCGATCAAAGATTGTGGGGCGAAAGCAGGATTAGGCTATTGAGTTGGAGAATCAGCCATGGTTGTGATGAATGGAGGAGCAGGTTTGAAGGGCCAAACAGCCTCCTCCTGCTCCTATCTTCTATTTTCTAATTCCACAGACTCACCACTCTTTGGGTGAAGAAATGTCTTTTCATCTCTGTCTAAATGGTCTACCCTGTATCCAGATGCACTGGTTAGGTGCATTAGCCATGCTAAATTCTCCCTCAGTGTATCTGAACAGGCACTGGCAACTTCATTGCAGTGTTAATGTAAGCCTATTTTTGACTGATCAAAGCCCACAAGATTATGAGGGGCATGGACAGTCAGAAGCTTTTTCCCAGGGTGGAAGGGTCCATTACTAGGGGGGACAGGTTTAAGGTGTGAGGGGCAATGTTTAAAGGAGGTGGACGAGGCACGTTTTTTACACAGAGGGTGGTGGGTGCCTCGAATTCGCTTCCCGGGAGGTAGTAGAAGCAGATATATAGACACTTTTAAGGGGCACCCCTTAATGTCTTGAATGGTCTTTATTGCGAGTTGTCGTTTCTGTTGTTTATTAATTTCTGACTCAGCGCCTGGTTCTTTCAAACATATAAACCGATGGTTATTTTTGATTTATAGAAATAACTCTGGTCTCTACATTCTGAAGCTGCATTTGTATCTCTCTGGATTATTGCTCCTTCTTTCTCTTCGTCCCGAACTCAGATATTTTCTCCTCAGTAAATCCCTGGTATGGTTATAATTGTGAGCCTGTTATTTTCGATAAGCCCAAGCTTGTTCCTGAACTCTTTAATAATCCATAATTTATTGATAAAAACCATTGCATTCACTCCAATAATTAGTTTAAAGTTGGTGCTTTGTCTATTGACATATCTGAAGACTAAGGAAATTGGCCTGTTAGCTACGACTCTCACCAACTTTTACAGATGCACCATAGAAAGCATTCTTTCTGGTTGTATAACAGCATGGTATGGCTCCTACTCTACCCAAGGCTGCAAGAAACTACAATAGATTGTGAATGTAGCCCAATCCATCACACAAACCAGTCTCCCATTGATTCTGTCTACACTTCCTGCCGTCTCAGCAAAGCAGCCAGCATAATTAGGGACCCCACGCAGCCCATAAGAATCTCATGCACCTTGGACATTCTCTCTTCCATCTTTTTCCGTCGGAAAAAAGGTACAAAAATGTGCAGTCATGTACCAACTGACTCAAGAACAGCTTCTTCTCTGCTGCTGTCAGACTTTTGAATGGGCTTACCTTGCATTAAGTTGATCTTTCTCTGTACCCTAGCTATGACTGTAACACCAGTTTTCTTCTCTATGAACAGTATGTTTGTCTGTGTAGTGAGAGAACCAATACTTTTCACTGTATATTAATATGTGACAATAATAAATCAAATCAAATCTACTTTTCAGAATGCGTTGATCTCATCTAGGAAATATTTTGGTTTCTTTTCTGGTGGAAATTTACCGTGGGCGGCACACTGACACAGTGGTTAACACTACCGCCTCTTCGACTACACTGAAGGAGAATTTAGCATGGCCAATGCACCCAACCACTA
The DNA here is from genome assembly GCA_024679065.1 of Sphyrna mokarran. Taxonomy (NCBI): domain Eukaryota; kingdom Metazoa; phylum Chordata; class Chondrichthyes; order Carcharhiniformes; family Carcharhinidae; genus Sphyrna; species Sphyrna mokarran. The sequence goes on from JAGIQG010000005.1 coordinate 19,210,750, forward strand.
CATGTGGGAGGAAACAGGAGCACCCAGGAGGAAACACACGCAGACATGGGGAGGATGTGGAGATTCTGCACAGACAGTGACCCAAGGTGGGAATTGATCCAAGGTTCCAGGCGCTGTGAGGCAGCAATGCTAACCACAGTTGCCAACATTAATGGACCCTTTGTTGAAGAATCTGAGATCATAGCAAAGGATTATCAGAAACTAAGAGGAATTTAGTGGGCCACTTGCCCCTCGAGCCTGCTCCGCCATTCAATAAAAGCATGACTGATCTGACTTCAACCCCACATTCCTGTCTAACCCCGATAACAGTTCACTCACTTATTAATCACTAATGTATCTAGCTCAAAGATAACCAGGATATTGCTTGGTTTGGCGGATATTAACTATGAGGAGAGATTGGACAAACATTTTCACTTGAACTTTGGAGGCTGAGGGGTGACCTGATAGAAGTTTTTAAATTTATCTTTTATTCATTTGTGGGACATGGGCATCACTGGTTGGCCAGCGTTTATTGCCCATCCCTAGTTACCCGAGGGCAGCTGAGAGTCAACCGCATTGCTGTGGCTCTGGTTTCACAGGTAGACCAGACCATATAAGGACAGCAGATTTCCTTCCCTAAAGGACATCAGTGAACCAGATGGGGTTTTCTGACAATCCACAATGGTTTCATGGTCATCAGTAGATTGTTAATTCCTGATACTTCCTATTGGAATCAAATTCTACCATCCGCTGTGATGGGATTCGAACCGGGTCCTCGGAACATTAACTGAGTTTCTGGATTAATAGCCTGGAGATCACCACTAGGTCATCACCTCGGCATCACTTTTGCAAGTTTACAAAATTATGAGAAGGGCATAAATAGAATGGAGAGTCGGAGGCAACACTGAGGTGGGGGTCTGTCCCCTGATGAAGGAGCAGCGCTCCCAAAGCTATTCTGTACCCTGTCCAAAGACTCCACATCCTGCTAAGAGTGCGGCCAACAGAACCATATGCAATATTCCAAATTTTCAAGCATGCTGTATGTGGAGAACGGTGGATGGAAAGGTATCTTCTTCTCCATGTTAAAGTACAAATTGTAAACTATTGATAAGTAAGCGTAAATCAATCTTTCAAAGGGTACACTGAACTCAGAGTTCCCTACAGAATGAAACTGTCTACTTTATAATACTGATGTTAAAGATAAGCTCTGCTTTTATTGTGATATAAATCTGACAAGTATTGCACTGGAGTTTATTACCTCAGGTCCAGTGTAATAACCTGAGGTTATTCCTTCTTTTTGACAGGCAGGTTAACTGTGATTGGATGCAAAGGTCAGGGTCAATGTCCGTTCACCTTCCCGGATGATTGAGAATAATACCTGGAATTGGGAATAATCAGGAGCACATTAAGTTGGGGGCGTAGCGCCGTTCTGTGGGAAGATCGGCAACTCAACTCACTTTGAACAGAGGGAACTCAAGGCTGGAATTTTACCACCACGCCAGGCCGAGGCTCATAAGATTGTCCCTGAGGCCAGATGGGAATACCTTTCCCTGGGCCTTACCAGCTCTGATTTCAGGGTGGGCATGCCCGTAAAATCAGTGCCCAACTCTTCACTTCTTAAAAGCATTTTGAAATCTGGCATAAAAATAGGAAGTGCCAGAAATACTCAGCCGATCCGGCACCATCTGCGGAGACAAAAATCCGACCAGATCTTCCGGTCTCGGTGTCTCATTTGATTTGACTCATTGTTGTCATGTTTTAATATACAGTGAAAAGTAGTGTTCCTCGCCCAGACAAAGCACACTGTTCATAGAGAAGGAAAGGAGAGAGTGCAGAATGTAGTGTTACAGTCACAGCTAAGGCATAGAGAAAGATCAACTTAATGCAAGCTAAGTCCATTCAAATGTTAGAGGCCGGCTGCATCACGGAAGATGCATTACTGGATCCCACCTTGGAATTCCTCATCACAGGATCATAGATTTCCCCAAGCAATTTCTCCGCAAGAATTGCTGGAGAGTTTCAACATCTGATGGACAATTTCCCTGCATCTGGAACCCGCCAAATGTTCTAACTCTGAGTTGGAGTCTGAGACCTTAAGGGTCTTGAGTTATTTATCTGCATAATTACCCAGAAACTGTTAGAAAAAAACATATCTAACTCCTCGGTAATTATACAACTGATCCCCATGACTCTCTACTGACACGTCCCATCCAACCCTTCTGCCCCTCTAACTGATCCTCTGACTTTCCCCAACTGAATGACTCCTTTCTGACCCTCCATCTATCCCACCAGCCTTCCGACTCCCCACCTGACCCCCCCAAATAACTTTGTCTCTCTTGACCCTCTGACCTCCACCATCAATTCCTCTGACTCACCCGACCTTTTGACTTTCCCCAGCCTGGTCTGACCTGACCTCATCACCCTAGCTCCTCACCAACCCTGCCACATTATCATTCCTATCCTGTCACCCGACCCAGCTGGCACCCTGCCGACTCTACCAACCTACAAACTTTGGGGTGGCATGGCGGCACCATGATTAGCATCACTGCCTCACAATGCGAGGGACCCAAGTTCGATTCCTGACTTAGTCCCCTGTCTGTGCAAAGCTGCACGTTCTCCCCATGTCTGCGTGGGTTTCCTCCACATGCTCCAGTCTCCTCCCACAATCTGAAAGACATACTGGTTAGATATATTGACCATGCAAAACTCTCCCTCAGTGTACCCAAACAGGTGCCAGAGTGTGGCGACTAGGGAATTTTCACAGCAACTACATTGCAGTGTTAATGTAAGCCTGCTTGTGACACTAATAAATAAACTTAAACTAAAAACAAAACTAATTTTGCTCACTCAAACTCATTCACTGACATTGGGAAAAGCCACTTAAAGGTCTCTATTTTTTTCATTATGTCAGTGAATGAACACTTAGCAAAAATACAGCAGCCAGTGCCATACAGTGGGGTCATTGCTTGGCTTTCCTTGATGCCCTGTGAAGATGGACTCCCAGAACGGGTATTTCTGAAGAGATCATGTTCAGAATTGTGGGACAGGAATGTGGAACTCGTGCACTGTGTCCAAAAATAGGTGTTGGTGCGGCAATCAGATGGTGATTGGCACTCTTTGGAAGACCTGGCTTGGAGATAATGGGTGAGATTCTCCAGCCTCCCCTTGTCTCACACTGGTGGGAAGTAGCACTTTTCTCTGATCCCGCCGCTGTGAACAGCAATTCCACTGACATCATCCCCACGCAGGGAGGGGTGTGCACTGCCAGCAGGATCAGAGAATCCCGCCGGAGTGAATGGCCGGAGAATTCGGCCAATGTTTCAAATCGAATCGGGCCCTTCATCAGAAAGCTGCCATGGAAAGCTGGTATTTATAGAATCCTACAGTGCAGGAGGGGGCCATTTGGCCCATTGTGTCTGCACCAATCACAATCCCATCCAGGCCCGATCTCTGTAACCCCATACATTTACCCTAGCTAGTCCTGACATGAAGGGACAATTTAGCCTTAAAGGCCAATCTACCCAACTTGCACATCTTCAGAGTATGGGAGGAAACCAGAGCACCTGGAGAAAACCCATGCAGACATGGAGAGAACATGCAAATTCCACACAGTCAGTGACCCAAACTGGGAATTGAACCCAGATCCCTGGCACTGTGAGGCAGCAGTGCTAACTACTGTGCCACCGTGCTGAAATTTTAGTTCTTAGCTAGTATAATAGGTGATTATCTAAAATTACAGCTTTCCTTCTCCTGAAGGAACCCAATTGGGTTTGATCCAGCAATCTGATAGCTTCGTTACCTATATCAGCTTCTTATTGTCAGATTTTATAAAGTGATCTCTAATTGTGTGGCTGGCAGAGTGGGATTCTGACCTCACGCCGCTATAGATAACTCTTTGAATTACAGTCCAGTAACCACTATATGAATGTATCCAATATCAATGAGGGATGAGCTACTCTCAATTTGCTTTGCCGATATATCAAACTCTCAGCCCAATTCTGTCACTGTAATCGTGACTGTCGATGACTATTGTGACTTCAAGCTCTGTCCTATTCCTGGACCTTGTCTGGACAATCGAGGGTTACATTTCAGATTGTTGCTTGAAACCTTACAGATCCTGAGGGGTATTAACAAGGTGGATGTGGAGAAGATGTTTCCTCTTGTCGGAGAAGCTAGAACCAGGGAACAATGTTTAAAAATAGGGAGTTGCTCATTTAATACAGAATGAGGAGAATCTTTGTTCTCTCAGAGGGTTGTGAGTCTCTGGGACTCTCTTCCTCAAAAGACAGTGGAAGCAGGGTCGCTGAATATTTGTCAGGCAGAGTTAGATAGATTTTTGATTAACAACAGGGTGAAAGGTTATCTAGGTAGACAGGAATGTGAGGTTGAGGTCAGATCAGTCATACTCTTATTGAATGACAGAGCAGGCTCGAGGGGCCGAGTGGCCTACTAAACTTCCTGTGAACTCTGAAAATCCTCTGCTGTGATCCCAGATATTTGAACAGAGGGTCCATCAATGGTGGCACAAAGGTTAGCACTGCTGCCTCACAGCGCCAGGGACCCGGGTTCGATTCCAGGCCTGGAGCTTTGTCTGCATGGAGTTTGCACATTCTCCCCGTGTCTGCGTAGGTTTCCTCCGGGTGCTCTGGTTTCCTCCCTCAGTCCGAAAGGCGTGATGGTTAGGTGCATTGGCCATGCTAAGTTCTTCTTCAGTGTACCCGAATTTTCACAAAAACTTCATTGCAGTGTTAATGTAAACCTACTTGTGACACTAATAAACTTTAAACATAAGTAATGCTTTGGAGCAATGCAGTTGGTAGACCTTGCTGTGTATATAACCATGTTTGTTGACATAAACACAGTGATTATGTGCCTAAAGTAAGGCATTGGCTGTGAAACAGTTTGAGGATGATAGAAGGTGTTTTATAATTACAAATCCTTTCCTTGTCTCATTGGTCTTCATACTCAAAATCTTCTCATTGGTATAGTGAACTTTGTGCTTATTACATTTATAAATGACAGTAGGCCAGTAAATTAGTATTCCTCACAAAAAAATGAATTGCCACAAGGAAAGAAAACATTTTGCATTGTCCTGATCACAGCAGTGGGAGAAGTTAATGCAGCTACAATAACCACAGCATTAAATAAACTACTTATCATCACTTTAAACACTTGGCACACACTTTAAAGTACCATTGTAGATGAGAGCTTGTTGATTATTAACATTGGCATGTCATATTACAGGAAGACTGCCCAAAATTACAGACACAATGAAGGCTCAGTGTGCTACTTTTAACTTCTGTTTACACTGGTGCAAAAAGCAATAGATTCTCACTTCTGAATCAAAGGGTTCAAACCTCACTGCTGAAACTTGAGCACAAAATCTACTGAATTCAGGTGATCTGACCATTATCTTGTTACCATTTGTGGTGTTTGCCCTGCACCATATATGCCTTTCCTGCATTACCACAACAATCTGCATTTTGAAAGGCATTTAAGTACTGTTGAAAAATACATATTTTATCAAAGTTTTTCATCTTGTACTTATCAAGCCAATTGTAAGACTCTCAGTGCCAGAGAAAACAACAACTTTATACTGTATGAGAAGATGGGCTGCTTGGTCGACAAGCAGACTCTAATTGGTAGAAGTGTTGTCACTGAGAATGTATCAGTTGATGGTGAATGACAGTTAACTGCCAAATATTATTGGAAGTGCAATAAGTATTTAATTGGTTGTAAAGCAGTCTGAGATGTTGTGAGGTCTTGAAAGGTACTATAGCAATGCAATTATTTCCCATTTCTGCATTTTCTTTAGGGATGGGATTCCACATTTATGATTTGTCCAATTCTGTGCATCTACCAAGTATCAGCAGTACCTAAGAATAGTTAAACCTAACATGAGTTTAAGGCTCTACAAACTCTGATCAGATAGTCACCTTACATAGGCACAAGATTTAACTGGCTTAAGCACCGGCTAAGATTTATCATCAGCATACTTGAACACATTACAATTGATCTCTTCATCCTAGTCATTCATATAGATTGTAGATAGCTGAGATACAAGTACAGATCTTTGATGTACCTCTCTAATTACAGCCTGACAACCAGAAAATGATTTGTTTATTCCTATTGCTCTTTACTAACCATTAACCAGGCCTCAATCCAGGCTAATATATCACTTTGAATTCTATGGACATAATTTTGTGTGACATCATATGGATTTTATCAGATGCTTTTTGTGATCCAAATTGTTATAATCTCAGTGGAGATCAGGAATGTCTAAAAATAATTTTGAAAACACTTACTAAATGAAGGAACTACATTACAAGATTTCACGTTTTAAACAAAAACTTTACTGTATTAGAGCTAAACAAAACAAGCACCACCAACTTAACACTACACTTTTCAAATGTTTATACATTACACCCCATTCTACCTTTACTTCTCTTCAGGAGTTGCCCTTCACTTTACAGGATCTCAAAAATTTATTTACTTCTATGGGGCCAAACTAAGGCATGTCACAGTTACAGTGAAAATCCCCCAATCAGCAGCTTAATAATCACTCATCTATGGCAAAATTAGAAATGAGAAAAGGCTTTTACTCCCACTAAATAAGTTGACACATGAAACTGTTTCCCAGAAGAAACTGGGACATCTATGTTATTTGCCACAACTATTTGCCTAATTGAAATGATGAGAGGCACTAATAAATAACATTATTTAATAGTGTCACAAGTGGTCTAACACTGCAATGAAGCTGTTGTGAAAATCCCCTGGTTGCCACACTCTGGAGCCTGTTCGAGTACACAGAGGGAGAATTTAGCGTGGCCAATGCAGCTAACTAGCACTTCTTTCGGAGAAAACTGATGCATCCTGAGGAAACTCACGCAAGCCCGTGGAGAATGTGCAGACTCTGCACAGACAGTGACCCAAGGCAGAAATTGAACCAGAGTCCCTGGCACTGTGAGGCAACTGCGCTAACCACTATGTTGCTGTACGGCCTGTTTAAAGAATTGATGATTGCTGAGGAGCAAGTTGTTTAGAAAATGTATCTGTGCTTTGTGTTTTTCCTTCCTGAAGATAGTGAAAGGCACTTTGACACTAAAACATAGAGAAGCAGTAGATGTTGCAGGTGTGGTGAGGGGGAGTTCTATGCTAAAATAAACACACTTAGGGCGGAATTTTACTGGCACGTCCACCGAGTGTTTTACGATCCTGCCCGACGCCTACAGAGAATGCCATTCTCTGAGCCTTACCTATCGGAATCAGGGCAGGTGTGCCGATAAAATTCCAGCCTTAGAATGGGAATGAACAGGTTGATGGGCTGAATGCACTTTCCTCTACTGAGCTTTCTCATGGACAAATAGTAAGAGCAACATAACTGGGGAATGGGATGCTTTACGTATTTCCTCATTGAGATTTTCCTTCTGCGATTGCAATTCCAGCAGAGGAATATTTTTATTATCTATTCTTGATTCATTTTTATCATAAATACCACAAAGAGATATGTTGAGTTTGAGATGGAACTTGAAAGATAGAGATAGGGGAGAGATAATCAGGGAAAGAGACAATAAAGAAAGATAGAGGTAAATAAAGCGATAGAGCAAGGGAAAGAGAGAGAAATAGAGACAGGGAAAGAGAGAAAAGATAAGAAGAGAGGGAAATCGAGACACATGAAGGGACAAAGAGAGAGTGATACAGAGAGAGAAAAGGGCGAGTAAGGGGAAAAAGAGATATGCTCCAGTGAGGGCAGAAAGTTGTTTTTTAGTTTAATTAAGGCATCATGAATGGCACAGACTTGGAGGGTCGAGGGGCTGCTCCTGTGCTTTTCTTTGTTCTTTATTTAAAGGGAGAGAGGAAGAGACACAGAGTGAATTAGGGAGCAATAGATGAATATAGAGAATGAGGAGACTGGAAGGAATAGATACAAGAGATAGAGATAAATTGATATACAAAAAACAAAGAATTTAAGTTTATTTATTAATGTCACAAGTAGGTTTACATTAACACTGCAATGAAGTCGCTGTGAAAGTCCCCTCATCGCCACACTTTGGTGCCTGTTTGAGTACATTGAGGGAGAATTTAGCATGGCGAATGCAACTAAGCAGCATGTCTTTCGGGCTGTGGGAGGAAACCGGAGCACCTGGACAAAACCCATGCAGACACAGGGGTAATGTGCGGACTTCACACAGACAGAGACCCCAGCCAGGAATCGAACGGGGATTCCTGATGCTGCGAGACCACAATGCCACCATGCTGAGAGTGAGGGGATAGAAAAGGAACAACAGCCACAGAAAATATTGCTAATTAGTCCTCATTTAATGTTGTGATTGCTGCATGTTGCACGTTCAGTAGGTCTCACAAAGAGATTCAGAGTTTTGTATGGTTAAACATTAACTGTTGATTGATAACAGATAACCATGTACATATATACAGGGTACAGCCCATAGGAAGCTAACTCTATGCTTGCTTCTGCACCATAGAATCCACAACTGAACTTAATATCAGGTCATGTGTCTCTTTACTTTGCATTGCGGGTGGTACTGATTCACACACGTTAACTCGTGTTATGTCAGATATCGTTAATGAAAAATCTTTAATTGAATCATACATTCCTTCAGAATCGATACTAAAGTCAGAGTTAGGTCGCTTCCGATATTTTTCTCTCTGAAAAGCCAAGATACAAGCTGAAATATTGTACCACACATGCACAACACTGTACATCCCTGGTTGAAATAACACACAAACTAAAATAATGTGGAGTTACAAGCACCGGACTGGGGTGGGCACAGTAACCTGCCCAGGTTAAAGTCCAACAGGTTTACTTAGGAATCATGAGCTTTTGGAGCACTGCTCCTTCATCAGGTATATGGAGATGTAGGTTTCACCAAAACGGCACATATAGACAAAGACCCAATTGCAAGATAATGATTGGAACGCGAGTCTCAGGTAATCAAGTTTTTACAAGGTTCAGATAGTGCAAGTGGAGAGAGGGGTAATCACAGGTTAAAGCTTTGTAATCTTTGTAAACAGTTTCTAATATCTACAGTGTGGTTCTATCCCCCAGGCATCTCATTTGCCACAATGGAGGGATTTTTATCCCATAACCACATTTCATTTCCATTATAAATCTCTCAGCTGTAAAGCAATAACTCCGGTGTTCACATCAGTGCAGTTATGTCTCTGCATTACTCACAACAAACATAAACTTCAGGTCATCCAAAATTCAACTGCCTGGTTCTTTACTCACAGTGACTCTCAATGCCCTGTCACCCTCAGGTTCTCCTACATTGACTCAATCAAGCTATGTCTTAGCATTAAATCTCTCATCCTCATTCTCAAATCTGTCTATATTCTTGTCCCTCTCTGTGTGCTCCCTCAAGTGCCCAGCCCTCCAAGATACTGGCACTCCTCCAATTCTGGCCTCTGAGGCACTGTGGCACAGTGGTTAGCATAGCTGCCTCATACCACCAGGGAACTGGGTTCAATTCTGGTCTCAGGTCACTGTCTGGGTTTGCTCATTCTCCCCATTCTGCTTGTGTTTTCCTCAGGTTTCCTCTCACAGTCTATAGATGTGCAGGTTAGGTGGATTGGCCATGCTAAATTGTCCCTTAGTGTCCCAAGGTACGTGCGATTAGCAGGGTAATACATGAGGTGTTGGCAATAAGGCTGTAAGATGCTTTGTTGAAAAGTTGGTGCAGACACAATGGGCGAATGGCTTCCTTTTGTAGTGTCGGGGTTCTATGATTCTATGATATTTGCTCCATCATTAATGGTTAAGCCTTCAGTTACCTAGGCCCCACCATTCCTTCACCCCTTTATCTCACTACCCTCCTTTAAGAAACTTGATCCTTAAAACCTACCCTTTGACCATGGATTTGGGCAAATTCTTAGATGATTTGGTGCCTTACGTTGCGTTATAATCCCGTGTGAAATGCCTCGGGACATTTCATTGCATTAAAATTGCAAAATAAATATAAGTTATTATTATTTTAAATGAAGGACGGAGACATGTCAGAGGACTGAACCACATGGAATAGTGACTTCAGAAAATCAAAAGCAGTGCCCTAAAATGACCAAAAATAAAGTCCTAGATACCATGTGCTGATGGAATGCAAAGCAGGAATGAGTATTGCCCATGTTGCAGTTGTATAGAACTTTGGTTAGGCCTCACTTGGAATACTGCGCCCAGTTCTGGTCGCCGTACTATCGGAAGGATGTAGAGTCCTTGGAGAGAGTGCAGAGGAGGTTTACCAGGATGCTGCCTGGTATGGAAGGACTGTCTTATGAGGAACGATTAGATAGACTGGGGTTGTTTTCCCTTGAAAGACGTCGGCTTAGAGGGGATCTCATAGAGGTGTATAAGATGATAAGGGGTATAGATAGAGTAAATGGAGGTAAACTTTTTCCACCTTTAGAAATGGATAGGACGAGGGGTCATGGCCATAGGGTGAGGGGGCTATGTATAGGACGAATATTAGAGGGCAGTTTTTCACACAAAGGGTAGCGGGGGTGTGGAATGCACTGCCGAGTAAGGTGGTGGGAGCAGGCACGCTGGGGCTGTTTAAGGGTCTCTTGGACAGCCACATGAGCGGTATGCAGATAGAGGGATATATTAGGACTGTTTAGCTACGGCTTTTTTCCACAGGTAATTCGGTCCATAATTTGAGCACGCATTCGGCAGGTGGTGCGAGGACAGCTCTTGGATGTTGATTCCTGGGTTGCCTGGTACCTCATGTCGTATATGAGTGCTTTATGTGGACCACCTGAAGGGCACCATGACAGCTCAGAGACTATCGATGTGGCTGTGCAGACACTTGGAATTGGGCCGGTGTCTGCGGGAGTTTGCGCGTTCTCCCCATGGTTGCGTGGGTTTTCTCCGGGCACTCCGGTTTCCTCCCCCAACCCAAAAATTCGCTCTTAGGCTGATTGGGAAACAAATTGTCCCTATAGTGAGAATTTTCCATATTAGGAATAATATATATATTATTATATAGGAATAATATAATAGGATAATGGATTTGCTACTATATAGTTATGAGGGCGGCGCGGGCTCGTTGGGCCGAAGGGCCTGTTTCCCATGCTGTGTTGCTCTTTAAAAAAAAAGTAGAGCCACAGTTAGCAGCACTTTGACACACATTGAATACATTGTCACACATTAACATACATTGACACACATATACACATATACATATATGATACGTATTGTCACATATTGAAACACATTGACGCACATTGTGAAATTATCATACATTGTCACACATTGTCATAAATTGAAACATATTGACACACATTGAAACAAATTGACACACATTATCACACATTGAAACATATTGTTACACATTGTCACACATTGACACACATTACAATGACAGACGTTGACACACATTGTCACACATTGTCATACATTGACACATTGATACACATTGAACACATTGACATATATTGACACACATTGAAACACGTTGACACACATTGTCACACATTGAAACACAATGTCACACCTTGCCCATGAGGCAAAAGGGAACTTCTCTTGGTAAATGATAGGCAGTCTGTCAGCAATCCCATTAATCCCATTGGAAAAAGGAATTGCCAGGCATTTTAAGTACAGGAAATCAGCTTCCCAACCTCTCCATTGAAATGGGTTTAATTTTTCACAGCTAGAAGTGCTCACGTCAAGGGTGCCCTTATTTCTTAATTCAACACTGAGGTACAATATGGCAGCAAAACCCTTACAGAGAGACAACACTTCAAAAGTACTCCCTTGGCTGTGAGATTTTGGGGCATCCTGAGATTGTGAAAGGCACTATATATAAACATAGAAAATAGAAGCAGGCGTAAGTCATTCAGCCGTTCGAGCCTACTCTGCCATTCATTTTGACAATGGCTGATCATCAAAATCAATACCCCTTATCCTTAAACTATGACCCCTAATTCTGGACTCCCCCACCATTGGGAACATTCTTTCTGAATTTACTCTATCTAACCCTGTTAGAATTTTATAAGTTTCTATGAGATCCCTTCTGAGTCTTCTCAACTCCAGTCTCTCCTCATAACAGACCTGCCATCTTAGGAATCAGCCTGGTAAATCTTCGCTGTACTCCCTCTATAGCAAGGACATTCTTCCTCAGAAAAGGACACCAAAACTGTACACCATACTCCAGATCCTGGCCTCACTAACACAATTGCAGTAAAACATCCCTGTTTCTCTTGTCAAATCCTCTCATTATAAAGGCCAACATATAATTTGCCTTCTTTACTGCCTGTGCACCTGCTTTCAGCAATTGATACATGAGGACTGCAAGGTCTTATTGAGTATCTATCTCTCTCAATTTACACCCATTCAAATAATAGTCTATCTTCTTATTATTGCTATCAAACCTCACATTTATCCATATCATACCATGCATATGCCCACACATTCAACCTATCCAAATCACGGTGAAACATCTCTGCATGCTCCTCACAGTTCACCCTCCCACTTTGTATCATCTGCAAATTTGGAGATAATACATTTAGTTCCCTCCTCCAAATCATTAGCATATAATATGAACATCAGGGGTCCAAGCATTGATCCCTGGTACCCCATTAATCTTGCTTGCCAATTAGAAAAAGACCCATTTATGCCAACTTTTTGTTTCCTATCTGGTGACCAACTTTCTATCCATCTCAGAACACTACCCACAGTCCCATGCATTTTAACTTTACCTAGTAGTCTGTTATGTGGAACTTTGTCAAAAGCCTCCTGAAAGTCTATATAAAGCCCATCCACCAGTTCTCCTCGGTCAACTCTACTCGTTACATCTTCAAAGAATACCAATAAATTTGTCGAACATGATTTCTTCTTTGTAAATCCACGATGACTTTGTCTGATTATACCACCTCCTTCCTAAGATATGAAATCCTTGATAATGGACCCTAGAAACTTCCCCAGAACTGACGTTAGGCTCGCTGGTCTAGAGTTCCCCATTTTCTCTCTACCTCCCTTTCTGAATAGTGGCTCTACATTAGCTACCTTTCCAATCTGCAGGCACCAGACCAGAATCCAAAGAATTTGGAAAATGACCACCAATAGATTTACTATTCCTCGGGCCACTTTCCTAAGTACTCTGGGATGAAGATTTATTCACCTTCAACCCATCAATTTCCCTAAAACAATTTCTCTATTACTATTGACTTCTTTCAGCTCCTCACTAAAACTTGTTTCTCTCAGAACATCTGGTACATTATTCATATATTCCTGTGTGAAGACTGAAGCAAAGTACAAATTTAATTCCCTTTTATAATCTCTTCTGTTTCTAACTGTAAAGGAATTACATTCAGTTTAGTCAATCTTTTTCTCTTTACAGAACTATAAAAATCTAACTTACTTTCATATTCTATTTTTCTCTTCTTAATCAATCCTTTGGTCTTCCTTTGCTGAATTTTAAACTGCTCTTGCCACCCTTGTGTCAAACAACCTTTGGAATTCACCTATTCATTTCTTGAATGCCTGTCACTACCTGTCCACTGTCTTTCCTTACAGTAATATTTCCCAGTCCATCATGGTCAATTCACCATCATAGTTATCTCTATTGAGATACAGGATCCTGGTCTCAGAATCAACTACATCACTATCCATCTTAACAAAAAAATTCTATCATATTATGGTCACTCATCCCCAAGCGTTCTCTAACAATTAGATCTGCAACTAATCTTCCCTCATTGCACAACTTCCAGTCCTTCTTGGTTCCTTCTTGATTCCTCAATGTATTGCTCCAGAAAACCATCCTGTATACACTCCAAAAATTCCTCCTCTATTGTATTGTGACTAATTTCACTCTCCCAATCTGTATGCAGATTAAAGTCACCCACAATCACTGATGCTCGTTTAAGAAATGTAAGTTGTTCTTCTTTGCAATGCAAATGGGGGTGATACAGATTTGACTCCAGTCACACTCTGTGCATTGGGACATTGGAATGAATGTTATGTGATGTCAGCTGAGATCCAACCTGTTCTTATCTGGATTAAAGGAACAGTTCCATCCAAAGAATCAGCTTATTATCCTAAATCATAGAATCATAGAATCCCTACAGTGCAGAAAGAGGCCATTTGGCCCATCGAGTCTGCACTGACCACAATCCCATCCAGGCCCTATCCTATAACCCCATACATTTACCCTAGTCAGTCTCCCTGACATTAAGGGGCAATTTAGCATAGCCAATCCACCACATCTTTGGACTGTGGGAGAAAACCAGAGCACCTGGAGGAAACCCATGCAAACACAGGGAGAATGTGCAAACTTCACACAGACAGTAATCCAAGCTGTGAATTGAACCCGGGTCCCTGGTGCTGTGAGGCAGCTATGCTAACCACTGTGCCACCAAAGAGCATCGTAAACTTAGAAGATGGCTATGGCTCGCCTCCTCCTGTCCTTGTTTTCTAAGTGTGTTATCATAAGCAGGAAAGCTTTTCAATGAAGAAACAACTTTGCTATCAATCTCCAGTCCCTGTCTTTAATAAAATTCATGGGATGTGAATATCATGGGCGAGACTAGCATCTATTCTCCAGCCCTAATTGGTCTTGCGAAGGTGGAGGTGAACTGCTGCCTTAACCACTGCAGTCCCTTTTCTACTGTAGCTTCCCTGAATGGCTGCACCCTAACCTCCCCCTACACTGCCACCTGTGGCTGGCATTGCCACCCACATTCTTGATTGGCAAGATCTTCTGGAGCATCCCCACCTCCAATGTTGCAGAAAGATTGAGTGCATGAAACCCAAAGCTATTCCAGCAATCGAACAGTGTGAAGAGGGCATGTAGGGAAATGAAAACCCAGGTGTCCATGGATTTAGAGCAATATGATGGCCCAGTGATAGCACTGCTGCCTCACAGCACCAGGGACCCGGGTTTGATTCCCAGCTTGGGTCACCGAATGTGTGGATTTGCATATTCTCCTCGTGTCTGTGTGGGTTTCCTCAAAGTGTTCCAGTTTTTTCCCACAGTCCAAAGATGTATAAGTTAGGTGGATTGACTATGCTAAATTGTCCCTTAATGTCAGGGGACTAGCTAGGGTAAATGCATGGCTTACGGGCATAGGGCCAGGTGGGATAGTGATCGGTGCAGACTCAATGAACTGAATGGCCCTCTTCTGCACTGTAAGATTCAATGATTTTCAACTTCTTACATTGTCCACAATCAATGCACCCAGGGCTCCTTTCCCTTCCATAACTCAACCTGACCTCAATCCGCACACACCCCACCCACCCCTTCACATCAGGCTGACTTTTGCTAAACCTGAGGCTCCCACACAAGCCATCATCCTCCAGCTCCCCTCTGCTTACTGCAGATCTCAACAAGAAAAACCACTGACTTCAGACACAGCTGAACTAACACTGACTGGTGCATGGCCCAGTTCAATGATCATGAACCTGGGGCCATGAGATTCTCAGGTGCCACTGGATTTATCATGGAGGTAGGTTGTGATTATCAAAAGCTTCATGCTAATGGCTGTTCATGGCATGCAAACATGTCGCAAGTACAAATCTGTGAGAGACTGGCATGAGATAGAACATAGAACATATAACATAGAACACTACAGCTCAAACAGGCCCTTCGACCCACAAGTTGTGCTCATCATATCTATACCTACCAGGCCATAGACCTATCTGTAACTCCCAATCCCATTAAATCCCATGTACTCATCCAGAAGTCTCTTAAAAGACCCCAGCGAGTTCGCTTCCACCACCACTGATGGCAACTGATTCCATTCACTCACCACTCTTTGAGTGAAAAACTTACCTCTAACATCTCCTCTGTACTTGCCCCCCAACACCTTAAACCTGTGTCCTCTCGAAGCGACCATTTCAGCCCTGGGAAATAGCCTCCGAGAATCCACCCTATCTATTCTTCTCAACATCTTATAAATCTCGATCGGTCGCCTCTCAACCTTCTTCTCTCCAGGGAGAAGAGATCTAACTCTCTCAACCTATCTTCATAAGGCATGCCCCCCAATCCAGGCAACATCCTTGTAAATCTCCTCTGCACCCTCTCAACAGCTTCCACATCCTTCCTATAGTGAGGCGACCAGAACTGCACACAGTACTCCAAGTGGGGTCTGACAAGGGTCTTATAAAGTTGCAGCATTACCTCCCGACTCCTAAACTCAATTCCTCTATTAATGAAGGCCAGTACACCATATGCCTTCTTGACCACATCCTCCACTTGCGGGGCAGATTTAAGAGTCCTATGGACCCGGACCACAAGATCCTTCTGCTCCTCAACACTGCCAAGACTCCTATCCTTGATATTACACTCCTTCATCCCATTGGTCCTGCCAAAATGGACCACCACACATTTATCCGTGTTGAAGTCCACCACCACACATTTATTGCAGATCTGGCATACTGCAAACATGCATCTCAGCATCCTGTTTTTATTCATGGGATGTGGGAATTGCTGGCTGGACAATATCTATCGCCCATCCCCTGAGGGCATTTAAGAGTCAACCACTTTTCCAGGGACCTGGAGTCACACGTAGGCCAGAATAGGTAACGGCAGCAGATTTCCTTTATTAAACAACGTTTGTGACCAGCTGGGTTTTTCCAACAATCGACAATGGTTTCATGGTCATTATTGGACTTTTAATTCCTGATTTTTTAAAATTGGATTTAAATTTCACAGTCTGCCATGGCGGGATTTGAATGCAGATTCCTAGAGCCTTATCCTGGGTTTCCAGATTACTAATCCATCGATAATAACACTTTGCCACTGACTTCCTGCCATCAGAAAATTGAAATTTCAGTTCCTATCTAATTAACTGCCTAACCGCCTCATTTCCTGCCCTTGCAGGTTCCATAAGAAGCCCCTCTACCTCATAGTTGCCCTTCCTTAAAATTGGAAAACTTGCATTTGTGTAATAAATATACAGTAAATATCATGACTGCAGGATTTCCCAAAGTGCCTTACAGCCAATGGTGAAGTATGATTACTGCTGTGAATTGTAATGTAGCAACCAATTGGCCAATTTCACAGAAAGCCAGGAGATAACAGCTAATTATCTAACTTAAGTGCAGTTGATAGAAGGATAAGTATTGTCCTTGGCGCCAGGCAAAACAATTCTGATCTTCTTTCAAATAATACCATCCTATCTGTTAAGTTCATCTCGGAGGACATCAAGGCCTCAATTTAACATATATAACAGATAACGTTTCTGATTGTGCGATACCTCCCCCTCCTCCCTGCCTGGAAAGGCCAGATTATTTGCTTATGTCTTTAAGTGGGACTTTGAACTACACCTTTTCAGTCTCCAGCAGTAAGAGTGATCCAACCGATCCTACAGCAGCACTGAGGGCAGAACCCAAGTATTATAACTCCAGGGGTCTGTTGTAAAGGAACAGTGCTTTATTGCACAAAATAAAATAAATCCAGCTTGATGCCACACTGCTTGGGTCAGCATATCCCAAATGGCATGTCTTTCAGACTGCGGGAGGAAACTGGCAGAAACCCACGCAAACATGGGGAGAACATGCAAACTTCACACAGATAGTTACCCAAGCTGGGAATTGAACCCATGTCCCTGGCATTGTGAGGCAGCAGTGCTAACCACTGTGCCACTGTGCTGCTCTCATGCCAACATTATACCATTAATCAGCCCTATAATGGCACAATCAGTGACACCTTCCAATACACTGATAATGACTGGGATCGTATGATGGGAAGGCAACTGGTTAGATTACGTTTGCCCTTCATTAAGTGAACAGGACAATTTTCCACAGCATCGGATAGATGTTGGTATCATAATGGTACAGACCTCACTGGCTTTGGGAGATCCTGCGGTCGAGAAAGATGCTTTATAAATACAAGATTATCTTTGAATGGTGAAGATGCAGTGCTATAACTGTACTGTTAGTTTATGACTGCGTATGAGCATTAGAGAAAACAAGCGTTAAATTGTTTTACCCTGTGGACAAAGATTTCGTGAAGTAATTCATGTAATGTATCCAGAGGTTTGTTCTGTCTCGCAATCAGTGTTTATTGGTAGGTAAACTGAAGATGTCATAAAAACTGGGAGGAGGAAGTAGAGACAAAGGTGCCTGTCAACATAAAGCAGCCACAAGTGGCTGATAGTTCTCAGTATAGCTGACTGTCTGAGGTGACGGGTTACCTGGCTGTTTAAGTGATATCGATCCAAGCAATGGGGTGCCAGACTGCAAATATTTTGGTCCTAATTCTTTCCCTGCAATTAATTCAAGGTAGGGTTTTCCTCATCTACATTGATATTAAGCTTATAAATGTTTAATGCACGAAGGTATTTTTTGATGAATCCATGAACGAATTTAGGAGGCAGCCCGATATCCTAAGTTTGGAATGTGCTGTAAGTGGGGGGTTGAGGTGTGTAAAGTTTTTTTTATTAGTGTCACAAATCAGCTTACATTAACAATGCAATGAAATTACTGTGAAAATCCCATAGTTGCCACACTTCAGCGCCTGTTCGGGTACACTGAGGGAGAATTTAGCATGGCTAATGCACCTAATCAGCAAGTCTTTCAGACTGTGGGAGTAAACTGAAGCATTCGGAGGAAACCCACGCAGACACAGAGAGAACGTGCAGGCTCTGCACAGACAGTGACCCAAGCCGGGAATTGAATCTCTCGCATTGTGAGGCAGCTAACTACTTTGCCACCATACCACCCATGTACAGATGCAGTTAGCACAATGGTCAGCACTGCTACTTCACAGATCGTGGGTTCAATTCCTGGTTCAGGTCACTGTCTGTGTGGAGTTTGCATATTCTTCTTGTGTCTGCATGGGTTTCCTCTGGGTACTCCAGTTTCCTCTCACGGTCCAAAGATGTGCAGGTTAGGTTGATTGGCCATGCTAAGAAATTGCTCCTTAGTGGCCAGGGATGCGGAGGGATTAGTGGGTATGAAATGAGGGGTCGGGCCTGGGTGGGTTTGTGTTCAATGCAGACTCAATGGGCCTCTTTCTGCACTATAGGGTTCTGTGATTTGAAGCTAGATAGACACACAAGTGAGAGAAGAAGAGGGGGACATGTTGGTGGGGTTAATTGTTGTAGGCTGGGATGGGCTCACTGAAATCCAAACACTGATACTGTAAATTCTGCATTATTCAATATAGCATTGCAAAGATTGAAGCAATCCATTTTAGTCCTTTGCTACACACTTCATCATCAACCCAATAACTCCATTCCCATCCCCTGCCAGAGTCACTGGCTGACAATTCCTCATAACCTTAGCATCCTATTCAGATGAACTCTTGACCACCTCTCTTGTCCATCAGCGAGATCATCTCCTTCAGCTCTGTAATGTTACCCATTTCTGTGTCTGTTGTCTGTTCAGAATACTTGGCAACCGTCTTAGCAACTCAGGAGGGGCCATTCAGTCCATCTTGTTTATGCCGACCCAAAGACACCCTTTCTAATCATATCTCCCTGCACCCAGCCCATAACCCTGTCACTCACAACATTTAAGGTGCAGATCTAGGTACTTTTTAAATGAATTTAAAATCTCTGCTTCCATCACCAACTCGGGCAGCGAATTCCTGTCACCCACCACCCTCTGTGTCCAAAGTTTTATTTTGTGTCCACTCTAATCCTTCCACCACTTTATCTTGAACATATGACTCCTGGTTTTTGAACTCACCGCCAAAGGAGAGAGGTGCCTCTGTCCAGTCTATCTCTACCCATCACAATTCTGTACACTTTTATAAAATCACCCACTTCTCTGTTCTGAGGAAAACAACTCCAATTTGTACAATGTCCCCTCGCAGCGACAATTCTTCAGCCCTGGCAACGTTTTAGTAAATCTTCTCCGCACTTTCTCCACAGTAATTATGTGTTTCCTACAATGTGTCCAGAACTGCCCTCACCAGTATCTTATACAGTCCCACCATTATATCCTTATTTTTGTATTCTATATCTTTGCCATTTGCCTTCTTTACTGCCTTATCTACCTAAGTACTAACTTTAGGGCCCTGTGTACGAGTATGCCAAAATCTCTCACTTCATCCATCCCTCTCAGTGTATTCCCGCTTATTGTGTATCTTGCTGCTTGACTCCCTAAATGCATTACCCCTCAGTTATCAGAGTTGAACTCCATTTGCCATTTTCATTTGCCTTGTTTCATAGACACCATAGTAACCTTACAGTACAGAAGGAGGCCATTCAACCCATCAGGTCTGCACCGACAACAACTCTTCCCAGGCCCTACCCCCATAACCCATGTATTTACCCTCGCTAGTCCCCCTGACACTGAGGGACAATTTAGCATGACCAATCCACCAAATTCACGCATCTTTGGACTGTGGGAGGAAACCAGAGCATCCAGAGGAAACCCATACAGACATGGGGAGAATGTGCAGACTCCGCACAGACAGTGACCCAAGTCGGGAATTGAACCTGCATCCCTGGTGCTATGAGAAGCAACGCTAACCACTGTGCCACTATGCTGCCCAAATGTAATAATCCTTGCACTGCAGTATAAACAGCTCAACTCCATCAATCTCCTCTACTAAACTCTTTCAAACCCCGTTTCATTTGTCTTTCTGAATGGCTGACTACATCACTAACCAATATTGTACTCCCATTTGCTAGTCTAAATCTGACCCTTTGGTTCCTGTCCTCCTTTATTAAGGAGATAAGATGATAACCAGGACAGAGGCCACTGAGGAGGAAATTCTTTAAAAGTATTCAAAATTGATTAGGAGGAATAGACAATTGGTGCTGAAAGTTGCAAGGCACCAGGATCCAGATGAGATGCATCCAAAGATATTGAAGGAACTGAGGTGTCGACTATAATTTTCCAGTCTGTATTTCTCTAGATCACTTGCACCTCCTCTCATCCTGAAGGTAGGTCCAGTGGACTGGAGAATTGCAGATGCTTTGCCCTTGTTCAAAAAAAAGGTTGTCAGGATAAATACCGGCAGCACACACCAGTCAGTTTAACATCAGTAATGGCAAGTTTCTAGAATTATTGGAGTTAGATTAATAGTCACATAGAAGAAAAATATGAATTGATTAGAGAGAACTAGCATGGTTTTTGAAAGGGGAAATTCTGTTTAACTAATTTGCAGGAGTGTTTTTGAGGAGGTATCAGAAAGGGTCGATGAGGGTAATGCTGTTGATGTGCTGTACATAGACATTCAAAATTCATTTTAATGCAGTGCAACACATCAGACTTGTGAGAAAATTATAGTTCATGGAATAAGAGAGACTGCAGCAATATGGATACAATATTGGTTGAATAATAAGAAGCAGAGAGTCATGGTCAATGGATATTTCTGGGCTGGAGGAAGGTTTGTGGAGAAGTTCTCTAGGATCAGTATTGGGATCCTTGCTTTTCCTAATGTATATTAATGATCGAGATTTTGGCATCTGGGGGACAATTTCAAAGTTTGTAGATGACAAACAACTTAGAAGCATTGTAAACTGTGAGCAGGAGTGTAGAACTTCAAAAGGATATCAACATTGGTGGAGTTCAATGCAGCGAGGACTCGGTTTAATTCTGGCCTTGGGTGACTGTCATAGAGCTGTAGAGTCATAGAGGTTTACAACATGGAAACAAGCCCTTCGGCCCAACTTGTCCATACTGGTCCTTTCCTTAACCCTCAAGCTAGTCCAAATTGCCCATAATTGGCCCATTTCCGCTACACCCATCTTACCAATGTAACTGCTTTTTAAAAGACAAAATTGTACAAGCCTCTACTATTACATCTGGCAGCTTGTTCCAGATATTCATGACCCTCTGCGTGAAAAAATTGCCTCTCTGGACATTTTTGTATCTCTCCCCTCTCACCCTAAACCTCTAGATTCCCCTACCTTTGGGAAAAGATATTGACTATCTCATTGATCTATGCCCCTCATTATTTTATAGACTTCCATAAGATCACCCCTCCCCTTCTACATTCCAGAGAAAAAGTCTATCCAGCCTCTCCTTATTGTTCAAACCATCAGGTCCTAGTAATATCATAGAACATAGAACACTACAGCACAAACAGGCCCTTTGGCCCACAAGTTGCGCTGATCACATCTATACCTACCAAGCCACAGACCTATCTATAACCCCCTGTCCCATTAGTTCCCATATACTCATCCAGAAGTCTGGCCTCTTGCATTGAAATGAATGCAGTTTAATCCGGACTTCCCTTTCTCTTGCTTTTGCCTGATCTGTCTGGTACTAGGATTACTGCCATTTAGGATGAAACAGGGCAGAGTATGTTGGCATGCCTCCCTCTGCCCTGGTTCACCTGGCAGTACAGCAGTAGAGGACCAAAAGCAAAAGCGATCATAGGACGGATATCAGAGGCAGGTTCTTCACCCAAAGGGTGGTTCGGGAGTGGAATGCCCTGCCTGCAGCAGTTGTAGATGCGCCAGGTTTGGTGGCGTTTAAGAGGTTAGTTGATAAGTATGTGGAAGAGAAGGGAATGGTTTAGTTTGGAGGGGCATTGCTTTTTATAATGGTCGGCGCAACATCGAAGGCCGAAGGGCCTGTTCTGCACTGTAATGTTCTATGTTCTATGTTCTATGTACTGACACTGTCTTTACTACTTAATGTTCTCTCTTTAACTTAGTGCTGTCCTCAACCTTTTCCTCTGTCACCCTACTGCTTTGTGTCCCACCATCCTGCCAATCCACTTTAAAGCCTCCTGAGTAGCTGTGGCAAATCTCCCCGCCAGGATATTAGTCTGTTTGCCTGTGCAGAATCTGCATGCTCTCCCTGTGTCTGCGTGGGTCTCTGGTTTTCTCGCACAGTCCAAAGATGTGCAGGTTAGGTTGATTGGCCATGCTGAATTGTCCTTTAGTGTCAAGGGATTAGTGGGTAAAATACTTGGGGTTACGGGGATAGGCCCTGGATGGGAGTCGGTGCAGGCTCGACGGGCTGAATGGCCTGCATTGTAGAAATTCTATGATTAAGTGATTCTGTGAAGTGTGAGGTGATTCAGTCCATTCAGAATGTTGAACTTGTTAAAACAAGGAGTAATTGAGGGAAATAGCATAGTTACGTTTGCAAGATGAAAGGAATAGAAGGATATTTGGATATGGTTGGATGATGGGAGGAGGCTTGTGTGTGTAGCAGCTACATTGGCATGGGCTTGTTGGATGAAATGGTCATTTCCCATACTGCAGCCTTAAAGTCACCCTGTGTGGTGTGTAACAGAGAAACACTGACCAGACTGAAAGGTGGATCTAAATAGTGAGTGCCTTGACAAGGAGTCAGCTAGAGAGAGAATGAGAAAACACAGCACTTTCTACCCATTGTAAACAGAGGACTGAAAATGCTGTAACTGTCAACATTGAAACTGATGTTAATGCAACAAATTCATGGGACTATATAAGTGACTGGCCAATTTAAAAATGGGGTCTGTACCATGCTTTCGTTAGTTCAGTATGGTGTCCAGGCTAGTAGAGAACCAATGATTGCAATTTAAAATCACATCTGCAGATAAGCAATGGCATGGATGAAAAAAAGCCTTTTTTTATTCATTCATGGGACGTGGGTATCACTGGCCGGACCAGCATTTATTGTCCATTTCTAGTCGCCATTGAACAAGTGGCTTGCTAAACCATTTCAGATGGCAGTTCAGAGTCAACCACATGTAGGCCAGACCAGGTAAGGACAACAGATTTCCTTTCCTAAAGGACATTAATGAACCAGATGGGTTTCCCCAACAATTAACAATAGTTTCACAGCATCAGTAGATTCTTAATTCCAGATATTTTTTATTGAATTCAAATTCCATCATCTGCTGTGACGGGATTCAATTCCACGTTCCCAGAACATTGGTTGAGTTTCTGGATTAACAATCTTGTGATAAAACCACTAGACCATTGCCTCCCCATTCTTTAGAAGATAATTCCTTCTCCATATCCCATGTTTTCTTGTATCTCCACCTGCATCGCTTGGAAGATAAATCCAAACATAAGTTTCTCATTGAGGAGTTAGTTCTAGAATGTCTTCCCGAAATCTTTTTCGAATAGACCTTTGGCCCATTTTAGCAGCTGTCCTTCAGATTGACATTCCTGATTAGGAACAAGCTCAAGTTTCAGTAGGTGAAGGAGTCACTGCTGAGAATCTTTCTCCACAGGCTCCACAGAGAATCTGACTGAGAGGAAACAGGTTGGACAGAAGGAGAATGGCAACAATCAGCTGGGAGATGGAAAGGTGGGTTTATTTATTTGATTTGATTTGATTTATTTTTGCCACATGTATCAGTGTACTGTGAAAAGAGTTGCTTTGTGTGCCATATAAACAAAACATACTGTTCATAGAGAAGGAAAAGAGAGAGTGCAGAATGAAGTGTTATAATCATAGCTAAGGTACTCAGAAAGAATCAACTAAATGTGAGGTAAGTCTTTTGAAAACTCTGACAGCAGCAGGGAAGAAGCAGCTACTGAGTTGGTTGGTATGTGACCTCAGACTTTTGTATCTTTCTCCTGACAGAAAAAGACGGAAGGGAGAATGTCTGAGGTGCAGTCACACATATACACACACACTCACACACACACACATATAAACACACACACACATGCATACACACAAACACATATGCATGCATGCACATGCACAAGCACATTCATGCACACAAATACACACTAGAATACTCGCACACATGCACATACAGACACGCATGCGTACATGCGCATACACACAGACTTATGCATACACACGCACACACATACACACACACACATACACACACACACACACACACACACAGATGTGCACTCTCCTTGTATGAGTCTGGGCAAAGAGTGTTTTGTGTCCTCAACCAGCATCCCCTTGCATGTGTTCTACAATTGGGTCTTTAATTAATGATTAGGAATTAAGGCAAACCCTGCTGTTAGGGAGGGAATTCCAATATTTTCACTCAGTGAAGGAATGGTGATATATTTCCAAGTTAGTATGGCCAGTGGTTTGGAGGAGAACATCCAGATGGTGGTATTCCCATGTGTCTGCTGCCCGTGTCCTTCTAGACGTACAAGTCATGGGTTTGGAAGGTGCCTAAGAAAGTTCCTACTGGGCATTTTGTAGATGGTACAGATTGCTGCCACTGTATGTAGATGGCAGAGGGAGGGAGTGAATGTTTGTGGGAGGGATACCAATCAAGTGGTATCAAGTGCTTTCCTCTGGGCCTGGTGTGTTTCACACCTGAAGTTAGCTGCATCCCTCCCCTATACCTCTGCTGTGCTGATGGCATATTGATATGACAGGGTCTAACTGTCAAACCTTTCCCCTTATAGAGCTTTGCGGGGTCAGCTTTGCTTGCTTGCAGTGGAAGAACATTACCCAGCTCACCTTCTGATTCAGGTAAGTATCAGTGCATCCACTCTGAACGAGACAACACTGGGAAAGACTAGAGGATCTGGCCTTGTTCCTCATAGAGTAGAGAAAGTTTATAGGAGGTGCAGCAAATGATGAGGGGTTTCAGTCAGTTAAGTGAAGAAAAATTGTTTCCAGTTGATGTGTTACTATATTGATGTAATATCTTGATTTTATTTACTGCATAAGATGCAATCAATCATAGAAACATAAAAAAAGCAGGAGGAGGCCATTTGGCCCTTCCAGCCTACTACACCATTCATTGTGATTATGGCTGCTCATCCAACTCAATAGTCTGATCCTGCCTTCCTTCAATATCCTTTGATCCCCTTTACCTCATATCTAACTGCCTGTTAAAAACATATGACATTTTGGCTTCAACTACTTTCTGTGGCAGCAAATTCCACAGGATGTCCAATTTTTGGGTGAAGAAATATCTCCTCATCTCTGTCCTAAGTGTTCTACCCTGCATCCTCAGACTATGACCCCTGGCTTTGGACTCCCCTGCCATCAGGAACATCCATCTGCCCTGTGTAGTCCTGTTAGAAATTTATAGGTTTCTATGAAATCCCACCCCATTCCCCCCTTCATTTTTCTGAACTCCAGTGAATATAATTCTAACTGGATCAAATACAATCCTAATGTAGTTGTTCATAAGGGATTGGGTAAACTTGCAGTGCATTTATTTATTAAGATTAAACATGTCAGACATTTAAAGTTTATTATTAGTCACAAGTAGTGTAACAACTCCATAGAGACGGAAGTCCCGTCACCAAGTTACTTTATTTACACCGTACATCTGTAGATAACAGTTCTCCAGTTGTTCCCTGCTGAAATGCAGACTGGGAGTCTGATACATCTGCTTTAAATAGGGAGCATGAGGCTCTCTGATTTAATCATCAATTAAGACTCATCAGCTATTTATTTTCATACCAACCAAATCAACAAACTCAAATTAACATAGGGACAAAGTGAAAGAGGCAGCTCCCCAAAAGGAGGGGGAAGATTCATCTGATACTTCATACTGTAGCAAGCCAATCTCATTAGCCTGGCTGAAGTCAACACAAGTAGGTTTACATTAACACTGCAATGAAGTTACTGTGGAGGGATTTGCGTGGTAAATATGTGGAGTTATGGAGATAGGGCCCGGGTGGGATAGTTGATAGTACAGACTGGATGGGCTAAGTGGCCTTCTTCTACACCGTAGAGATTCTATGAGAAGTACAGGACAGGCTGTTGCTCCCAGACTCTCAATTGTTGCATACAACTCATTGTTTTTGGTCCTCTACTGCTGTACTGCCAGGTGAACCAGGGCAGAGGGAGGCATGCCAACATACTCTGCCCTGTTTCATCCTAAATGGCAGTTCTGATCTTATGTATAATCAATAGACATCAGTATTAATAAGGATATGTGCTCTGAACACCCACTGACAGTGTCCTACTGTGTAATTCTAGTCACTCACTATAAGAAAGACGTGGAAGCATTGGACAAAGTGCAGAGGAGATTTACCAGGATGCTGCCTGGTTTGGAGTGTAGATCTTATGAAGAAAGGTTGAGGGAGCTGGGGCTTTTCTCTTTAGAGTAGAGGAGGATGAGAGGCGACTTAATAGAGGTTTTAAGATGATGAGGGGTATAGATAGAGTGGACATGTAGAGACTATTTCCTCAGGTGGATGTAGCTGTTACTAGGGGGCATTACTATAAGGTTCATGGTGGGAGATATAGGAGGGATGTCCGAGGTAGATTCTTCACTCAGAGAGTTGTTGGGGTGTGGAATGTACTTCCTGCTGTGATAGAGGAGTCAGACACTTTAGGAACTTTCAAGCAATTATTGGATAGGCACATGGAGCAGATCAGAATGATAGGGAATGGGATAGCTTGATCTTGGATTCGGACTTAACACGACATAACATCCAGGGCTGAAGGATTTGTATCGTGCTGTACTGTTTCATGTTTCTATGATTCTATGCTGTGGGGATTAGTCTCATTGCTGTCCAGCAATTTTAATGTATGTAACCCAACCCTCTCCAATTTCCATCTGCCAATCCATTCTAAAATCCACCCTGTATGTGTAGGAGCTCTCCCTAATCTTTATTAGCTGCAAACTTGTACATTAAGATGTGATAGGGCCAGAGTTTTACCTTTGCTTTTGTTACTGTCTGCAGTGCATGCTTTAATACCATCACAGATCAAGGTGCTGGCGATGATGGGAGATTCACTAACTGTGAGTAACATTACTTGATTAAAGCTGGCTGGAAACTAGTCTTATTATTTCTGTGTGATGTGTTGACTAACCATAAGATACTCACTGGCTCTTCACTTGTAGGTGGAGTCTACACAGCACAGCGGACATTTAGCAAGGTAATGGTTATATTTTCTTCCTGAAAATTAGTGTTTCACTTCAGATGTGATTATATTGACACACTAGGAAACTTTTTATCAAAACAAATTTTATTTAACAATACAGTTTAACTCTAACAAATGAATCAATTTAACATTTGAAATTTGAACAACACTTAAACATGACAAGATTCAATTCTGTAACTGCTAACTTATCTCTATTAGTTCCAATTCAAGCAATATTCCTCTTATAGACTTAAACTCCTCTTCAAAATCAGTTGTCATAAACCCAGGCTTATGTGCTTTTATTTGCCAGCATTTTTTGACCAGCTCTAGAAAGAAAAAGATAGAGAGACTTTTGATAGCCCCAAACAGCAACCTCCAGAGTGAGAGAGACAGAAAGACACCTCTTGCTTTTTTCAGAATTAGGCAGTAACTGACTGTTTTAAACATTACCTCTCCTGCAAGCTTAGCTCCGCCCATTAACACATGACTCTCTACATCAATCAACCAAGTAAAAACATTATTCTGAACCCCCAAGGGAGACCAAAGTAAATAAAATGCATTAACTCAGTTTAAACAACACATCTTAGCTAAAATCAATTATTATCCTACATTCTCGACATTTGAGCTGCCTGTTGTCCAGACAACTTGGCAACATATAAAAAAGAGCTGACTTTTAAACATACCCCTTTCAAAAAACATGATATAAATACATTTCCTAAATGCACGGTATCATCACACAAGTATGCTACAAATTGAGCAATGATTGACACAAGCCACTATAATAAATGGTGGCTCCGCCAGTCTTTTCCTAAGGTTTGTATACAATAGAGTTTAGAAGAGTAGGAAGTGTATTGATTGAAACCTTTAAATCCTTTAAGAGATCTTGACACGGGGTATTGAGAGGGTATTTCCTCTTGCCAGAGAATCTAGAAATCGGGATCACTGTTTAAAAATAAAGGGTCGCTCACTTAAGACGAAAATAAAGCGAATTTTTTTCTCTCAGAGGGCAGTGAGTCTTTGGAACACTGTCTACTGACATTGTAATAGCAATGGGTCCCAAACCAATTGGGACTAGCTGGGAGAGCATCAAGGTCAACATGAACTGGTTGGGCCAAAGGGCCTGTTTCCACACTGTATTGCTCTAGAACATAGAACATTACAGTGCAGTACGGGCCTTTCAGCCCTCGATGTTGTGCCGACCAGTGGAACCAATCTAATGATTCTCTAACCTAAACTATTCCGATGTTATCCATATGCCTATCCAATGACATTTGAATGCCCTTAAAGTTGACAAGTCCACAACTGCTGCAGGCAGGGCATTCCACGCCCTTACTACCCTCTGAGAACCTACCTCTGACATCCATCCTATAATTATCACCCCTCAATTTAAAGCTATGTCTCCTTGTGTTAGCCATTACTGTATGGGTCTATAAATCTCTTTCTCAAAAGGCAGTGGATGCCGAGTCTTTGAATATTTTTAAATAGATTCTTGATTAACAAGGAGGCGAAAGGTTTTTGGGGTAGATGGGAGTGTGGGCTAAAAGAAAGAATCAGATCAGCCATGATCTTATTCAATGGTGAAACAGGCCTCTTCCTGCTCCAAACATATAGAACCATAGAAAATTACAGCTCAGAAACAGGCCTTTGGCCCTTCTTGTCTGGGCCAAATGATTTTTTGCCTAGTCCCACTGACCCACAGTTGGACCATATCCCTCCACACCCCTCTCATCCATGAACCCATCCAAGTTTATCTTAAATGTAAAAAGTGACCCAGCATTTACCTCTTTATCCAGCAGCTCATTCCACACTGCCACCACTTTCTACATGAAGAATTCCACCCACCCAATATTCCCTTTAAACTTCTTTCCTTTCACCCTTAACCCATGTTCTCTAATTTTTTTCTCTCCTAGCCTCAGAAGAAAAAGCTTACTTGCACTCACTCTATCTACACCCAACAATATCTTATACGCCTCTATCAAATCTCCCCTCATTCTTCATATATTCATATATTTGTATGTAAATGGTCTTCTATTGGCTGGTAATTCTGGGGCTGCTCAATCTTAGACTCCCAACCAGCAGGCAGATACTCCTTCCACTGGACATGACTGGGGAATGTACATGGTACTCCATGTACAATCAACTCCTTAGCCAGCATCCTGGAAGGACCTGAAGCTGGAACTCTTGGTTCCAACTTGGATAAAATCCTTGTGTTCTTCATTTTCTATGTTTTATTTTACCTCAAACCCAAGATCCATAAAGATCCCAAACCTGCCACACGTCTGGTCGCAACCCTCCCAGATACTGGCTCTGGTATCTCTAGATGTGTTTAATTCCATGTAGGTGGAGGGTATTAATAAGAGTTCGACTTGAGTAGATATAAAGAGACACTGAGTGAAACTGCGGTTTAGTTAGGAGGCATGTGCTTGCAATCTTTCACTCTGCAATTAAGTATAAGAATGTACAAAAAGGGATTTGAGTACCATTCTTCACTAAGTGGTGTTCTGGAGTAAAACAGGGATTTTTAAAAAAATCATTCGTGGGACATGGGCGTCACTGGCTGCCAGCATTTATTGTCCATTTGGAGGTCAGTTGAGAGTCAACCACATTGTTATGGCTTTGGAGTCACATGTAGGCCAGACCAGGTAAGGACGGCAGATTTCCTTCCCTTCCTAAAGGGACGAGATGGGTGTTGCCGACATTCGTTACATGGACATTAGTAAATTCTTAACTCCGGATATTTTTTATTGAATTCAAATTCCACCATCTGCCATGGCAGGATTCAAACCTGGATTCCCGAGAACACTGGCTGAGTTTCTGATTCAATAGTCTAGCAATAATACCACTACGCACAAGCCCTCCAACTATCAACCTCCCCCGCCCCTCATATGTGTGAAAACTATTTCACAGAGCCAGTAAAGACCCAGTGATTATCATCATGTTTTCTGTACAGTTCTATGATGGTAACGTAATTCTCTTTTGTTTGTTTACTGACTGCAGCGTTGATGAACATTCAGGTACCCAGATGCCAGGTTCCTTACCAGGTACGTGTAACAGGTGGAATACATGGTTTTCAATTATAAACATGGAGTATGAATCTGGATCTGTTGGCTATGCTCTTGTCTTTGGCTGTGGTTAAGTTCTGGACCATAGTTTATCCTCCCCGCTGAGATGGATTTTCCACTGCAGCACTTGAAGGATGGGATGCGTTACTGGCTAGGCCGGCATTTATTGCCCATCCCTAATTGCCCCTTGATCTGAGTGGCTTGCTGAGCTATCTCAGAGGGCAGTTGAGAATCAACCACATTTCTGTAGCTCTGGAGTCACAAGTAGAGCAGACCAGGCAAGGATTGCAGATTTCTTTCCCTAAAGGAACCAGATGGGTTTTTTTTTCTTCCCCGACAATTGACAGTGGTTTTATTGTCATCATTAGACTTTTAATTGCAATTTTTGTATTGAATTCAAATTTCACCAAATGCCCTGGCGGGATTCGAACCCAGAACATTACCCTGGGTCTCTGGATCACAAGTTCAGCGACAATATGGCTGTGCCATTGCCTCACCTTGAATCTTCAGAGATAGCATCCTTGAGGGAAAATCTTAAATTGAAATCTTCTCCAACTGTTCCGTAAATGTTCAAAGATCCCATGGCACAAGTTGAGAAAATCTGGTGAGTTCTCCTGGCCAGAATCCAGCCCTCACTGAGGGGCAGATTAATTGGGCATTCACCTGTTAGCAGTGGGATACCGCTGGTGTACAATTGTTTGGGATGTTAGTTAAACACTAGATTAAGCTCTGGATTTTTGGATCAATTGTTATGCCAATGGCATTGGGGCAGGTTTGCCTGCCGGAGTAGGTGAAATATTGGCTCCAGCACATCTTTCTGGCCTCAGGGATACAAACAAATTGTCTAGTTGGACCAATGAGCAGTACAGGCTTGGAGGGCCAAAGGGCCTGTTTCCTGTGCTGTACTGTTCTTCGTGCTTTGTTAGAAGCCTGTCATAGTATCATATGTAGAGATGCCGGCATTGGTCTGGGGTAAACTCAGTAAAGTTTTACAACACCAATTTTAAATCAAACCAATTTATTTGATAGTAAATCAGCGAGCTTTTGACCTTTTCGTCTTCGTCAGGCAAATGCAGTGTTTTGCAAATACACTGCATTTGCCTGACGAAGACGAAAAGGTCGAAAGCTCGCTGATTTACTATCAAGTAAATTGGTTGGATTTAAAATTGGTGTTGTAAAACTTTACGTAATATCATATGGCCAATGGCCTCTTTGTCAGCTGTGTAAAAATTAATAAAAAACCTCAGTCTTGCAAAAGTGATCACCCTGAGTTTGACAGCATCTATCTTTTGACTCTTTAAATCTTAACTGCTTCTTGTTACATTCTTAATGACGGTTGCTATGGCACAAGTAGAATAGCAATGTGATGATGATGAGGTGATTGTTTTTGTTAAGTGACATGGTATTTTTTATTTATTCGTTTTATGGGATGTGGGCATTATTGGCTGGATCCAGTATTTATTGCCCATCCCTCATTGCCTTCCATTTCAGAGGACATTGCTGTGACTCTGGAGTCACATGTAGGCCAGACCAGGTAAGGATAGCAGATTCCCTTCACTAAAGGGCATTAGGGAACCAGATGGGTGTTTCTAACAATCGACAATGGTTTCATGGTCATCATTAGATTCTTTAATTCCAGATTTTTACTGAATTCAAATGCCACCATCTGCTGTAATGGGATTTGAACCCAGAGCATTATCCTGGGTTTCTGGATTCTAGCCTAGTGACGATATCACTATGTCACCACCTCCCTTAGAATGAGTGATAAATATTGGCCAGGAGATCAGGGAGAGTTTCTTTGTTGTCATGGAAACTCTTTGCATCGACCTAAAGGTCAGCTGGGGCCTTAGGCAGACAGAACATCAGGTTAGCACCCTCTGTGTTAGCCTTGCTTTTGTCCTCAAGTCTCCAAAGTGGAACGTGCAGCCATAAGATTTTGATTTAAGATTTTAAGTGAGCCCCAATTAGCATCCTGAAGGTGTTAAACTTCGAAAGAAAATGGTGCTGGTGACATACCAGGAGGCTGCTGAACCAGAAAACATCGCCTGTATTTAAATATCGTGAAATATTTCAATGTGATAGCAGGATAAGTGAGTGTTATCATATCAATAATATGAATGTTACCATATTAGCAGAAAGGATTACAATTAACACCTCCGCCCATATGTTTAACCCACAGATATTTTTAAATTGTTTAATCCTGACCTGATTGGATACTCCCCGAGCAATGGAAAACATGACAGTTCCTTCGATCAGTCTGCTTTGAGAGCGAAAGCTGAGTAGGTTCACTCTTTCTATTTGAGATAATCTCACTTTAACCTCTCTTATCTCTAAGAAATATGTGGGCGGCGCGGTGGCACTGTGGTTAGCACTGCTGCCTTGCAATACCAAGCTTGATTCCAGATTGGATCACTGTCTGTGTGGAGTTTGCACATTGTCCGTGTGGATTTCTTCCAGATGCTCCAGTTTCCTCTCTCAGTTCGAAAGATGTACTCATTAGGTGTATTGGTCATGCTAAATTCTCCCTCAGCGTGCCCAAACAGGTGCCGGATTGTGGTACCTAGGGGATTTTCACAGCAACTTCATTGCAGCATTAATATATGTCTACTGATGACACTAATAAATAAACTAAGTTTAATTGGAATGAGCAATGAAAATCTATGTTTCCTCCCTTCACTGAATAGTTAGCTGTGAATTGAGGGTAATGTGCTGTCAAGATGCCAGGAATTCCAAACATAATTTTTCTGCCAGTTTTCTCCCCTTCCAGCAGAGAGGCTGGAAAGGTACAGAAAGGTGTGAAAGAGCAGATATGCGGATTTTTATAGGATTATTGCAAGCAGATGAAGCTGTGAATGGGAATCTGGGTGTGTCCATTAGTCTCCGCGAATGGCCATAAATGAGGAGAGGGGTATGTGCAGCAGGATGCAGTACTGTTGTATCGCCAGCCCTGATACATGCAGTTCTCACTCAGTGGCTGAATATTATGTGCACCAGTCGCTATTAGGTGCAGCAGGCGGTAAAGAAGACAAATGGTATGTTGGCCTTCATAGTGAGAGGATTTGAGTACAGGAGCAAGAATGTCTTTTCTGCAATTAGACACGGCCTTAGTGAGGCCACAGTTAGAATATTTGATTTCCTTATCTGAGGGAGGATGTTTTTGCTCGAGAGGCAATGGAGCGAATCTTTACTAGACTGATACTTGGAATGGCAGGACACTCATATGAAGGAAGATTGAGTCGGTTAGGATTATATTAGCTGGAATTCAAAAGAATGAACGGGAATCTCACAGAAACTTATAAAATTTGAACAGGACTAGGTAGGATAGGATGTTTCTGATGGTGAAGGAGTCCTTAATAAGTGATCACAGTCTGAGGATAAGGGATGGACCATTTAGAACAGAGGTGGGGAGAAATTTTCACCCAGAGAGTTGTATACCTGTGGAATTTGCTATCACAATAAATAGTCGAGGCCAAAACCTTGTATATTTTCAAGAAGTTGTGAGATAGAGCTCTTGGGGTAAAGGGGATCAAAGGATATGGGAGGAAAGTGGGATCAGGCTATTGAGTTGGATGATCAGCTATGATTATGATGAATGGTGGAGCAGGACGGGAGGGTTGAATGGGCTTCTCTCGCTCCTGTTTTCTATGTTTCTATGATTGGATAGCTGTGTGATTGAAAGGTGAAGTATTCTACACCCTACAGCGGATCCCTGACCTAGATGTATTGATCTACAAAATCACTCAAACTAGGAAATTTCCCGGCTGTGACATCAAGAACATAAATTCGTCCAAAGAAACCAAAATTGGCTAGCAACATTGCAAAATATGAGAAATAATCATGGACTGCAGTACTGTCCCATTGCCAGTCCTGATTACATGCAGTTCCCATTTTGTGGCCAAACGTTATTTCATGGATTAATTAATTGATGTTTCATTTCAGTGAATTACCAGGACAGGCTCAAAAACTGGTGGCCAGTTTGAAAAGTAGCACGGTAAGTGACCATAGATGTTTCCTTATGGGGTCAGGGTAATTAGCATTCATGGGAAATTCCTCTACCTGTTATTTTAGCCCACACTGTGTTCCAGTTAATCATCGATAACTCAGTGTCAAAACGGGCTGGTTGATCCATCTGGTTCTGAGCTGATTATTAATGTCCAGTGGTATCATTACACAGTTGGGTTTTTTTTTAGATTGTTGAATTATAAAATGCTGCAGCACAAAGATAAGCCATTCAACCTATCACACTTTTGGTAAAGTTATAACTTGACTGTACCCACTAAATCATAGTGCTCATTTGGAAAGCGAGTACGGACATGATTGGCTGAATGGCCTCTTTTTGTATCGTAATATTTCTATGAAATCACCCTGCAGTCACATAACATTTTCAAAGTAGCAAGACATTGCAAAGCGCTTCACAACATCTTCAAAGCACATAAATCACGCAAAACTAATATCAGTCACAGTAGAAAATTGAGAGATCCTATGTGTGCATAAGTCTGTTTGCTCCAGTCTATGCAAAGACCTCATTTCTGCCTCTTCAACTAACTCTACTAAGCTTAACAATTGACTGCTAATTTTATGACATGTAGAATCAGATGGATAAAGGTTAGCTAAAAATTAACTGCATTCCTGAAGGGTACACAATGCAGGCAAACCAAGATTTTCATGATAGCAGCTGCGAGGATTATTTTTCTGAAAACGGCCGTGTAAAAACATTTCTGATAACAAGATAAGCGTTGATATATAGTTTGGATTTTAGATGTGTGCGTTTCAGCTCATTTTCGAGATCCGTTCAGTGAGTTCAAGTTCAATACAGGGATTTGCAGTAGAAGCCAGTCTCCAAGTTCATTTTTTTTTCCTTTTCTCTTTTGTGATGTTAATCATTTTTTTAAACATCTACTCAAAACGATTTTAAAACTCATATGGGTGCTGTCCCCTCATCTGTTCTCCAAATGAATGGACCCAACAAGAATGTTAGCATAGGGGATCAAAAGGGATAGAATTTGAGGAGTGTCTTTGAGGGAGGAAAGATGAAAACAAGGAGATTTATTGAGGGAATTCCAGTGGTTTTGGGTCTAGGCCCTTGAAGGCACGGCTGCCAAAGTAGTGTCAAATCTCAGGAAGAAGGCCTAAAGAAAACCTTTCTCCATCATTTACATGGGCAAATTACGCAGATATTTTTGATTCTTTCTGCAGTTTACAGCTGGAATATGCTTTGCAAGTTTGTACGTGCAGCTCAATTAATATTCCATGGCATGGTGGCACAGTGGTTAGCACTGCCAACTCACTGCGCCAGGGACCTGGGGTCGATTCCCAGCTTGGGTCACTGTCAGTGTGGAGTTTGCATATTCTCCCTGTGCCTGACTGGGATTCCTCTGAGTGCTCTTGCTTCCTCCCACAGTCCAAAGATGTGCAGGTCAGATGGATTGGCTATGCTAAATATTCCCTCAGTTTCCAAACAGGTACAGGTTAGGGGGATTAGTCGGGTAAATGCACGAGGTCACAGGGAGAGGGCAGGGGCGATAGGGCCTGGGTAAGAGAGTCAGTGCAGACTCGATGGGCTGAACGGCCTCTTACTGCACTGTCGGGATTCGATGTTGCGCAGATTAGATTCTAAAATTTGCTTGTGTCAAATTAAAAGTTGTGTGAATTAATTGTTGTTTGTTTTACTGCAGCTTATCGACTTTCAGAAGGACTGGAAGCTGATCACTGTCCAGCTCGGCATTGCCGATATATGCGCCTACTGCACAAGTCAGGTACCCAGCAGGCTAAAAGTTTAATTCTCATTAAGTAGTCATTTGTTTTATGTGTATTCAACATAGCTTTTGTGTTTGTGAATCAAGACAGCAGATTCAATCACAGGCAATGAGCCAGACTTGGTTAATAATCAAACAACAAGCAAACATTTATCTAACAGTGATCATAATACGCAGCCAAATAAATCTCTGGTTCATCCAGGCCTGGCACACAGTGTACAATTCTGTACAAATCCTGCCATTGAAAGGCTTTGGAAGGAGTGAATTCACTCGAATGCTACCAGACAGGAAGGCGGTGATGTTAGTGATATTGTCACTGGACCAGTAATCCAGAGACCCAGAGTAATGCTCTGAGGGATCGCATCCCACCACAGCAGATGGTGAAATTTGAATTCAATAAAAAGCTAGCATTAAAAGTCTCATGGTGGTCTTGAAGCCACGATTGATTGTCGTAAAAACCCACCTGGTTCACTAATGAGGTGACACGGTGGCCCAGTGGTTAGCACTGCTGCCTCTCAGTGCCAGGAACCTGGGTTTGACTCCCAGCTTGGGTCACTGTCTAGGTGGAGTTTGCACATTCTCCTCATGCATACGTGGGGTTCCTCCAGGTGTTCTGGTTTCCTCCCACAGTCTGAAAGATGTGAGGGTTTCCTCCGGGTGCTCCGGTTTCCTCCCACAGACCAAACTTGTGTGGGTTAAGTTGATTAGCCATGCTAAATTGCACCTTGGTGCCAGGGAGATTAACAGGGTAAATACATGGGATAGGGCCTGGATGGAATTGTGGTCAATGCAGGCTTGATAGGCTGAATAGTCTCCTTCTGCACTGTGGGGATTCTATGATTCTAAGCTAGGGGAGACTAGATAAAACCTTTCTGCTGGTAGCCACTCTAGGGTAAGGGGACAATCTTAAAATCAGAGCTAAACATATCAGGAGAGAAGTTAGAAAACATTTCCTCAGACCAAGGCCTGTAGAAGAGTGTAAATTTCTCTCACAATAAGCAGAAGATGCTAGCTCAATCAATAATTTTCTGTCCAAAATTGAGAGATTTTTGCTCGTCAAATATATTAAGAGATGTGGAATGTGGAGGGGCGGATGGAAATTACAACACAGATGAGCTGTGACCTCACTAAATCATAGAATCATAGAATCCTTACTGTGCAGAACATAGAACATAGAACATTACAGCACAGAACAGGCCCTTCGGCCTTCGATGTTGCGCCGACCAATATAAAAAGCAATGCCCCTCCAAACTAAACCATTCCCTTCTCTTCCATATACTTATCAACTAACCTCTTAAACGCCACCAAACTTGGCGCATCTACAACTGCTGCAGGCAGGGCATTCCACTCCCGAACCACCCTTTGGGTAAAGAACCTGCCTCTGATATCCGTCCTATAACTATCACCCCTTAATTTAAAGCTGTGTCCCCTCGTGCTAGCTTTTTCCATCCTAGGAAAAAGGCTATCACTGTCCACCCTATCTAAACCTCTAATCATCTTGTATGTTTCCATTAGGTCCCCTCTTAGCCACCTCCTTTCTAACGAAAACAACCTCAAATCCCTCAGCCTCTCTTCATAAGACCTGCAAAGGAGAAGAGAGACCATTCAGCCCATTGAGTCCGCTCTGACCACAATCCCACCCAGATCCTATCCCCACAACCCCATGCATCCAGCCTAGTTAGACCTGCTGACACTAAGGGGCAATCTAGCATGGTCTATCCACACATTCTGCACATGGGGAGAATGGGGAAACTTTACTGGTGAAACTGGCCCGGTGAGTCAATCTAACCTGTTCTTTGATTTTTATGTATTTCTTGACTGAGCTGGTGTTCAGTTACAGATGCTTGAGGGCAAAGTTTGCCACTGGGTTATTGTGCCTCTTCCAAGAAACCTTCGAAGAGGAAGTGTTGAGGGGGTGGGTGTTGAGGTGGGATGGCAAGTTCAAAGTCTGTTTGCTCAACTAGGTGGGCAAATGAATCACTAATTCCGTTTCTCGGAAGTATTGCTGTTATTCCAACAGACTGAGCAAAATTCTCACTTTTTTATCAGTAGCAAATCAAAGGTGGCGTGATTGCTGAATTATAAAGGGACTAGATAACTTTGGTCTTGGCAGCCATTCAGCTTTTTCAGAACTGCAGAAGATTAAAGTTTATTCTTTAGTGTCACAAGTCAGCTTACATTAACACTGCAATGAAGTTACTGTGAAAATCCCCTAGTTGCCATGCTCCGGCACAGTGAGGGAGAATTCAGCATGGCCGATGCACTTAATCTGCACGTCTTTCAGACTGTGGGAGTAAACCAGAGCATCCAGAGGAAACCCACACAGACACAGGGAGAACATGTAAATTTCACACAGACAGTGACCGAAGCCAAGAATCGAACCCTGCCGGGTCCCTGGCGCTGTGAGGCAGCAGTGCTAACCACTATGCCACTGTGCCGCCCCAGAAGCAAAGGATAGATTGGGGGTGGTAAATTGAAACTGATCTCCAGAAGCAAGAGAGTGAAAGTGGTTCATGTATAGAATGAGATGGCGAAATGGGCAGGAAATTGGAGTTGAGGCTTAAGATCAGCCACGATCATGTTAACTGGTAGAGCTCTTTCGATGGGCCAAGTGGTCTTCTCACACTTTTATTCATTGTGCTCTTATATAATGTAAAAGGATTCCGAAATCATAACAAAACATTAGCTTAGAACAAATGTGTTTAGAACAAAAATTCAAAAACATCATGGAAGGGGCATTGCACACGGAGTGTTTAAAGTGTTTCTCTCTCTTTATCTGCTGATCTAGAAATATTACTCACCAGAAAATGTTACACTCAGAATAAAAGAGGCTCTGGATGTATTGCAACGAGAGGTAAGCATGGCATGGCTTTGTCATTGTCGTTACAGGAACTGACATCAATAGCTAATAATTTGCTCATGTCACCTCAGACATGAATGAAGCTCTGAGTCATAGAGTCCCATACAGAGCAGAAGGAGGCCTTTCAGCCCCTTGAGCCTGCACTGACTCTCTGACAGAACATCTTACCCAGGTCCTATCCCCATAGTGCCACATATTTAACCCAATAATCCAAATAAACTACACATCTTTGAACTCGCACATCCCAGACATTCTCTCTTCCATGTTCTTCCGTCAGGAAAAAGATACAAAAGTCTGAAGTCACGTACCAACTGACTCAAGAACAGCTTCTCCCCTGTTGCTGTCAGACTTTTGAATGAACCTACCTCACACTAAGTTGATCTTTCTCTTCACTTTAGCTATGACTGTAACACTACATTCTGCACTCCTTTCCTTCTTTAAGAATGGTTTGCTTTGTCTGTGTAGTGTGCAAGAAACAATACTTTTTACTGTATGTTAATACACGTGACAATAATGAATCAAATTAATTCATAGAATCTCTACAATGGAGGAGACCATAGAACATAGAACATAGAACATTACAGCACAGAACAGGCCCTTCGGCCTTCGATGTTGTGCCGACCAATATAAAAAGCAATGCCCCTCCAAACTAAACCATTCCCTTCTCTTCCATATACTTATCAACTAACCTCTTAAACGCCACCAAACTTGGCGCATCTACAACTGCTGCAGGCAGGGCATTCCACTCCCGAACCACCCTTTGGGTAAAGAACCTGCCTCTGATATCCGTCCTATAACTATCACCCCTTAATTTAAAGCTGTGTCCCCTCGTGCTAGCTTTCTCCATCCTAGGAAAAAGGCTATCACTGTCCACCCTATCTAAACCTCTAATCATCTTATATGTTTCGATCAGGTCCCCTCTTAGCCTCCTCCTTTCTAACGAAAACAACCTCAAATCCCTCAGCCTCTCTTCATAAGACCTGCCCTCCATACCAGGCAACATCCTGGTAAACCTCCTCTGTACCCTCTCCAATGCCTCCACATCTTTCTTATAATGTGGGGACCAGAACTGCACACAATACTCCAAGTGCGGCCACACTAGAGTTTTGTACAGTTAGACAACATTCAGCGTAGGACAGAGAGAGCACCATTTAACCACTGCCGAAGTGATTTTCTGGCTTTATAGTCACTGCATAAGCTAAAAAAGAACAGGATTAGACAATTCACTCCTTTAAAACCTGCTCTGCTCCTCAGTTAGTTCCAGGTGAAATGTACCTGAGCTCCATTTATTCCTTGATCCATTTCCCTTGGACCCCTGAATAAGAACATAGCCGTGATTGCACTGAGTAACCTGTGCTCCCCGCAGGTCCCGCGAGCCTTGGTAAATCTTGTGGAGATGCCGAGTATTAACATCCTGCACCCGCTCGCTGACAGGGACACTGAACTGAGGTAAAAATGTTCACATTAACCTCTCTTCATCAGTTTATACAGAGAGCCTGAGGCTTTGTAAAGACATATTTGTGATTGTTTCTGTTTAGGGACCGGTGTCAGTGTTTGGTCAAACATGAATCAGCAGACATGTCTGTGGACTACCAGGTACGTAACTTATCATCTCATATTTGCCCAGCATAACTTCAGTTGTTTTGAAGGAATTATACACGTATTTGCAGGTATAAAATGGTACAACAGTGGTATGGTGGCACAGTGGTGAGCACTGCAGTCTCACAGCACCAGGGACCCAGCTTCCATTCTGACCTCAGGTCACTGTCTGTGTGCACGTTCTCCCATTGCCTGCATGGGTTTCCTCCGGGTACTCCAGTTTCTTCCCACACTTCAAAAATGTGTCAGTTAGGTTGATTGCTCATGCTAAGTTGACTCTACTATCAGGGGGATCAGCCGGGTAAATATGTGGGGTTATGGGGATAGGGCCTGGGTGGATTATGTTGGTGCAGGCTCAATGGGCCAAATGGCCTCCTTCTGCACTGTAGTGATTCTGTGATTCTGTAGAGGGTAGAAAATTAAATATACACATTAGTGCACTCACACATTAAGAGTCCTGTGTATTTGGATCTGTTTAAATATTTATTCAATCTTTTCTTGCTAAGGTGAGCAATTATAAAGTGGGAAATTAAATTACCCAGGCTTAATTACATTTCAGAGACCCTTGTTGGAACATATCTGTACACATAGACATATGTGCATGTGTCTGCTTGTTTGTGTGTGCACACTTGTGTTGCAGTGTGCATATGCATGCAAGTATATGTATAAGCATGTATACTTGCATATGCATTTGTCTATCTGTGAATGCGTGTGTGCATTAGCGGGCAACTTTACGCCTGTATTCATCCACAGCGAGAACGGAGACATGGGCTCAAATCCCTCGAGAGTCGAGAAGTGAGATTCTCGCTGACATGGATGGTACGGTGGCACAGTGGTTAGCACTGCTGCCTTGCAGCACCAGGGTCCTGGGTTCAAATACCAGCTTGGGTCATTGCCTGTGTGGAGTTTGTACATTTCCCCCTGTGCCTGCAT
Organism: Sphyrna mokarran; assembly: GCA_024679065.1. Taxonomy (NCBI): domain Eukaryota; kingdom Metazoa; phylum Chordata; class Chondrichthyes; order Carcharhiniformes; family Carcharhinidae; genus Sphyrna; species Sphyrna mokarran. The sequence continues at coordinate 19,252,603 of JAGIQG010000005.1, forward strand.
GGGTTTCCTCCGGGTGTTCCGGTTTCCTTTCGCAATCCGAAAGACATGCTGGTTAAATAATTGGCCATGCTAAATTCTCCCTCAGTGTACCCGAAGAGGCTTAGGAGTGTGGCAACTGGGGGATTTTCACAGTAACTTCACTGCAGTTTTAATATAAATCTACTTGTGACACTAATAAATGAACTTAAAACTGATGTAACGGACAGCAACAGACTCAAGTGGGACTGGACAGCAGCACGTGACGCAGAGAATAATTTAAAGGAGGTTCTTTTAAAAAATAAGCAGCGATTCTGACCTTCCTGCTGTGTTTGCCTCTGTAGAAGCTCCTTGAGGCACTGGTCTATTCTGGAATCTATGACCGGAGCAATGACTTCACTGTGATTCTGCAGTCCTTTCTCAGAAACATGGAGATACCTCTCACTGCAGTAAGTTTCTTAAAATCCAACAGCCCAGTTTTTTTAAACAGAGTGGGGATAAATCTGGAAATCTGAGGGTTGCAGAGTTAGTGGCAGGATCCCATCATTGGTCTTTCCTTTTGTTTCCTGCTGGGGTTAGCCAATCAAATTGTCAGACTGAGAGCCTGATTTAAATATGTTAATGCAGTGTCCCACCCCTTCTGAGGCTGAACAGGCACTTGGCAATGGGACCTGCCCACTCTGAACATCTACAGTAGGTTTGGGGTAGCAACACCATTTTTACATTGTTAACCCTCCATTCTTATCCACCCATCGTGAGAGGGTTCAATAATGAGACCAGTGTCTTATGGTTTGGTACATATTGCAACCAATATGTGGAGAACGTGAGAGCAACCAAGTGTTCAGACTGTTTCTATGTAGAATAATGGATACCTGGGAGTGATTCCAGACTGGAATCTAATCGAGGGGTTCAGATGGTTTATATATAGAATAATGGATACCTGGGAGTGATTCCAGACTGGAATCTAATCGAGGGGTTCAGATGGTTTATATATAGAATAATGGATACCTGGGAGTGATTACAGACTGGAATCTAATGGAGGAGTTCAGATGGTTTATATATAGAATAATGGATATCTGGGAGTGATTACAGACTGGAATCTAATCGAGGGGTTCAGATGAATTATTTTTATTTGCCTGCTAGGTTGTACTTATTCCCTGAGGGACCTTTTTGATTACAATTGCTTCTTGTTTATTCTTCCTTGCAGGATGGTAAACCCAATCTCAGCTGCTTCACACAGAATGGCTTCCACTTCACTGCCAAAGGCCAAGCTCTGTTAGCCGGAATATTTTGGAATAACATGGTACGTGTGACTTCTTTGTATTTTCCATTGATCTGTTAAGTGCCTTGACACTTTTCCTGCACCAATACAGAGAGAGGTGATAGCCTCGTGGCATTACCACTAGACTATTAATCCAGAAACTCAGCTAATGTTCTGAGGACCCGGATTTGAATCCCGCCACAGCAGATGGTAGAATTTGATTTCAATAAAAACAAGCTGGAATTAAGAATCGACTGATAACCATGAAACCATTGTCCATTGTTGGAAAAACCCATCTGGTTCACTAATGTCCTTTAAGGAAGGAAATTTGCTGTCCTTATGTGGTTTGGCCTACATGTGATTTTAGAGCCACCACAGTGTGGATGAGGTCTCCGGAGACCTCCCCCCTCATTTCACTGTCAATACTTTGCCTGGCAAGAATAACAGAAACTGCAGCCACCTTCTAAGTCAAGGTGGGATACCCACTTTCTGCTTTACTCTGGTCTCTGTAACCCTCAGCAGTGCTGGGAAGTATTGCTTTTCCACCCATACCCCAGGGTGTCCTGTTAGTGGAAGCAATGGTGTTTAAGAGTCAAGAACCAAGCAATGATCCACAGTCGATTGGGAATTCTTGCCTGGATAATAGCACAACTCTTGTCAGAGTTCACAAGACGCCGTTGACACGTTGGAACTTATTTCGAGTTCTCAAACATTTAGAGTTCATTGACCTTTAGGCATTGCTGGGTCCAGAGGAAAAAAAAGAAAAACAATAGTCTTGGCCAAACCAAGATGCTTCAGATAAGATATCATTAATAAACTGTTTATTTTAATGCTCCAGGATTGTGGTATTTCAACCTTAATAAGTGATGAGAAAGAAAGCAAATTTGTTCAGATCAGAGGTTGAATTCCTTGGGCGTTCCGATCTTATCTCACTTAAAAATAAAGCGATAAAGAGATTTCTGCTGATACAGCTTGAGAGTGTACTAAACAATGGATTGCATGCATCACACGCAACAAACTCGATCCGAATTCTACACTGGCCTCCGCCTGGGACCAGATCAAATCTGATAAGCGATGAATCCTTCACATCATTAAGTGGAGATGGTATATCATTGATCTCTTCAACACGACAGATAAGAATTGGAGAATTGCAAACATTACGCCCTCGTTCAAAAACAGTTAAACATAGCAACATAGAAGATAGGAGCAAGAGGAGGCCATTCAGCCCTTCGAGTCTGTTCCACCATTCATCACAAGCATGGCTAATCATCCAACTCAAAACCTAATCCTGCTTGCTCCTCTTAACCTTTGATCCCATTTGACCCAAGTGCTATATCCAGTCGCCTCTTGAATACATTCAATGTTTTGGCATCAACTATTTCCTGTGGTAATGAATTCCACAGGCTCACCACTCTTTGGGTGGAGAAATGTCTCCTCATCTCCGTCCTAAATGGTCTACCTCAAATCCTCAGATTGTGACCCCTAGTTCTGTTCACCCCCACCATCAGGAACATCCTTCCTGCATCTACCCTGCCCAGTCCTGTTAGAATTTTATTATCTCTTTGAGATCTCCCCTCATTCCTCTAAGTTATAGGGATAAACCCAGCAATTTAAGTCCAGTCTGTTTAACCTCAGCGATGGGGAAACTTCTAGAAACAATTATTCAGGATGGATTCAATAGTCCTATGGAAAAATGAGTGTCAATTAGGAAGAGCTAGCATTGATTTCTTAAGAGAAAGTACCATACGGCGGATTTGTGAGAAAAGTTGTAGTTCATAGAATAAAAGGGATTGTGGCAAAATGAGTGCAAAATTTGACTGAATAATAAGAAGCAGAGAGTACTAGTGAATGGATATCTTTCAGGCTGAAGGAAGGTTTGTGGCGGAGTTCTCTAGGATCAGTATTGGGACTCTCGCTTTTACTGATGCATACTAATGATCTCAATCTTGGTGACCAGGGAACAATTCCAAAGTTTGCGGATGACCCAAAACTTGTCAGCATGTGAGGGAAGTAGTGTAGAACTTCAAAAGGACATAAATAAGCTGGTGGAGTGGGCAGATAGGTGGCAGATGACGTTTAATGTGGTAAAATGTAAGGTGATGCATTTTGGTAGGAAGAACTTGGAGAGACAAAGGGATAACGTTCTTAAAGAGACGCAGAAGCAGAGGGGCCTGGGTATAAATGGGCATAGATGATTGAAGGTGGCAGGACAGATGGAGAGAACAATTAATGAAGCTTATAATATTCTAGGCTTTATTAGTAGGGGCATTGAGTGCAAGAAGAAGGAGATTATGCTGAATTTGTACAGGACTTCAGTTGGAATATTGTGTTGAGTTCTGGAAACCACACTATGGGAAAGATGTGAATACATTGAAGAGAGGACAGAATTTCACAAGGATGGTTTCAGGTATGTGAAACTTTAATCATTTGGATAGATTTGAGAGATTGGGACTGTTCTCCTTGGAGGCAAAAAAGCGAAGGTGAGATTTGATAGAGATGTTCAAAATCATAAGGGGGCTGGACAGGGTGGATAGGGGAAACTGTTACTGCTCATTAAAGGATCAAGAATGAGAAGACACGAAATTAAAGTGATTTGCAAAAGAAGCCAATATGATGTGAGAAAAAGCTTTTTCACAGCAAGTGATTCGAGGATAGTGCTGGGGGAATGCTCTGTCAGAGAGTCAGAGCAGATTTGATGGGTCAAATGGCCATCTTCTACACTGTAAGGATTCTATGATTCTAAGGCGTGAAGAATTCTGATGAAAGGTCAGTGACCTGAACTGTTTCCCTCATCTCCATCAATTCTGTTTGAGCTGCTGAGTGTTTTATCAGCATTTTCTGTTCTTTTAAATGAACCGTGTTTGTTTAAGATGGTTTAGAGGAAAGGTCTTGTCCCTAATTAAAAAGTGATTCAGCTAAACTATTAACGTGTTTCCCATGAAGCAATAATCCTAGAATACTCGGCAATCAGCTGCAGGATTAGCCAATCTCTGATAACATCTTGTTAACTGCTGCAACAAAAATGAAGATGGTCAAAGATAGTTCAAGTGAGATAAAATATTTTACTGCTGTTATTTTCATTTTCCTTGTTTTTACCACTGACGCTGCCTCTGCCATTTCTATCAGTCCAATTTAATCTGCCCTCATTACTATCACCCGATCCCGCTTTCTCATTCCTATTCTTCTTTCTACTTCTTTTACCTATTCCAAGGAAATGAGCAATAGTGGCAAGGCTAACATTGATCCCTAATTGCCTTTAAGAGGTTGGTGGTCAGCTGAAGGAATGCGATGGCCTAGTGGTATTATCGTTAGACTGATAATCCAGAAACTCAGCCAATGTACCGGGAGATCCAGGTTCAAATCCCGCCACATCAGATTGTGGAATTTGAATTCAATAAAAAGTAGTCTGTAATTAAGAATCCACTGGTGACTACGAAATCATTGTCGATTGTTGGAAAAACCCATCTAGTTCACTAATGCTCTTTAGGGAAGGAAATCTACTTCCTTACTGGCTCTGGCCTATATGTGACTCCAGAGCCACAACTGCCTCTGAAGTGACCTAACAAGCTATTCAATTCAAGGACAACTACAGATGGGTACAAATACTGGCCTAGCCAGCGACACTCATGTCCCACAAATGAAGAAATTAAAAGAACAAATAAAAGAAAAATTTAAGATGGAACTCATCCATGATCTCATCGAATGGCAGCATAAGCTCGAATGGTCCAATATGATGTTACTTCCTATAAAAGAGAAATTTTGCTATAATTGAGACAGGAGGATTCTTCTTCAATCAATTGCAAAGTTGGGGATGATCGGTGCTTGCTAAGGAAGTGAGGGTGTTGAACATGTCCATGGGATGGAGGAGCAGATGAATAAGGCGTGCTTTGCCAGCAGGTAGCGAGCTAAGGAATTTGGCCAAAAAGCAGATGGGACAGGAAGGGATTTACTTTTAGACAGTGAGTTGTTTTGTAATCTTGAATGCTCTGGATGGTGGGAGCGGATTCGATGGTGATGTTCCACTAGGAATTGGACAAGCCCTTCAAAGAAATTTCAGGGCTACAAAGAAGAGTGGGACTAATTAGAAAGCTCCTTCAAAGAGACAGCACAATTATAATGGGCTGAATGGACCCCTGTGTTAAACCATTCTATAATTCTTCTGAAAGAGCAAGTCTTGTGGGTGCTATAAATTTGCCTTCTGGCTAATGAGGCCAATCATGACCTGATGTGATAATCATCGACTCCACTCTCCCATCTTATCTCCATAACCCTTGGTTCCCTTACAGATTGAAAGTCTGTCTATTGGAGGAAAGATAGACCAGCAGCAGTTAGAGTTTGCTGAATCATTTGATCAATTAACCTGTTTGTACCTATGTAAATTCAGATAAGGTAAGATTGCAATCTGAACCCAAGATAACCACAGCAAAGGACAGTTCAGGATCTAGAAGTATCTTTAAAGGAATGAATCACATTGCGTATCTTCCTCAGATACAGGTTCTTATCAATAATGAGCCCTCAATTCATGATAATGTGCATTTTGCAATTTTTTCATATTAAAACTGGCTGTTACCAAGTTCATATCTGTGCTGTTACTTACACTGCGACAAGGTCGGTACAGTGGCACAGTGGTTAGCACAGCTGCCTCACAGTGCAAGGGATCTGGTTTGGGTTACTGTCTGTGCAGAGTCTGCACAATCTCCATGTGTCTGTGTGGGTTTCCTCTGGGTGTTCTGCCTTCCTCCCACTTTCCGAAAGATTAGATGCATTGGCCATGCTAAATTCTCCTTCAGTGTACTCGAACAGGCTCTGGAGGGTGGCCATTAGAGGATTTTCATGGTAACTTCATCGTTAATGTAAGCCTGCTTGTGATACTAATAAATAAATTTTAAACTTATTAACACTGAACATCAATCTTCATCTGTTTTCTTCACAGCTACAACCCAATGATAACAGAAAGGAAGCCTTTGAGTGCACAACAACGAGTCTCCAGTTTCACTGTCCGTACGATCAGGTATGATCAGACTAGTGATGTCTGCTGCTCTCATTCTACACAAGTCACTGTGCTACCAATCATTCCTCCTGCGGCCAGTCCCTTCCCTGTTTACTGTTTAAAGGGAAAGTTGTCCTGTTGTGCTGTTGTATCCCACTAACTCTGTCTCTGTCCATTCCCACAGAACACTCCCTATCTCTACACTTATAAAAACAGGAGCTATAGGAGCAGTCTGAAAGTGGAGGCGGAGATGGCCAGCCGGATGGTAAATGAGTTTACTCAGTGAACTGTCTTCATCTTCACACTTTGTACCTCCATTCCTTGTTTAGTTCCTCCCATCTTCTTGGGTTCCTGTCTAAATCTTCCCAGCTCTCTTTCACAGCCTGAATCATTTTGATGGAACAAGTATTTTTTTCCTGTGTTTCTAAATTATTTTCTTTCCCTCCTCACTGTTAGGCAACTTTGCTGTTGGTGAGGATTAATCTTTCCGATATGACCTTTCACCTAGAAGTTCTGAACCGTGAGACCGTAAGATATAGGAGCAGTATGAGGCCATTCAGCCCATCGAGTCTACTCTGTCATTCAATCGTGGCTGCAACTCCATTCTCTCACCTTTTCCCCATAATCTTTGATTCCCTTGCCACTCAGGAGCCTATCCATCTGTGTCTTAAATACACCAAATGACCTGGTTTCCACAGCCCTCTGTGGCAATGAATTCCACCCTCTGGCTGAAGAAATTCCTCCTTATCTCGGTTCTAAAGGATCGACCCTTTACTCTGAGATCCTGGTCTCTGCTACCATTGGAAACATCTTCCCCATATCTGCTCTCTCCAGCACTTATTCCGTAAGTTCCAATTAGATTCCCTCTCAGTTTTTGAAACTACATCAAGTATGGACCCAGATCCTCAATCGCTCCTCACACATCAAGCTTTTCATTCCTGGGATCATTCTCGTGAACTTCCTCTGGACCCTCTGCAGGGCCACCCGCGCTCAGACCAATGACTTGCTGCACATTTTCTGTTTTTACTTCACTAGATTACTTAAAATGAATAGCTGCATCAATGGTGCCCTTTCAATAAATTTGTGCCTCATTTTGAAATAGGATTCGGGCAGCGTAGTGACCTGTACAGAACGGGATGCCTCTAATTCTGTTCCAGTTTCAGGTAGGGTAAAAATGTGTCATTATAGGAACGTCCTATCAATCCAGTTAGATTCAATCTCAGGCCATCCAGCTGCTGACAAATAACAGGATTGCAAGAGATTTGATTTGATTTGATTTATTATTGTCACATGTATACAGTGAAAAGTATTGTTTCTCGTGTGCTATACAGACAATGCATATCGTTCATAGAGTACACAGGGGGGGAGAAGGAAAGGAGAGAGTACAGAACATAATGTTACAATCAGAAACAGGATGTTGAGAAAGATCAAGTTAACAAGGTAAGACCATTCAGAAGTCTGATGGCAGGAGGGAAAAAGCTGTTTTTGAATCGGTCGGTATGTGACCTCAGGTTTTTGTATCTTTTTCCCAACGGAAGAAGACGGAAGAGAGAATGTCCTGGGTGCGTGAGGTCCTTAATTATGCTGGCTGCTTTTCCAAGGCAGTGGGAAGAGTAGACAGAGTCAATTGATGGGTTTGAGTGATGGTCTGGGCTTCGTTCATGACCTTTCGTAGTTTCTTGCGATCTTGGTCGGATGTTTATTAATATGAGCAGATTGGGACAGGGAAATGATGCCAGATATCCATGGTTTTCCTAGCACTGTGCACCCCGTCACCTTTCTGTCACTTGCCAGTCCGAGTGTAGTGGAGCTGTAGAAAATAAAGCAGAATTAGGGACATTGATATTGTTTCCATTAGGTTTTTTTTCGATGAGGTGGACAGGGCCTCTGAACGTTGTTAACAAAGCCAGTGCTGCAGGAGGGGGGCATCACACTGTTCCTGAAGTGAAATAGATGTCACCATGGAGATGAGGGCACAGTCTGAACCCTCAAAGATGTAGAGGCCGTGCTTTAGCCCAAATGTTTTTCGATGGTCCCTTCAAAAGAGGACAATCTTTGGCTGACCTTTCAGCCTTTCCAATATGGCCGACATGTGAGATGCCCCCTTTGTGATACGGACAACAGCATGCGGTGGTAATGGAGGAATATTCCTCTGATCGTGCCATGCTCAGCTGCATATGTTATTATCAAGGGCATATATTAATTTAATGGCTGAGAACTTCTGTGGATTTCCCAGCCTCCAGAAGCAAAAACAAATTGCTTTGCCATTTTTATATTCAGTGTGACAAACCTTTTTTTCATCAAGAGAGTAAGATAAGTTTGAACATTTTGTGGTGACCAGCCTCCAACTGGAGAAGATCAGTCAATCAAGAATTCACACACAAGACACAAAGGGGGCCCGCGGTGATAAATACTTTTTTTTGGCTATCATCTTCTTAGCTGAGCTAAGTGGAGTCTGGTTTGGAGTTCTCTGGGTTGGTTGTAAATGCATTTCATAGAATCCCTGCAGTGCAGAAAAAGGCCATTTAGTCCATTGAGTTTATACCAACAACAGTCCCGCCCTGGCCCAATCCCCACAGCCCAAGGTATTTATCCCTACTAATTTCCCCGATGCTACAGGACAATTTAGCATGGCCAATCAGCCTAACCCACAAATCTTTGGAGCGTGGGTGGAAACTGGAGCGCTCAGGGGAAATTCATGCAGACACGGGGAAAATGTGCAGACTCTGTGCAGACAGTGACTTAAGCTGGGAATCAAACTGGGTCCCTGGCATTATGTGGCAGCAATGCTAACCACTGTTTCCCACCTACTCTCCGACAGACCATTTTTGCCCAGGCCTTATCCCTGTTTCCCTGTATATTTATTCTGCTAATCCCCCTGGACACTAATATCCTCTGCATCATTTCTTGTAACTGCTCGTTTGTAATCAGATGGAAGGAGCCATTAAAAATTGTGGCATGGTGGCACTGTGGTTAGCGCTGCTGCCCCACAGCCTCACAGCTGTGAGTTCAATGCCAGCCTTGGGTTACTGTCTGTGTGGAGTTTGCATGTTCTCTCTGTGTCTATGTGGGTTTAATCTGGGTACTCCAGTTTCCACTCAAACGGCAAAGATGTGCCATTTAGGTGTCAGGGGGTTAGCAGGATAAATGCATAGGGTTATGGGGAAAAGGACTTAATGGGATTGTGGTTGGTGCAGACTCGATGGGCTGAATGGCCTCCTTCTGCAATGGTGAGATTGTATGATTTTTTGGAGCCAGTACCCAGCTTGGTCAAGAGCCCCATTCTGATGTCTTCACCTAATAGCCCACAAGAAATCTGGAATAATTTTCACTGTTTCTAAGCTATTACCAATGTTTATCCCAAAGAAATCCTTAGCTGTGAACATGTTCAGGAACTGGATGGATGCAATTTTTTTTGTGGTTAACGTGCCTCTGTTACTGGCTTCAAGTATTCTGGTTTAATCTCACGCACATCCTTTTCTTTGTCCATTAGTCCACCAGCTCAGACCAGCAGACATAAAGGTGATTGGTGCAATTGGAGACTCCGTCACGGTGAGTCTGCATGATGTTGCTTTGAATTTTATTTCATTGTCCAGAGGAAAGAAAATTACTTTGCGGGGATTGCAGAATCATAGAGTCCATATAGTGCAGAAAGAGGCCATTCGGCCCATCGAACCTGCACTGACAACAATCCCACCCAGGCCCTCTACCCTGCTAATTGACCTGACACTAAAGGGCAATTTATCAATCAATTTGCAATCTTTGGACTGTGGGAGGAAACTGGAGCACCCAGAGGAAACCCATGCAGACACTGGAAGAACATGCAGACTCTGCACAGACAGTGACCCACGCCAAGAATCAAACCCGTGTCCCTGGTGCTATGAGGCAGCAGTGTTAACCACTGTGCCACCGTGCCACCCAGTTTGTTCTGGTTTGCATGAGATTTACAGTACTCATTTTACAGAATTAATTGTTCGCAGCCACCAAAGTATCCCTCAGGCCTGCCAGGTAATTCTTGAAACTACCAGCCATCCTTCTAAAGTTTTGAGGACCTGACCAGCCAACTGCTACTTGTTAAGTTGGACATCAGAGCCAGAGATTGATGATAATTTAAGTTTGGTTCAAACCTCTCAGGATAGTACCCTAGGCTCTACTGCCCTCAGCTGCTTCATCAATGACCTTACTTCTATTATAAGATCAGAAGTGGGGATATTCACTGCACAATGTTCAGCGCTGTTTGTGACTCTTCAGATACTGAAGCAATCCATGTCCAAATGCAGCAAGATCTGGATAATATCCAGACTTGGGCTGACAAGTGACATTGTGCCAGACAAGTGCCAGGCAATGACCATCTCCAACAAGAGAGAATCCAACCATTGTCCCATCACGTTCAATGCCATTATCATTGTTAAATCCAACATTATCAATGGCCTGGGGGTTATTATTGACCAGAAACTGAACTGGGCTAGTCACATAAACACAGTGGCTACCAGAGCAGGTCCAAGGTTAGGAAGTCTTGCAGCAAGTAACTCACCTCCTGACTCCCCAGAGCCTGTCCACCATCTGAAAGGCACAAGGCCGGAATGTGATGGAACCATTTTCCTGGATGGGTGCAACTTCAACAACATTTAAGAGGCACACAACACCATCCAAGACAAAACAGCCCTCTTGATTTGCACCACATCTACAAACATCCACTCCCTCTGAACACAGTGGCAGCCATACGTACCAACTACAAGATGCCCAACAGGAAATCACCAAGATTCGTTAGGCAGCACTTTCTAAACCCACTTCTATCTGGAAGGACGTGGGCAGCAGATATATGGGAACGCCACCACCTAGAGGTTCCCCTCCAAGCTACTCACCATCCTATCTTGGAAGTATATCGCCGTTCCTTTGCAATCGCCAGATCAAAATCCTGGTACTCCCTCCCTAACAGCATCATGGGTGTACCTACACCACATGGACTGCAACGATTCAAGAAGACAGCTCACCCGCACCTGGGAAATGAATGCTGGCCAGCTACTGATGCCCACATCCCTCAAAGAAAAATAAATCATTTCCCTGGCTTCATCACCCACTTGAACAAAAACAAGACGGTGGAAAGAGCCAGAACTGACGTTGTATATCTTAAACTTTAATATTGAATTTAGCTTCAAAACGAGGAGTTTTGTCTTTAAGAACTGTTGCTGTGTAAAAGTTTATTTTCAGCTGATATGAATTTCATTTTAAGGAACGGGCCAGGGATTACTCTGCCCTCTCTCTCCCTCACCGGGTTACACAGCTTTCTATTTCTTTCTCCCTCACGTCCTCATCCAATTCCACCTTTTGAAACTCTGCCATCCCATTCTTGAGCTGACTAATGGTTAGAGGTTAAGATGCCAACATAAATGGAGGTACATAAATGGGGGCTATGGGGATTGCAGTTGGTGCAGACTCAATGGGCCGAATGACCTTCTTCTGCACTGTAGGAATTCTGTGATTTTAAAATATTCAAGACTATGGGCCAAGTGCTGGCAAATGGGATTAGGTGGGGAGTTCAGGTGTTTCTAATGAGTCAGTGTGGGCTCGATGGGCCGAATGGCCTCTTCTATGCTGTTTAGCTCCACAGATCTCTGATATGTACAAACAGGGGTCTGACAGAATTGTAATACACAAACCTCTCTGGCTCCAACTGAGGTTCCTCTCGACCCAGAACATGTTCCTTTGCAGGCAATTGACTCACTTCCTGCACTGCCTCTCCGTAAAGTCCGGACTGAAAATGTGGTCCCCGGAGATCACCCCCCTTAAAGGGGAAACACACCCTCCTTGTCCAAATGTTTATTGATCACAATTTTGACAATACTCAATTGTTGAACAGCCAAGACTTCCTGGGGAGAGAATTCCAAAGACTTATAGCTTTCTGAGTGAAAAGATTTCTCCTCATCTGAGTCCTAAATAGCCAATCTCGAAACTCTGTCCCACCGGGTAGCACAGTGGCACAGTGGTTAGCACCTCTGTCTCGCAACGCCAGGATACCAGGTTCGATTGCAGCCTTGTGTTACTGTCTGAGCAGAGTCTGCACATTCTCCCTGTGTCTGTGTGAGTTTCCTCTCACGTCCAAAGATATGCAAGTTAGGTGGATTGGCTGTGCTAAACTGCCCCTTAGTGTCCCAAGACGTGTAGGTTGGATGGATTAGCCATGGTGAATATCCGGAGTTATAGGGATACAGTAAGCCCCCATTGTTATCATAGAATCCCTATGGTGCAGAAGGAAGCCATTCAGCCCATCAAGTCTGCACTAACCACAAACTCAGCCCTATCCCCAAAGCCCCACATGTTGATCCTGCCAGTCCCCCTGATCTAAGTGACAATTTGACATGGCCAGTCAACCTAACCTGCACATCTTTGGACTGTGGAAGGAAACTGGAGCACCCAGAGGAAACTCACACAGACAGTGACCCAAGCCAGGCCTGGGTAAGAAATTTGGTGCAGACTCAATGGGCTGAATAGCCTCCCCTGTAGATTCTGAAACCCAGTGAAACAGCCTGTCGTTATCTGCTCTGTCAAGCCGTCCAAGACACATATACCTTTCAATGAGCTGCCAAGTTCTCTATTAAAGTATCAAGCTATGCCTATTTGCCTACTTCAAAAAATCATAGAATCTTCACAGTGCAGAAGGAAGCCATTCAGCCCATTGAGTTTGCATTGACTCTCTGACAGAGCATCCAACCCTGCCCTTATCTCTGTAACCCCACGTCTTTACCCCATTAATCTTTGTGTGGGAGGAAACCTGAGCGCCCAAAGGCAACACATGCAAACACGGGGAGAACATACAGATTCCATATAGACAGTGACCCGAGGCTGGAATCGAACCCGGGTCCCTGTTGCTGTAAGGCTAAACAATGCGCCACCATGCTGGTGTTGGGCAGTGGCCAGCAGATAATCCCCTATGACCCTGTGTCTAGGTTTCCTGGGCAACACATGAGCAGAAAATCACAGCCAGAAACAAAGTGCCATTTGTGCCTTTGTTGGAACATAATGTCTAATCAGTGACCACAGCGTGCACTGATCATCTTGCTAGGTGAGACATTGAATCAATCAAACTGATATTGTGAATTGTTACGGATATCTCCAGCATTGATTTTGACCATTGTGATTTTTACCCGTGCTACAGTCAGCTAATGGAGCAGGGTCAAAACCCAACAATCTTTTGGACGTTCTCACTCAGTACAGAGGACTTTCTTGGAGGTTAGTAACTCTTCCTACCCCTTTCTCTTCAGTTTGATGAGTAAAGCCCTGACATTTTGTGTTCAGCCATGTTTTTATTGCTAATCTTTCCTAAGTAGTGTTGTATATCAATGATTCAACATGGATTTATAAATGGGACAGAGTGCTTGACAAACCTGTTGGGAGCTTTCTAAAGATGTTACTAAAATAACGAAGCAAGGGGAGTTGATAAGGGTACTATACTTGGATTTTCAGAAGGCTTCCGATAAACCTCACCTCATTCAAGAGTTTGGTTGGCAAAATTAGAGCACATGAGTTAGAAGGGATGTAATGTCCTGAATTAAAGTTTAGTAAACAGGCAGAAAATTGAGAGTGGGAATAAACGTGTCAGTCTTACATTAGAACCATACGGCTAGTGAGGTACCACAAGGATCAGAACTTGGGCCCCCCTTGTTATCATAGAATCCATACAATGCAGAAGGAGGCCAGCCCATTGAGTCTGCGTAAACTACAAACCCAGCCAGCCCCTATCCCCATCGCCACACATATTGACCCCGCTGATCTAAGTGACAATTTAGCATGGCCAGTCGACCTAACCTGCACATCTTTGGACTGTGGGAGGAAATTGGAGCACTGGGAGGAAACTCACACAGACAGTGACCCCAGCTGGGAATCAAACCAGGGATCCCTGGCTCTGTGAGGCAGCAGTGCGAATCACTGTGCCACCATGCCACCTCTGTGCCCACTACTGATATGTATATTAATGATTTGGATATGTAGTTTAAATGTAATATTTCCAAGTTTGCAGATAATACAAAGCCAGGTGGGAATGTGAGTTGTGAGGAAGATGTAGGGGGATTTGGACAGACTTAGTGAGTGGGCAAGAACAAGGCAGATGGAATATGATGTGCATGAATGTGAGAATGTCCATTTTGGTAGGAGAAACAATTGCATAGAATATTCCTTAAATGGTAAGAAATTAATAGAAAGTATAGATGTGTAAAGAGACCTGACTGCATTCATCAACAAATCAATAAAAGCTAACATACAGTTGCAGTAAGTAATTAGGAAGGTTAATGGAATATTAATCTTAATCGCAAGAGGATTGAGTGTAGGAGAAGCAAAGTCTTGCTTCGATTCTATAGAGCTTAGATTAGATCACATTAGTGCCATGTCCCTTTATCTTAGGAAGGATAGTGTAGAGAGAATGCAACAAAGATTCACCAGATATGTTCCAAGGATGGTGGGATTGTCTTATGAAGAGAGATTTGGGAAACTGGGCCTATAATCTCTAGAATTTCAAAGAATGAGAGGTGGTCTCTTTGAAACCTACAAAATACTTTAAGGAGTAGCCAGGATGGGGGTAGCACGGTGGCACAGTGGTTAGCACTGCTGTGTCACAGCGCTAGGTTTGATTCCCAGCTTGGGTCACTGTCTATGCAGAGTTTGCACCTTCTCCTCATGTCTGTGTGGGTTTCCTACGGGTATCTGGTTTCCTCCTACAATCTGAAAGATGTGCTGGTTATGTGCATTGCCCATGCTAAATTCTCCCTCAGTGTATCCAAACAGATGTCAGAGTGTGATACAAGGGGATTTTCACTGTAATATCATTACAGTGTGAATGTAAGCCTTACTTGTGACACTAATAAATAAACTTAAGAAGAATTGGAGGTAAGATTTTTCCCCTGATTAGAGAATCGAGAATCAGGGGTCACCATTTCAAAATAAGGGGGAAGCCACTTAGGACCAAGGTGAGGAATGTTTTTTATTCAAATGGTGTGAATTTTTGGAATTTTCTACGCCAGAGGGGGTGGATGTTCAGTCACCGAGTATATTTGAAGCAAAGATTGACTGATTTCTAAATACCAATAACCTAAAGGGATTGGGGAATATGGGGAAAAAGTGGATGATCAGATATGGTCTTGTTGAATGATGGAACAGCCTCAATGGGCTGAATGGCCTAGTTCTTACTTGTGTTCCTATGGTAAATGCTCATTCCAAAGCATGAGCATTCCTGGTGAATCCCATTCAGCCTGAAGCACATTTAACCGGAGCTTTGAATCCCTAGTCAAGAGAAATATTCTCTTTTAAAGAGCTCCAGGCATCCTGGCCTTGATACAATCAACAATAATTTGCATGATGTAGTGTGTTTAATATCACAAAGGACACATTAGAATAGCAGAGTCAGACAGAAGCCAGCACAAACCACAAAGGAAGATATTAAGACAGGTCACCAGAAATCTGGTCAAGGTGGTGGATTAGAACAAAATTTATACAGCATTTTTTACAACTTCAGAATTTCCCAAGTGCTTATTTTACATACAATCCCAGTTGTAATGTAGAACATGCAGCAATTTTTTTCATTTGATTTATTATTGTCACATATATCACTATACAGTAAAAAGTATTGTTTCCTGTGCGCTATACAAACAATGCATACTGTTTGTAGAGAAGGAAAGAAAAGGAATTCTCTGCCCATTGGAGTGGTGGAGGCTACCTTGTTGAATATGTTTAAGTCATGGGTAGATAGATTTCTGATAGATAAGGGAATTAAGGGCTATGGGGAGCAGGGAGGTAAGTGGAACTGAATCACTACAAGGCTCAAAGGGCTAACTGGCCTACTATTGCTCCTATTTCTTATGCTCTTATGTTCTTAAAAGGTGCAGAATGTAGTGCTACAGTCATAGCTAGGGTGTAGTAAAAGATCAACTTAAAAGAAGTAGGTCTATTCGAAAGTCTGATGTCAGCAGGGAAGAAGTTGTTCTTGAGTCAGGTGGTACGTGACCTCAGATTTTTGTATCATTTTCCTGGCGGAACAAGTAAAATTTATTTATTAATCACAAGCAGGCTTACATTCACACTGCGATGAAGGTACTGTGAAAATCCCCAAGAAGGAAGGGAGAATATCTGGGACGTGTGGGGTCCTTAATTATCATTCATCATGATGGCAAACAGTGAACCTGTTTCGAGGATATTAATTGTTGGGTAGATATTGGCTGGAATGGCAGAGAATAATGCCATGGGATCTTCCTCTGTACATCTGGGGGAGCAGACAGGTTAATGTTGCATCTGAAAAATAGTACCTTCAACAATCCAGCATTCCTTCAGCGCTGCACTGGAGCACTGCACCCATGTACTAGACTGGGACTCGAACCCACAGCCTTCTGACACAGTTGGGTGAGTTTTTTTTTTATTCATGAGACATGGGCATCGCTGGTTGGCCCCAATTTATTGCCCATCCCGAGTCACCCCGGGGCAGTTGAAAGTCAACTACATTGCTGTAAATCTGGAGTCACATGGAGGCCAGACCAGGTAAGGATGGCAGATTTCCTTCCCCAAAGGACATTAGTGAACCAGGTGGGTTTTTCCGATAATTGCAATGGCTTCATGGGCATCAGTAGATTCTTAATTCCAGATATTTTTTTCCATTGTGGGATTCAAACCCAGGCCCTCAGAACATTAGCTGCATTTCTGGATTAATAGTCTAGCGGTAACTCACTAGGCCACTTTTGAATGCTGCCAACTGACTTAGGGCTAATTCGATGAATGTCTGAGGAGGGAAGAGGGAGTCAGAGAGGTTAGAAACTGAATTCCAAAGCTTGGACTCTAGGTAGTTGAAGGCACCTCCAACAATGTTGAAGGTAATGGAGATTGGGGATACGGAAGAGGCCAAGATTGAAGAGGCAGAGAGGTCTCAGAGAGTTTTGGGTCTTAGAACATAGAACATAGAACATCACAGTGCAGAACAGGCCCTTCGGCCTTCGATGTTGCACCGACCAATATAAAAAGCAATGACCCTCCAAACTAAACCATTCCCTTCTCTTCCATAAACTTAGCAACTAACCTCTTAAACGCCACCAAACTTGGCGCATCTACAACTGCCGCAGGCAGGGCATTCCACTCCCTAACCACCCTCTGGGTAAAGAACCTACCTCTGATATCCGTCCTATAACTATCACCCCTTAATTTAAAGCTGTGTCCCCTCGTGCTAGCTTTCTCCATCCTAGGAAAAAGGCTATCACTGTCCACCCTATCTAAACCTCTAATCATCTTATATGTTTCGATAAGGTCTCCTCTTAGCCGCCTTCTTTCTAACGAAAACAACCTCAAATCCCTCAGCCTCTCTTCATAAGATCTGCCCTCCATACCAGGCAACATCCTGGTAAACCTCCTCTGTACCCTCTCCAATGCCTCCACATCTTTCTTATAATGTGGGGACCAGAACTGCACACAATACTCCAAGTGCGGCCGCACTAGAGTTTTGTACAGTTGCAACATGATGCTGCGGCTCCTAAATTCAATCCCCCTACCAATAAAAGCTAAGACTCCATATGCCTTCTTAACAACTTTATCCACTTGACTGCCTACTTTCAGGGATCTATTGACACATACACCAAGATCCTTCTGTTCCTCAACACTATTAAGAGCCCTACCATTAGCCCTATACTCTACACATTTATTGTTCCTGCCAAAGTGCATTACCTCACACTTTTCCATATTAAACTCCATTTGCCACCTCTCGGCCCAGCTCTGCAACTTGTCCAAGTCTCTCTGCAAACTATAACACTCCTCTTCACTATCTACCACTCCTCCGACTTTGGTGTCATCCGCAAATTTACTAATCCATCCTTCAATACCCTCATCCAGATCATTTATAAAAATTACAAACAGCAGGGGCCCCAAAACAGATCCCTGAGGTACACCACTTGTAACCGAACTCCACGATGAATAATTTCCATCAACCACCACCCTCTGTCTTCTATCAGCTAGCCAATTCCTAATCCAATTAGCTAAATCACCCTCTATCCCATACATCTGCATTTTCTCCGGAAGCCTTCCATGGGCTACCTTATCGAACACTTTACTAAAGTCCATATATATCAACTGCCTTACCCCCATCCACCTCTTTGGTCACTTTTTCAAAAAACTCAATAAGGTTAGTAAGGCACCACCTACCCTTCACAAAACCATGCTGACTATCCTCAATCAATTCATTTCTCTCTAAATAACTAGAAATCCTATCCCTAATAATTCTCTCCAATGTCTTCATGGAGATCACAGAGATAGAATGGAGTGAGGGCATGGAGGCATTTATTGATAAATTGATATGCTTTACATCTACTTTAAACATGATAAGAGGCATACTGATTTCTAACCCAGCGTCCCAGGATGCTGCAAGTGTTTCATTTCCATCACATGATCAGTGTGTGAATTACACAGCATTTGGAAATACAGAGACATAAACATCTACCTTTTGTGTCCCACAGCATCGGGGGAGATGCGAATGTAACAACTGTCACTACATTGACCAGTAAGTAGCACCGGTTTAATCAGTATTATTTACCTCAGATTTCTGTTCATCTAGATGAGTCATTCTTGCCTCAATCTCAATGCCTGGGACCATTGACGGTCCCGGCTGAAGGCTCTGGGTGATATTTGGCCTAGCCTGGGAGGGGTCCACAGAAGTCATAGGGGTAGGGCAAGAGTGGAGAAGACAAGTCCATGTGATTCTCACTTGATGTTTTGTTCTGCAATAGGAGCTGGAACCTTTAGTTCTGCTGCCTCACAACTCCAGGGACCCAGGTTCAATTCCAGCCTTGGTTAACTGTGTAGAGTTTTCACATTCTTCCCGTGTCTGCATGGGTTTCCTCCTCATGCTCCGGTTTCCTCTCGCGATGCAAAGATGTGCGGTTAGGTGGATTGGCCACACCAAATTGCCCCTTAGCGTCCCAAGATGTGTAGGTGAACTGGATTAAATGTGTGGGGTTCAAGTTTATCTATTAGATGCAAGTAAGGCTTACATTAATGCTGCAATGAAGTTACTGTGAAATTTCTCTAGTCACCACACTGCCTCGCTTGTTTGGGTCAATGCACCTAATCAGCACGTCTTTCAGACTCTGGGAGGAAACTATAGCACCCAGAGGAAACCCACACCAATATGGGATTGTGGGAATGGGGCAGGCTTGTATGGGATGCTCTGTCAGAGGGTCAGTGCCGACTTGATGGGATGAATAGCCTCCTTCTGCACTGTCGAGACTCTACAATTCTGTAACTTCTAAAAACTAATTCAGATCACAGGGGAAGATGGCAATGTCATCCAAATCCTGACAGCAAATGTGCAGATTGGTATGGTATTCCTATCTGGGACTCAGCAAGTATCTCTAGGTGAAACTGTACGCTAACTTCTTCCATTTACAGTTCCACAATTGATTCAACAAACTCAATAGGCAGATTTTCTCTTTTGTTGACTTTGTATTAACTCAGGCGGGAAGAGCCATGTGTAGGAAGTTCTGTAGGCGGGTCCCATGACATCATGAGAGTGGGTGGGTTCTGAATGAGCCGGCCCCACCCACAAATCCAGCCTCTGACAGATTGGTGTAAATGGCACCCGGGTAAGAAACAAATAACAATAAAAATAAAAGGATTAAACTGGAAAGAGTGCAGGAAAGATTTACTAGGATGCTACTGAGACTTGATGGGTGAGTTATGAGGAGAGGTTGGATAGACTGGGACTTTCTTCCCTGGAGCGTAGGAGTCTGAGGGGTGATCTTATAGAAATCTATAAAATAATGAGGGACACAGATCAGCGAGATAATAAGTATCTTTTCCTAAAGGCAGGGGAGTCTAAAACTACGGGGCACCACCCAGGCATCATGACTCCATCCGCACTAGGAACTGTATTTAACGGTTAATCCAGATTTTTTTGGTGGGGGGGGGGGGGGGGGGGGGGGGGAGAAAGGGCAGTAAGTTTCTTACATGAGGGGATGATACAATGTGGAAGCTCGCTGATGATATTTAAATGAATGGTAATGGAGTTCCCAGCCATGGGCTTTTTGGCCATTATATCATAGATGGGGGAATGTGGGGGGGGCACGGGGATTATCCCAGCAGTAAATTCCACCAATGTTTTGGGAATCCCATTGGATTCTCTGCATGCTCCATCTTTCCCACCCACCAAAAGTCAATCAAGGCAGAAAGTAACCCCCTCCCCAACTCCCAATATCTCCTGTTCATGCCTCTATCAGGTGCAGGAAACTTTGAGGTTTAAAGTATACATTTGACTTGGATTTTGTACTTTAATATTTTTCCAGATATTCTCCGTGAATTTAACCCTTCATTGGTCGGATATTCCACTGGTACTGGTCGTCAAGATACCCCGCAGTCTTTCTTGAATCAGGCTGTCACGGGAGCCACTGCTGCGTATGTTCAAAATCTTTGACTTTTTATATGGGTGTCTGACTTTGTCTGCATAATTACATCCACTAGGGGTGGCACGGTGGCACAGTGTTTGGCACTGCTGCCTCACAGTGCCAAGAACTCAGGTTCGATTTCCAGCTTGGGTCACTGTTTGTATGGAGTTTGCACATTCTCCCCGTGTCTGCATGGGTTTCCCCTGAGTGCTCCAGTTTCCTCCCACAGTCCGAAAGACATGCTGGTTAGGTGCGTTGGCCATGCTAAATTCTCCTTCACTGCAGCTGAAAAAGCACCGGAGTATGGCGACTAGGGGATTTTCGCAGTAACTTCATTACAGTGCTCACAGAATCATAGAATCTCTACTGTGCAGAAGGAGGCCATTTGGCCCATCAAGTCTGCACCTATCACAATCCCACCCAGGCACTATTCACACAATCCCATACGTACACCCTAACTATGCCCCCTGACAGTAAAAGGCAATTTATCATGGTCAATCCAGCTAACCCACACATCCTTGTACTGTGGGAGGAAATTGGAGCACTCAGAGGAAACTCACACAGGCATGGGGGGAATGTGCAAACTCAACACAGACAATGACACGGGGCTGGAATTGAACCCGGATCCCTGGCGCTGTGATTCAGCTGTGCTAACCACTTTGCCTTTGATGTAAGCTTACTTGTGACACTAATAAAAAAAAATTCATCACAACATCCTGGAGTTGAAATAGCATTTGTGTTATACGGTAAATCTGAGGGTTGGGGGAGAGATTCCATAGACATTTCTACACATGGTTGGTGGTCACCTTCGGAAAGTGGGCAAGTGAAGGAGTGTATACGATGGAGAAAATGACTCACTCATTCCAGTTCTTAAAAACAGCACATCATTGTGTGCAGACATATTCTGTTTGTGATAGTGAACTTAGGAACATGGTGAACTCGCTATGGCAACAAAACGTAAACAGTCATCCCTTTGGAAGAATGCCAGTTAATGGCTGTCACTAGTAATGTAGGTAACAGGCAAGATTCCCGGCAGTAGGAATTGTTTGCTAGTGGCGGGAATCTCCGGTCCTGCATTGTCAGTGGGAATTCCCATTGACGTCACCCTGTGCTGGTGAGAAACCCGAGGGAAGGGGTGCGCTGCCGGTGGAACCTATAAATCCCGTTGGAGTGAAAGGCCAAGGAATTCTGGCCAATATTTACAAGACCAATCTTTTCCTTGTCACTTAAAAATAAGGAAGAGAAAGAAAATCTATTAAATCCATTAAAGACTGCAAGTAAGTTAATCACAATATCAGACGAGTTGAGTAAAGCCTGTTTAACAATGTGGTTTGCTGATTGCATCTTCTTTTGTTCCCCTACGTTTCGCAGGGAGTTACTGGTCCAAGTCCAGAGACTGGAGGAGCTGATGAAAAATGATCCGGTAAAAAACTGACCTTATTAACATTAACCCCCACATCTTCAGGTTTATACAAAGCTGCCCCATAATTGTGAGAGCAGCATGTCATGCTTTGCCCCAGTCCCTGCCATCAGCTTGGCACACTGTCTCACTCCGACAATGGGTGTCTGGGCTGATGTAGAAACAGTTTCCTCAAGTCAGGGCTGAGACACTACTCTCTTAGAGGACTAAGAAAATTTGGCATGTCCACTACGTCTCTCACCAACTTTTACAGGCGCACCATAGAAAGCATTCTTTCTGGTTGTATCACAGCTTGGTACGGCTCCTGCTCTGACCAAAACCACAAGAAACTACTTCGAGTTGTGAACATAGACCAGTCCATCATACAAACCAGCCTCCCATCCACTGACTCTGTCTACTCGACAAAGCGGCCAGCATAATTAAGGATCCCGTGCACTCCGGACATTCTCTCTTCCACCTTTTTCCATCGGGAAAAAGATAAAGTCTAAGATCACATACCAACCGACTCAAGAACAGCTTCATCCCTGCTGCTGTCAGACTTTTGAATGGACTTGCCTTACATTAAGTTGATGTTTCTCTGCATTCTAGCTATGACTGTAACATTACATTCTGTACTATCTCTTTTCCTTCTCCCCAATGTATTTATTCCGCACTATATGGACAGAACAGCTTAATGCAAGGTAAGTCCATTCAGAAGTCTGACAGCAACAGGGAAGAAGTTGTTCTTGAGTTGGTTAGTACTTGATCTCAGACTTTATCTTATTCCCAATGGAAGAAGAGAGAATGTTCGGGATGTGTGGGGTCCTTAATTATGCTGGTTGCTTTGCCGAGGCAATGGGAAGTGTAGACAGTGTCAATGGGTGGGAGGCTGGTTTGTGTGATGGACTTGCTCTGTCTGCATAGCGCGCAAGAAACAATACTTTTCACTGTATTCTAATATATGTCACAATAATAAGTCAAATCAAATCAAAAGATGCAGAGATTATAGAAGGGCTTTGCTCTGCTTTTGACTGTGTGATACTTGAGCTAAAGGTTTCCAACTCTTCCCACTGTTGGAATCTCCTGGAAGATGGTAAATACAATCCATGGTATGAGACTAATAGAGATTTGCTCAAGCTTCCCCTAGTCCATTGCAGTGTTGTCAATTTTGCCTCCAGTTAGAAAGATATGTACACAATGTAAATGTGCAATGTAATACAGAATGGGTGGGTTTTTCCACTCTGCAGTGGCGAAGGTGGTCTGTCATCAATCAGCTAAGAGATTTTCCGGTTCAGCTGCTGACAACAGGGTCTCTTGTTATTCACATCCATCCCCGTCACCAAACCCATCCCCTACTCAACACCCCCCTGCCTCCTGCTGCCAGGAAACTTGACGCAGGGAGTCATCATTGGCAAGAGTGGAAGATCCCGCTAAGGGGACCGGTGAAGAATTCCTCCCGGTATCCCGAATTGGGATCCCTGGCTATATTTCTGTATAAAGACTAAATAAACCAAATCAAAGAACACGGCTGGTGAGTAGCGGCTGTGAATATGCACAGGTTAATAGACAGATGGGTTGAAATCAGGATTGCCAGCAATCAGGGACAGAGATGTGAAGATAGAGATGCAGCAGCAACCAAATAGGAAAGTAAAGAGCGGTTTAGACATGATCCAATGGGTGGCCGGTTTCCCCAATACTTCCCGGATAGATTTCATAATGTGACCTCCCGCCTCCAATTCCATCCTATCCCACTCCATTTATCCGCCTCATGCCACATCCATCCCATTCCTTTCCACCTCCCATATAATCCCCATCCTATCCCCCCATCCCACCCTTCTTCCTATTCCATTCCTGTCCCTCATTTCACCCTCCCATGAATTTACACCCATTCTAATGATATGGTTCTCACCCCTCCGCACTCCCCTGCTGTTCCTTCCCATATCCCTCCAATATCACCTTGTCATTAGACTCCCCTTAACCTCCCGCTGTACTTTGTCACCATCCCCAACAACACACCCCCACCATATGTCCTCTGTGTGGCCCACGTGCTTCCACGTGCACCCTTCAAATCAACTGACCAATCACGAAAACATGGACTGATAATAGAGTCATAGAGGTTTACAGCATGGAAACAGGCCCTTCGATCCAATTTGTTCATGCCACCCTTTTCTAACCACTAAGCTAGTCCCAATTGCCTACATTTGGCCCATATCCTTCTATACCCATCTTACCCCTGTAACTGTCTGAATGCTTTTTAAAAGACAAAATTGTATCCACCTCTACTACTACCTCTGACAGCTCGTTCCAGACACTCACCGCCCTCTGTGTGAAAGAATTGCCCCTCTCAACACTTGTATCTCTCCCCCTCATCTTAAACCTATGCCCTCTAGTTTTACACTTCCCTATCTTTGGAAAAAGATGTTGACTATTCAAGCTGATCTATGCCCCTCATTATTTTATAGACATCTTAAGATTACCCCTGAGCCACTGATATTATTATTTTAGATTCCTGGAGACTACAGGAGGCTTGGACAACGCTAGCGGGCAATAGAATACCAGGGGCTATGAGCACTGGGATTGAAGATAGACAGAGGGTTGAATATAGAGGGTGAAATGGTCAGCAGGGTGGTGGGGAAGTGATCACTGAGAGACACAGACAGGGAGGTACTCAGGAAGTCACACATGAGATTGGAAGTGAATTGTTAATGTCTGTGTAATTATGTTTCAACAGAGGATCAATTTTCAAGAAGATTGGAAGATGATCACCTTGTTTATTGGCGGGAATGATCTCTGCAAATTTTGCCAGAATCCTGTAGGTGATATTAATACAGACGTATATTGAACCTTCTCTAGAGTGTAGTGTCTCTTTCCTCACTTGACTATACTGAACAGTACTTTTTCTCTCATTTATCTCTCTTCTCCCCCCCTCCGTATTCCTGTGATGTGGAGATGCCGGTGTTGGACTGGAGTGGGCACAGTAAGAAGTCTCAAAACACCAGGTTAAAGTCCAACAGGTTTACAAAGAACAAAGAACAAAACAGCACGGGAAACAGGCCCTTCGGCCCAACGAGCCTGCGCCGTCACCTCGATGTTCCCACTTCTACCCGTGATCCCTGTCCATGTTTATAGATCTATACATTGGAACCAGATTTGAGACAATTTAGGGAGAATTTGTTCTGCCAAAGAGCACATCTTTGGGATGTGGGAGGAAACCGGAGCACCTGGAGAAAACCCACGCAAGAACGGGGAGAATGCGCAAATTCCCACAGACACAGGCCCAAATCCATGTATCTGCACAGCACAGCGATAGTCACTGAGCTGTCGTGTTGCCCATCAAATGGTCCAGGTCAAGTGTACACTAACAACGTGAAGCACTAGGATACTCTCGAAAAAAAATCCAAGAGCAGACCTCTCGTGACCCATCGTGTGTATTCCCCTTGTTAGACAACAAGGTGGACTGAAGTACCTGTAGGATAAAACAAATACATCAATATCATCGACAATTTATATGCTTCCCAGGGAACTCCCAAGGCTCGTGATCCCTATTTTAAATCAGTCTTCTATATCCCTCCATTCCCATTCTGTTCATGTGTCCATCTAAATATTTCTTAAATAACTCCAGAGTGCTGGCCTCCACACTTTACTTGGCAGCGCATTCCAAACCCCCACCACCGTCTGTGTGAAAAAACTCCCTCCTGCATTCAAATTATACCTTACCTCCCTCACCCTAAGCCTGTGACCCCTCGTACTATTTGAGTCCATCCTAGGAAAAAGCTTAACCCTGTTTACTCGATCTATACCCCTTATAATCTTGTACACCTCTATTAGATCTCCTCTAAGTCTACATCTTTCTAAGGAAAACGGTCCCAATTTGCCTAATCTCTCCTCGTAACTCAGACCTTCCATACCAAGCAGCATCCTGGTAAACATCCTCTGCACTGTCTCCAGAGTCTCCACGTCCTTCCAATAGTAAGGCAACCAGAACTGGACACAGTATTCCAAATGAGGTCTAACGAACATTTTATACAACTGCAACATTAAAGGCCAGCTCTTGTACTCTATACCCCTTCCTATAAAGACTAGCATACCATATGCTTTCTTCACAACCTTCTCCACTTGCTCTACCACCTTCAGAGACTTGTGCACCCCAGGTCCCTCTGCATTTCTATTCTCTTAATAGGTCTACCCTTTATCATATACCTTCCCACTACATTCTTTCTCCTGAAATGCATCACCTCACATTTATCAGGATTGAATTCCATCTGCCATCTGTCTGCCCAAGCTACCAGCCTATCTATGTCCTGCTGCATCGCCTGACAATGCTTCTCACTATCCGCAAGTCCAGCCATCTTTGTATCGTCTGCAAACATGCTGATCATTCCACTTACTCCCTCTTCCAAGTCATTTATATATATTACAAATAGAAGAGGTCCCAGTACCAAGCCCTGCAGCACACCACTAGTGACTGACCTCCAGCTAGAAAAGCACCCTTCCACTATTAATCTCTGTCTCCTATTACCAAGCCAGTTACTTATCCATCTAGCTACCTGTCCTTGTATCCCATTAGCCTTGACCTTTTCAACTAACGTCCCATGAGGGACTTTGTCAAATGCCTTACTGAAATCCATATAGATGTTTATTTAGAAGCAAGAGCTTTTGGAGCACCAGATGAAGGAGCAGTGCTCTGGAAGCTTGTGATTTCAAATAAACCTGTTGGACTTTAATCTGGTGTTGTGAGATTTCTAACATTATGTTCCTGTGGCCAACATGCTGTGGGACAGCTCCATGGGATGAAATATATTCAGAGAAATTTTAAAGTTTAAAAGTCTAAAGTTTATTTATTTGTCTCAATTAGGCTTACATTCACATTGTGATGAAGTTGCTGTGAAATTCCCCTAGTAACCACACTTCAGTGCCTGTTCAGGTACACTGAGAGAAAATTTAACATGGCCAACCAACCTAACCAGCACATCTTTGGACTGTGGGAGGAAACTGGAGCATCTGGAGGAAACTCACGCAAACACAGGGAGAACGCGCAAACTCTGCATATTCATTCAAGCCAGGAATCAAACCTGGGTCTCGGCCATTGTGAGGCAGCAGCTAAACACTGTGCCATCGTGTGATTTTCACTCACTGTATAGACAGACTAGGTTATGACAGAGCGATTTGAATGCACACAAATATGGGAAAGCAAGAATTGCATTGATACTGCACACATCACATTTTTGGGATGGTCCATATTGCTGTATATTGTTGCTGTAAGTAAAGGCAGTTGCCAATATGGTAACAGGAGTAGACTATTCAGCCCATCGAGCCTGCTCTATCATTCAATACAGTTATGACTGATTGGGCACTTCAATGCCTTTTACAGATAATATCCCCATAACCCTTTATTAAGTGTTATTCAGAAATTTGTCAATCTCTACCTGAAACATACTGAATGACTGAGCTTCCACACCCTCTGGAGTAGAGACTTCCAAAGATTCACAACCTTCTACGGAAAGAACTTCCTCCTTACCTCAGTCCAAAGTGACTTCCCACACAACGTGCACAACAAGATCCTACAATCAGATGAGTGACCAGTTAACCTGTTCTTGATCATGTTGGCCAATGAATGAATGTTGGCCAAGACACAAGAAAAATTTGCTAATCTTCCACAAAGGGATATAGGCCCCTGGTTAACCACCTTGTCACCTTGACGATGGAGAACCATGCACTTGGTAAACTTGAAATACAGGACAGCTCTAGATATTCTGATCAAAGTGCCATGATTGTGCATTTGTGAAATAATAAACATCTCGACCATAGGAAATAGTTGCAGGAGTAGGCCATTCAGCCCTTCAAGTCTGATCTGCCATTCATTTTGATCATGGTTGATCATTAAATTCAATATTCTAATCCTGTCTTTACCCCATATCTCACAGTGACACAGTGGTTAGCACTGCTGCCTCACAGTGCCAGGGATCCAGGTTTGATTCCCAGGTCACTGTCTGTGCAGAGTCTGCGCATTCTCCTCGGGTGCTTCAATTTCCTCCCACAGTCCGAAAGACTGGTTATGTGCATTAGCCACGCTATATTCTTCCTGAGTTTACCCAAACAGATGACAGAGTGTGGCGACTCGGGGATTTTCACAGTAACTTCATTGCAATGTTGATGTAAGCCTACCTGTGATGCTAATAAATAAACTTTAAAAGAACTTTAAATATAGCCCTTGATATACCCCTTCCAAAATACCCAACTCCCTTTAAATAGGTGGCACAGTGGCACAGTAGTTAGCACTGCTGCCTCACAGCGCCAGGGGCAAGTGTTCACTTTCTCGTTTGGGTCATTGTCGGTGCGGAGTTTGTACATTCTCCCTGTGTCTGCGTGGGCTTCCCCTGGATGCTCCAGTTTTCTCCCACTGTCCAAAGATGTGGAATGGCCATGCTAAATTTCCCCTTAGCATAGGGGGATGAGCAGGTAAATGCATAGGGTTCTAGGGATAGGGCCTGGGTGGGGTTGTGGTCAATGCAGGCTCAATGGGCTGAATGGTCCCCTTCTGTACTGTGGGATTCTATGATATTATGGAAAGGTTCCATTAAATTGGAAAATCATGAATGTATTCAAAAAGGAATGTATTCAGGAAGTTACAGGCCAATTAATCTAGCATTTGTCATGGGGAAACTGCTAGAATGTGTGAGAAAGGACAGCAGGGAACCTGGAATATCCTAATTAAATCAGGAAGAGTCAATATGGTTTTTGCAAAAGACAAATTGCCATTGGCTAATTTATGAATGGTCTTTGAGAGGTAACAAGCAATGTGGATAGATGGGAACCTGTGGATGTGTTATACTGGGATTCCAAATGGCATTTGACAAGGTGTCGTATCAAAGGTTACTACAGAACCTTTGTGTATGGGGTAATGTATTCTCCTGAGCATGGGATTGGCTGGCTATAGCAGAGCTTAGGGATAAATGAGTCAGCTTTGGGTCGGCAAGATGTAATGAACAAAGTGCCACAGGGATCAATGCTGAGATCGCAACGATTTACAATTTATATCAATAACTTGGATGAATGAAGCAAATCTATGGTTGCTATGTTTGCTGACCTGGTAGATAACTAGGTGAGGAAATTGTGAAGAGGACGTTGGCGGGGGTGGGGTGGGGGGGGGCGGAATCATTCTCCCAGGATGCTGTACTGCTTTCGCAATGCAGCAGACTGGGAGACTCAGTGGATGGCATCCAGCGGGCTCCCTGCTTGGCACCATGGTCTGCATGTCTTCAGCCAGTGACTCCATGCCAATAATTGGCGCAGAATTGCACAGATTATATAAATTACCATTTCAATATCATTTGCAGGCCCAGGATTGAAGTCTCTTGGCCTTTGATAGTCTGCTCCTTCCCTCCACTCTGGCCAGGAATAATTCACTCAGTGGGGTTTACAATAGCTTCACACTCATAGGGAGCTGGCAGTCTGACCCCGCAGGAATGAAAGGTAACCATGGAGGACCCCAAAGAGGTCGGAGGTAAAGGGGGGGGTTTGCCCACAGGCATTGCCAGCTTGACAGTGCCAGCCTTGCCCCCAGCACTGCCCAAGGGGCAAATTGGGAATGCCCAAAGGGGCACTTTGGCAATGCTCACCAGGCATCAAGCAGTGCCAATGGGGGCAGAGCCTCTGGGAGGGGGGTTCGATGGGGATGCGGGTCCCACTGCCACTCTGCAGTCAGCGGTGACAGGGAGGGAGGCCAGCGACTGGGGCTAGCCATCGGGGTAGGGGAAGGCTGAGGATTTCAGGAGGTGGAATGCAGGGACTGGGGGGTCTTGGGCCTGCAGTGAGGTGGGGGCGGGACTAGGGAAGGTAGGGAGAAAAGTAGGGGCTGCTGGTGAGGTGAGGTGGGAATTGGGAGATCGGGACTGTGGGAATGGAGGGTATTGAGGTGGGCTGGAGGGAGGGTTGAGGCTGACCTGCCAAGGGCCAGTGATCAGGAATTGGGGGTGGGGGGGGAGGGGGGGGGTCATAGAGCTATCTAACAATAGAGTGTGCTAGCGATGAGGAGCTCGGCAGTGTGGCACTGATCCTGGCACTAACAGATCAGCGCATATAATGGCCTGCTCACCGCTGTGCTGCCATCCTCTCCAGCGGGAATAGACCCCATTCATTGATTGTTAATGAGATTCATGCCTGTGACTCCTACAGTGGGAGATTCATTTTGAAAATCTCACTGAAAAACCAGGGGGATTTATTCCAATTTTCTCACAAATTTGTCATTTCGAATTTTTTGGGGAGAATCCCACTCAAGGAGATTACAAGATGTAGGAATGTTAAATGAATGTGTGAAAATTTGCGGGGTGGGGTATAATGTGGGAAAATGTGATTCTTTTTTCCATTTTGATAGGAAGAATATTATTTAATTGGAAAATATTATGGGCGGAATATGATTTACTATTGTCCATCGCTAAAGTGTATGTGAGATGTGTGCATTTTCTTAGCCTCAAAGTGGTTTAAGTAAAATTAATTCCAGTAAAATTAATTAATTAATTAATTGAAGTTTTCTCGTGAGTTTAAAAATAAAGAAGGTTAATTTGTAGCCGACGTGACAAGTAAATCCGGGCAGGTATTTTTCTCTGATTAGCTTGGAATTGTAGTGAGTGACCGCCTGGGGAAAACCTGCCTATGTTGTGGGATCTTGCTGTGTACAACATGGTGCTAGCCTTAAAACTTGCGAACAAAGTTTTAACATAATTCATTGAGTGGCAGAGTACAAGACGCTTCATTGCAGTAAGGCATGGTACAATTTCTGTTACGGAATAATAATTTTTTTATTCTTTTCAAATCCCTAGGACATATACTCTCCAGATAACTTTGTTAACAGCATACAACAAGTGTTGGATGTTCTACACAGTGAGGTCAGTGTAACAAATACTTTACATGTGATGACTTTGTGCTTTTGGCTGATCGGCATTGAGTTCATTTGTTCAGTTTACTCATTAGTGTCATGAATAGGCTTACATTCACACTGCAATGAAGTTACCGCAAAAATTCCCTCGCTGCCACACTCCAGTGTCTGTTCGGGTACACCAAGGAGAATTTAGCCAATGCATCTAACTAACATGCCTTCGGACTGTGGGAGGAAACTGGAGCACCCAGTAGCACAGATACAAAAAGCTGCAAAAGATACAAAAGTCAGAAGTCACATACCAACTGACTCAAGAACAGCTTCTTCTCTACTATTAGATTTTTGAACTGACCTAAATTGATCTTTCTCTACACCCTAGCTATGATTGTAGTTT
Source organism: Sphyrna mokarran (assembly GCA_024679065.1). Taxonomy (NCBI): domain Eukaryota; kingdom Metazoa; phylum Chordata; class Chondrichthyes; order Carcharhiniformes; family Carcharhinidae; genus Sphyrna; species Sphyrna mokarran. The sequence goes on from JAGIQG010000005.1 coordinate 19,283,897, forward strand.
ATTGCCCATCCCTAGTCGCCCTTGAGAAGGTAGTGATGAGCCACTTTCTTGAATTGCTGCAATCCATATGCTGTGGGTTGACCCGTTAGGGAGAGAATGCCAGGATTTTGACTCAGCGACTGTGAAGGAACCGCAATATATTTCCAAATCAGGATGGTGAGTGGCTTGGGTGGAACCTTGCAGGTGGTGGTTTTCCCATGTATCTGCAGCCCTTGTCCTTCTTGTTGGAAGTGGTTGTGGGTTTGGAAGGTGCTCTCTAAGGATCTTTGATGAGTTGCTGCAGTGCATTGTGTAGATAGATACACTGCTATTACTGAGCTTCGATGGTGGAGGGAGTGGATGTTTGTGGATGGCCAATCGAGGGAGCTGCTTTGTCCTGGATGGTGTCAAGTTTTTTGAGTGTTGTTGAAGCTACACCCATCCAGGCAAGTGGGGAGTTTTCCATCACACTCCTGATTGTGCCTCGTAGATGGTGGATAGCCTTTAGGGAGTCAGGAGGTGAGTTACTCGCTGCAGTATTCCTAGCCTCTGAGCTGCTCTTGTAGCCACTGTGTTTTTGTGGTGAGCCCAGTTGAGTTTCTAGTCAATGGTAACCCTAAGGATATTGGCAGGTAAAGTCTGGTGTGAGTTGGTTGGGCTGAGGGGCCTGTTTTGAGTTGCATACTCGAGGTAAGAGAATCATAGTGTACATTGTGACTGATTGTTCTTTCACTTTCTACTGATTGATGTTTAACAAAATCTGTCAGAGGCAAAGTGCTTGGTCATTTCTTACTCACTGCTCTGGCACAGACAGCACATTCTAAAGTAAGGGCTTCCTGCGTGGCCTGCTGTGCCTCCCAAATTGGGCACATATGGAGTGGTGCCCTCTTCCCATGCCCAGCCACGCAGGCTAAAATCCTAGTGCCATGTATCAGAATTGGAAACATGGGGTTCAGCTGCAGGCCAGGGAAGTGATAGATCCAGCCCTGGCCACCACTGTACAATCATAGAACGCTAGTGCAAAGGGAGGACATTCAGCCCATTAGATTTGCACTGACAATAATCCCATAACCCCATGTATTTCCCCTGCTAGTATCCCTGATGCTAAGGGGCAACTTAGCATGGCCAATCCACCTAAAATGCATATGTATGAAGTGTGGGAGAAAACCAGAGCACCCAGAAGAAATCCACGCAGACACAGGAAGCAAACTCCACACAGAAAATGTTTAAGTTTATTTATTAGTCACAAGTAAGCTTACATTCACACTGCAATGAAGTTACTATGAAAATCCCCGTGTTGCCACACTCCAGCGCCTGTTTGGATACACTGAGGAAGAATTTAGCATGGCCAATGCCCCTAACCCGCATGTCTTTCGGGCTGTCGGAGGAAAACAGGTGGAAACACATGCAAACACAAGGAGAATGGGCAATCTCCACACAGACACTGACCCGAGGTTGGAATCGAACCTGGGTCCCTGCCACTAAGGCAGCAGTGCTAATCACTTTGCCTCTTGCCAGCGTTTGATATTGCTGACTGTCCAACAACAGTCAGGAGGGCTGAATACCTGGAAAGGAGAGGAAAACAGGACGGATTATTACACGTTGACATGTAAAATGAGGAGATTGCATTTACTTTCAAGAAAAGGATTGTAATCTAACTGGGATAGGGGAGCAAAGGTACCTTCAAGTGCAAATACAGCCATCGACAACAACACAGGTTAACAAAGTCATAAACAAAACAACTAAGCACTTAGAGTCATAGAGTTGCAGAGATTTACAGCATGGAAACAGGCCCTTTGGCCCAACTTGTCCATGCTGTCCTTTTTTTTTAAACCCCTGAGATAGTCCCAATTGCCTGCGTTTGGCCATATCGCTCTATATCTAACTTACCCATGTAATTGTCTAAATGCTTTTTAAAAGAGTAGGGCTTATTTCAAGGGGGATAGAAATGAAAAAAGCTACACTAAATTTGCATTGAACCTTGGACAGAAATAAAGCTGGAGGGCTCTCGACTGGTCTGATTGCTGTATCGTAAAACATATAGAGGAATGCAAAGTCTGCAAAACAAAAATTTTCAAGTTGAAAGTTTACTATGAAGAAATTACAAGAATGAAGGCAGGAATGGCAATGTACAGGAGATGAACGGGTTGGGTCTCTCTCTCTCTCTCCCTCTCCCCAACCCGTTCATCTCCTGTACATTGCCATTCCTGCCTTCATTCTTGTAATTTCTTCATAGTAAACTTTCAACTTGAAAATCTTTGCTTTGCAGACTTTGCATTCCTCTATATGTTTTACGAGTGTGAGTAAAGAAGACTGCAGAGGCCAAGTTATACATAAGCTCCAACAAACGGCAATGAAATAATGACCAGACAATTTGGTTGATGGCATTGATTGAGGGATAATTATTAATCAGGACATTGCGGAGAATACCCTCCTTTTCATTAACGCAGTGGCATCTTATAAGACATTGGTTTAGTGTGTACATCTGAAAGATAGTAGGTGGGATTTTCTCAAAAAAGATCCAAGTGTAAAACGGCTAAGAAAGCAGAAGGTTTTTTCACCAGTTCTTTTCAGCAGAGTAAATCATGGTAATTTACGGCACACTGTGCAATACAGAGGACATAGCGTGAGTCTCGCCAGAAGGGGGAGGGGAGTCTCAACTTGCCCGTGAGGCCGGCTGCTGAGCTCCAGGGGCACTCGGCACTGCCGGACCCACCACTAGAGGTGTTTCAATATCCTCTGTTCCCACCAAGCTTGACACCATCCAGGACAAATCACCTCCCTCGATTGGCCATCATTCACTCCCTCCACCATCGAAGCTCAGTTCCCACCTACGAGGACGTTACATCTGATCCCCGATGGTGGGGACCATCTTTGACCCTTGCTGGTGAGGACCGCAATCTTTGAAGGGGCTAAAGTAAGTGGGCTTGGATGACAGTGTCCAGGGCTCATTAACAACATGTTAAACAGATCATTAGTATTTTAATCGGTAGATGTTGCTGGCAGAATGGGACTACCAAGAGGTGAGAAGCCAGACGCGAACCCAATTTTTCACCTCTTACCCTATCTTATCGGCTCACTACACTGATTGAGCGGTGTGGCGCCAGTAAGATCCCAGCTAGCATATGTCAGAGTGCAGCACTCCCTCAGTACTGCTCTGAAGCGTCAGCCTAGATTCAGTGTTCACGGCTCTGAGCACGAGATTCGTACCCACAACTTTCCAAGACCAGAGGTGAGAGAGTGTCCTCAGCTGAGCCCCAGCTGACATTGCTGGGAACTGACCTGATAACATGTTCCCCTCAATCTCACCTCGCTCAGCAGCAATGTGCATTCTTGTGCATTCATGATTGACGAGCCGGGAAGTTTGGGGATTAATAATAAATTAGCAGAAAATGCTGGATAAACTCAGCAGACCTGGCAGCACCTGTGGAAAGAGAAACAGAGTTAATGTTTCAAGTCCATAGGACCCTTCTACAGAACTGAAGAGGAGCAGAAATGTATTGAATTTGCAGCTGGAGAAGCAGATGGGGCAGAATTTAAGGACAGGGACCAACTGGAGCAGAGGGGAAATTCACAAAGGTGTCGTGGATATCAGACATGTTAATGGTGCCATTAAGAACTATATCATTCAGTACATCTCTAACTCTCCTAGGGCAGGCAGTAATGCACTGGTATTGTCACTGGATTTGTAATCCAGAGACCCAGACTAATACTTTGAGGAACTGGGTTCGAATCCCACCATGGCAGATGGTGAAATTTCAATTCAATAAAAATCTGGAATTAAGAATGTACTGATGACCATGAAATCATTGTTAATTGTCGGAAAAACCCATCTCATTCACTAATGTCCTTTAGGGAAGGAAATCTATCATCCTTACCTGGTCTGGCCTACCTGCAGGGTGGTATGGTGGCGCAGTGGTTAGCAGTACTGTCTCACAGGACCAGGGACCTGGGTTCAATTCTGTATCGCGTCAGTGTCTGTGTGGAGTTTGGATGTTCTCCCTGTATCTGCATGGGTTTTCCCCAGATGCTCCCATTTCCTCCCACAGTGCAATTATGTGCTGTTAGGTGTGTTGGCCATGCTAAATTGCCCCTTCGTGTCAGGGAATTAGCAGGGTAAATACATGAGGTTACAGGAGTAGGGTGGAATTATGGCCAGTATAGGCTTGATGGGCTGAATGGCCTCCTCCTACACAGTAGGGATTCTATGATTCTATGTACTCCAGACCCACAACAACATGGCTGACTTTTAAATGCCCTCTCCAATGATGCTGGGTTTATCCAGCATTTTCTGTTTTAACTTCAGATTTCCAGCTTCCGCTGTTTTAATTCTAGATTAATGTTAACTTTTTCATTTTGTGTTCAGGTCCCACGTGCCTTTGTGAACCTGGTGCCTGTTCTCCACATTTTGCCGCTGCGGGAGCTTTTCGCTGATGCCAGAGTGAAGTGCCCACGATTCTTTTTGAAGTTTGTATTCCATTTAACACAACCTTTGCATGAGAAATCTATCCATCTAACTGCCAAATACACTTTGATTCCAAATCCTATCAGCAGGAAGGAAGTGAGGGATTGGTGAGTGCCTTGTCCTTTTCAAGCACTGACTTATCTCTTTGTAGGGGAGTTAATTTTATGGCCTCTAACCTGCAGATGTTGTATCACAATAGCAATCTCCCAGTGGAGTCAACAGTTACATGTTCTGAGTTACATACTGCCTTGTTGTGAGCCATTTTCACTTTTCATCATTGGAAGAACTGCTATGGTTATAGGGGAAGTTCTGCTACTACTTTCTCAGGGGTATGCATTAAACGTCACTGGGTGTTAAATGTTCATGGATGTCTCGGTGGCACAATGATTAGTACTGCTGCCTCACAGTGCCAGGGATAGGCAGCAACACCTCCTCCACGATCATCCCCCATACTGGTGTCCCGCAAAGCTGTGTTCTCAACCCCCTACTATATGCCTCATAAGTCTATGAATATGTGGCCAAATTTCCCTCCAATTCGATTTACAAGTTTAGTAATGACACCCCCATAATGGGTCAGATCTCAAACAATGACAAGGCAGAGTGCAGGAATGAGATAGAGAATCTGGGGAACTGGTATGGCAACAATAATCTCTCCCTCGATGTCAACGAAATGAAGGAGATTGTCATCGACTTCAGGAAGCCTACTGGAGAACATGCCCCAATCTACATCAACAGGGACGAAGTAGAAATGGTCGAAAGCTTCACATTTTTAGGTATCCAGATCACCAACAACCTGTCCTGATCCCCCATGCTGACACAATAGTTAAGAAAACCCACCAACACTTCTAGTTTCTCAGAAGACTAAGGAAATTTGGCATGTCAGCAATGACTCTCACCAACTTTTACAGATGCACCATAGAAAGCATTCTTCTGGTTGTATCATATTGTGGTATGGCTCCAACTCTGCCTAAGACCACAAGAAACTACAAAAGATTGTGAATGTAGCCCAGTCTATCACACAAACCAAACTCCCGTCCATTGATTCTGTCTACACTTCCTGCTGCCTCCCAGAGCAGCCAGCATAATTAAGGACCTCAGATATTCTCTCTTCCACCTTCTTCCATCAGGAAAAAAATGCAACAACCTGATGTCACGTGCCAACTAACTCAAGAACAGCTTCTTCCCTGCTGCCACCAGACTTTTGAATGGACCTACCTCGAATTAAATTGATCTTTGTCTACATACTAGCTATGACTGTAACACTACATTCTGCACTCTCTCACTTCCTTCTTCGTGGACTTTATGCTTTGTCTGTACAGTGCGCAAGAAATTGTATACCAACAATGAGACAATAATGAACAAAGAACAAAGAACAAAACAGCATGGGAAACAGGTCCTTCGGCCCAACGAGCCCGCGCCGCCACCCCGATGTTCCCATCTCTACCCACGATCCCTGTCCATGTTTATAGATCTATGGATTTAAAAAACAAATTTGAGACAATTTAGGGAGAATTTGTTTTGCCAATTAGCCTAAGAGCACATCTTTGGGATGTGGGAGGAACCGGAGCTCCCGGAGAAAACCCACGCAAGCACGGGGAGAATGCGCAAACTCCCACAGACACAGGCCCAAATCCATGTATCTGCACAGCATAGCGATACTCACTGAGCTGTCATGTTGCCCATCAGAAGGTCCAGGTCAAGCATAAACTAACAACGTGAAGCAGTAGGATACTCTCGAAAAAAAATAATAAAAAAAATAATAAATCAAATCAAATCAAAACTCGGATGCAATTTTGGCCTTCGGAGTCTGTTTGTGTGGATCTTACACATTCTCCCCATATCTGTGTGGGTTTCCTCCGGGTGCTCCGATTTCCTCCCACAGTCCAAAGATGTACAATTTAGGTGGATGGCCGTGCTAAATTGCCCCTTAGTGTCCCAAGATGTGCAGACGAGGGGGATTAGCCATAGCAAGTGTGTGGGTTGGGTCAGGGTAAGATGCTGTGTCGAAGAGTTGGGGCAGACTTGATGGGCCAAATGGCCTCTTTGTGCTCTGTAGGGATTCTACAATTATAGATATACATGGAACTTTCCCTCACAAAAAGTAGTATTTAGTTTGGTTTGATTCATTATCGTCACATTTATTAATATACAGTGAAAAGTATTGTTCCTAGTGTGCTATACAGACAAAGCATACAGTTCATAGAAAAGGAAAGGAGACAGTGCAGAATGTGGTATTAAGTCATAGATAGCGTGTAGAGGAAAATCAACTTAATATGAGGTAGGTCCATTCAATAGTCTGATGGCAGCAGGGGAGAAGCTGATCTTGAGTCGGTTGGTACAGGATCTCAGACTTTTGTATCTCTTTTCCTGATGGAAGAAGACGGAAGAGATACATCCAGGGTCATTTGCGTGGCTCCTTGGTTATGTTGGCTGCTTTTCTAAGATTGTGGGAAGTGTAGATAGAATCAATGATTGGGGGGGGGGCAGGTTTGTGTATGGATTGGGCTTCATGCATGACCTTTTATAATTTCTTGTGGTCTTGGGCAGAGCAGGAACCATACTGAGCTGTGATACAACCAGAAAGCATCTTTCTATGGTACATCTGTAAAAGTCGGTGAGAGTCACAGCTGACATGCCAAATTTCCTTAGTCTTCTGAGAAAGTAGAGGCACTGGTGGGCTTTCTTAACTAAAGTGGATTGTTAGCTCAATTAATAATTTTAAATGTGAGATCGATAAGTATTTCCCTCGCCAAGGTTATTACAGGTTATAGTGTGAGAATAGCTGGATGGAGTTAGGGTAGAGATTAGCCACGATTTCGTCAGTTTGCAGTGCAGGCACCGCCCTGCGTGAGGTGCTGTTCTCCACAGGAGAATTTGCACAATTTGATCGGAGTCTGTTTTCCTGCAGGTTGGTCTGTGAATGTGTCATTGACCCAGAAGACGACTCCCCACAGCTGGAGAAACTTCGGCTGCTGAATCGGAAATATCAGGTAGGAGATAAAAGAAGATGTTGCTGATAATAACACCTTTGATAGTGTCAGAACATCACAAAGCGCTTCCCAATCAAGGAAGGGCAGTGACTGTTGTCTGCGAGCAACCATTTTGTGCACAGCAAACTCCCACAGACAGCAACGTGATGATGATGAGGTACTCTCTTTTTGCCATGTTGTTTGAGGGATAAATATTGTCCGGGTTAATTCCTCCCCTGCCCCCCCGGCCCCATCCCTCCCCTTCCCCATGGCCTGGTCATCTTCAGACTAGTATCAAGTCATAGGATTTTCTACTTCCATGCAAGAAGATTGACAGTGCCTCGAATTTACACCTCAACCGAAAGACAGCCAGCACCCCGTGGGACTGAATTTTCATTTGTATAGTGGGTGCGGAGAATACAAATTTAACAACCATAAGCCCTGTGCCTGATCTGTACAGGTTTTAATCTCATTGCTATATCCATGAAACCTTTCTTTTAATATCAGGCCCATAGTCTAGAGTTTCACAGTATAGCAAGAGACTTAACGTGTCTGCCAGCCAGGAAGCACCTATCGTAATCCCAATTTCCAATATTTGGCCTTATATGCTATGGTGTTTCGAGTGCTGATCTAAATGCTTCTTGTGTGGATTCCCACCTCCACCACTCTTTCAGGCAGTGAGTTCCAGATTCCCACCACCCACAGGGCACTAAGTTGATCTTTCTCTGCACCCCACTACATTCTGCCATTTCTTTCTCTATGAACGTATGTAGGGTATGCAAGAAACATATTTTTCCCTGAATACTAATACATATGACAATAATAAATCAAAAAATAACCAAGTTTTTTCCTCCAAATCTCCTGCCCCTTATCTTTAATCTATGTCTCCTGGTTACTGACCCCTCCACCAAAGGGAAAAGTTTATTTCTATCTTTGTTCCTCATAATTATTTCCTCAATACTTGCCCCCCTAGCCTTCTCTGTTTGAAGGAAAACAGATAGCCTCTCTGCATAGCTAAAACATTCTTGAATGTATAATGAAGGAAATTGGTGTCCATGGAGGACAAAATTGAGGAATTAATCAGAAACATTCAGTCCCCCAATAGATCATGAAAAATTATCTGGAGATGGAGCCACAGAATTCTTTTCTTAATCACTTATTTATGGTTCATGGGCATTGTCCATCCCTAGTTGCCCTTGGAGGGCAGTTGAGAGTCAACCACATTGCTGTGGCTCTGGAATCACATGTAGGCCAGACTAGGTTAAGATAATAGATTACACTATCAAAGGTAGGAGTCTTAGCTGTGTGGAAGAGCAGAGGGATCTTGGGGTCCGGGTCCATAAGACTCTCAAATCGGCCTCCCAGGTGGAGGATGTGGTTAAGAAAGCTTACGGTGTACTGGCCTTCATTCATCGAGGGATTGAGTTCAGGAGTCAGGAGGTAATGCTGCAGCTTTATAGGACCCTTGTCAGACCACACTTGGAGTACTGTGCGCAGTTCTGGTCGCCTCACTATAGGAAGGACGTGGAAGCTATTGAAAGGGTGCAGAGGAGATTTACAAGGATGTTGCCTGGATTGGGAGGCATGCCTTATGAAGACAGGTTGAGGGAGCTGGGACTGTTCTCCCTGGAGAGACGAAGGTTGAGAGGCGACCTGATAGAGGTTTACAAGATGTTGAGAGGAATAGATAGGGTGGACTCTCAGAGACTATTTCCCAGGGCTGAAATGGTCGCGACGAGAGGGCACAGATTTAAGGTGCAGGGAAGCAAGTACAGAGGAGATGCTAGGGGAAAGTTTTTCACTCAGAGGGTGGTGAGTGAATGGAATCGGCTGCCGTCGGTGGTGGTCGAGGCGAACTCGCTGGGGTCTTTTAAAAGACTTCTGGATGAGTATATAGGATCCAATGGGATTGGGGGTTATACATAGGTCTATGGCTGGGTAGGTTTTGATGTGTTCGGCACAACTTGTGGGCTGAAGGGCCTGTTTGTGCTGTAGTGTTCTATGTTCTATGTTCTAAATTTCCTTTCCTAAAAGATATTAGTCAACTGGATAGGTTTTGCTGACAATTGACAAAGGTTTTATAATCATCAATAGATTCTTAATTCCAGATTTTTTTTTATTGAAATCAAATTCCTTCACCTTCCATGGCAAGATTTGAACATGGGTCTCCAGCACATTAGCTGAGTTTCTGGATTAATCATTTAGCAATAATACCGCTAGGCCATTGCTTCCCCAATATATTCACACATACTCAGTTTTTCCCTTTGGGAAATAGTGGGTGGAAGGTTTTTGTGTTATGAACACTCCTTCCATGGCCAACAAGACCTGATGTTGGATTTGAACCCAGAGCTTTTGGGTCGAGAGCTGATGACACTGCCACTGTGCCACAAGACCTCTTATTGAATGAAATGGTGAAATTGGTGCATTCATTCAAATGGAGATTGTTTTGCTCTCTTAGGAAAAGACACACATGTTGGTTGAATCTGGAAGGTATGATACCAAGGAAGACTTTACTGTGGTCATCCAACCATTTCTGGAGAATATCGAAATACCACGGGACAAGGTAACTGAAAGAAAATGTAAAGACAGCACGGACTGTAAGTTGGAAATTTTGTTGAAGTATAAAAAATATTCAAGATCCTGGGGGATCTTGACAGGGTGATTGTGGAGGAGATGTTCTCTCTGGTGAGAGAGTCTGATAGTCTGAGGTCACTGTTTAAAATGGGTTGCCCATTTAGGGCAGAGGTGAGGAAAGCAATTTTCTCTCAGAGGGTGGGGAGTCTTTGGAGATTTCTTCCCCAAAAGGAGGTGGAAGTCGAGTCTTTAAAGCAGAAGTTGATAGATTCTCGATAAGAAAGGGGGTAGGCAGGAAAGTGGGGTTCAAAATCAATTCAGCCATGGGCGACATGGTGGCACAGTGGTTAGCACTGCTGCCTCTGGCACCAGGGACGCGGGTTCATATTCGTGGCTCGGGTCAGTTCTGTATGGAGTTTACATGTTCTCCCTGTGTCAGTGAAGATTTCCTCTGGGTGCTCTGATTTCCTTCCACAGTCCAAAGATGTACAGTTAGATGGATTGGCTTTGCTAAATTGACTCTAATGTCAGAGTGACTAGCTAGGGTAAATGCATAGGACTTGGATGGGTTTCTGATTGGTGCAGACTCAATGGGCTGAATGGCCTTCCTTTGCATTGTATAATCTTATTGAATGATGGCACAGGCTTGAGGGGCCAATTGGCCTCCTGTCACTTCTAATATGTATGTCTATCTATACATAAGTTGGGATATTCAAACATGTCATCTCCAATGCTGGTACAGTTAAAGATAAAGGCCTGAATTTTCAGGATGGCATGGGTGTGGTCCTCTCCATCCAAAGGGTCTTTGGGGAACCAATCCCCGCTGACTCCAGTAGCTCTAATGACACGTTGCGTTGATTGGCATTAGGCAGGACTCCACTTGGTAGGACATGCCACTTTGGAGAGCTGCCAACCAACCAATCAGAAGGCCAGAAGTTCTCCAATAATAGCACTGCAAGTGGCCAGAAGTGGCATTACACAGAGTTGCTTGGCACTAATTCGAAGAAGCAGGGGACAGTTAGTGGGGGTTCTAGAGTGAGATTTCCTGGGGAGGGAGGACAACCAGAGTCTCAGAGACTGGGACTGGGGGACATTGAGAAATCACCAGGCCTTAAGGATTCAGGATCACCAGGCCTTAAGGATTTAGAATCACCAGGCCTTAAGACGCTCCCAGTCAGAAGAGGCCTTCTGATGCAGGTGCACAGCACTATTCCCTGCTCGAAATCTAGTTATGTTTATTTCTGGCAAATGTGTTTTCCCCTGAGCTCTCATCTGCGCACAATCTAAATATCAGAGCTGGGCAGGAAAAGACCCTTAGGTGGCTCTTATGAGCCTGCAATGGGGCTTCAGCTCAGAGGCCTTGTCCATCCCATCTTAAAATTGCTGTCAGTTTGGATCTGGCCAAAGATGCCAGAAGATTTACAAAAATACTCTACATTGCACGTATCATTATGTTTCTGCCTTTTCAGTTCTATATTAATAATGATAAAAGGACCAGCAATCTGCCCATTCCAAGCAGGCATGGTGAGGCAGCTTATGGACTTTGGGGCAATGTAATATTGCCCACCTGGCAGCCAAAGTAGGTAATTGTGGCTACAAACATGCTAATTGTGGCTACAAACATGCTAATTAGGAGCAGGAGTAGGCCACTTGGCCCATCAAGCCTGGTCTGCCCCAAGATCATCATCTCAACTCCACATTCCCACCTACCCCCAGTCACCTTTCACCGTGTTTGTCAATCAAGAATCTATCCACCTCTGCCTTAGGATATTGAAAGATTCTGCTTCTACTGTCTTTTGAGGAAGAGACTCACAACCCTCTGAGAGAAAAAGAAGTTCTGATCTTTCTCTGATAGGGAGCATAAGAGGAATTTTCTGAGGTGGTCCCACTGGAATGTTGTACTCGATCTCACTCAGACAATACATAGACTACGAAAGACAGCATATAACTAAACAATGAAAAGAAGTTTTATTTGCTAATGCATACATCAGGAGAGCGAATAGCCGGTGAACTCCATTTATTATCTCTGATATAACATTACCTACACCTCTTTCCCTAGGACGGACTGCCCGATAGAACCTATTTTTCACCAGATTGCTTTCACTTCGGTTTGAAGGGTCATTCTCAGGCAGCACGGGGTTTATGGAAGAACTTGGTTAAGTATCTGATCATTTTCTTAAAAGTTGGTGCAGATTTGTGTGTCTGGTTGCTGAACGCGCCTCCTATACCTCCCACGATAGTCGTACGTAGAGATTCTGAACATTGTTAAATTCCAGCCGTTGAAAAGCAACCCAAGTAGTGATGCTGGAAAGAGAACCTTATGTGGCAGTCTACCCAGTCAGCCTAAGGAGTGTTGAATGCTTTCCCCCAGCCGCTGTTATATGGAGAACAGGTCAAAGAATGGGTAGGAAAGTGGTAAATTAGTTACCTGCTTTGTTTTATCTGAAACATACTCAAAGGTATGTTTCACAGGGCTTGTCTACGAATAGGTTTGGGGTGGGATATTTTACAGCCCAACTGGCTGGCAAGGGAACCATAAAATTTACTCCTTAGTGCACTGTGCACAGTTCTGGTTTCCATAATTCTGAAGAGACACAAGAGAAATGCAAAAAGGGTGAAACCAGAATTGCAATATTTTACTTAGCAGAAAATGCCCAATAGGTTTCTCTGTGAAAAGACTTTGTGGAGTGGCCTTCCAGAGGTCTAGGAGAATTTGGTACAGTAAATATGAAAATATTTCCACCTAACGTGAAGATTAATATGAGGCTCCAAAAAGGTATCACATAATCATCAACAAATTCAATAATTCGGGAGAAACATCTTTACCCAAAAATTGTGAAACTCAATGCTATACGGAATAATTTAAGTGACTAGCACTATTTCTTATTTTTAATATGTTCATTGGACATGAGAAATTTTGGCTAGACCAGCATTTATTGTCAAACCCTAACTGCCCTTGAGAAGCTGGTGGTGAGCTACTGCAGCCCTTGAGGTGTAAGTACATCCATAGCGCTGTTAGGGAGGGAGTTCCAGGATTTTGACCCAGCGACAGTGAAGGAATGGCGATATATTTTCAAGGATGATGAATGGTGGTGGTGTTCATGCATCTGCTATCCACATCCTTCTAGTTATTAAAGATTGGAAGGTGCTGTTCAAGGAGCGTTCTTGTACAGTGCATCTTGCAGATGGTACACACATACACTGCTGCCTCTGTGCATCGGTGGTGAGGGGACGTTGGGGGTTTTTGGTGGGTTACCATTCAAGCGGGCTGCGTTAGTCCTTGTTAGTGTTGCCGAGTTTCTTGAGTCATCTGATGAGGCCTCCAGGACGTATTTAATCAGAGTTGGATGCAATTAATCAGAACGGGAGGGAGCTTTGAGGAGTGTCGATGTTGCCAAACAGCCTGTGTCTGTACTGTAAATTCTATCTTACTTGATTTCTAGAATGGACAACCATCCATTATAAGAAATGCTGGCTCAGGGAAAGCGTTGAAAGTGTAGATCACCAGACTCCTAATCTTATGACGAGAGGTCTGAGATTAGAAGGTCAGATTCTGTTCAGAGCTAACTGAATGGCCCAAATGAATTTTGTTTCTCTTTGTCTTCTTTCAGCTGGAGCCAGTTGGTAAAAAGACAGCCAATCAAACATTTGATGTTCGCATTCCCATCAGCTGCCCTTCAAAGGTATGTTTCACAGGGCTTGTCTATGAATAAGTTTGGGGTGGGATATTTTACAGCCCAACCACACTGATTGAGTAGCTTAGCAGGGCAGGAGATATGAACAAGAGATGAAAAATCATGTCTGTGCCCAATTTCTCGCTTCTTGTGATATTGCCGGCTGCACACAAGGTTGATTTAAATATTAATAAGTTAGTGATTGGCAGTGTGGTGGCCGCTGGGGATGGTGATTTGAGTCGGGGGGGGGGGGGGGGGGGGGTTCGTTCAGGGGGGAAGAGGGAGAGTAATGTCTGCACTGGAGGTGGGGGTGCTGACAGATCTCACAGCACAATGACACAGTATTCAGGGAGATCTGGGCACCTGCGCAATGGCACCCCTAATAGTCTGCATTCAGCTTTTTGGCATGATTAGGCTCCGCCCACTCCCCTTTCTGGCAGAAATCACATTACAGCTGTAAATTATCACTACTTACCTGGTCTATATGTGACTCCAGAGCCACAGCAATGTGGTTTTAACTGGCAAGCCACTCAGGGGCAATTAGGGATAGATAATAAATGTTGGCCTATAATGCCCACATTCTGTGAGTGAATTCTTTCCTAAAAGAGACATAGAGTCATGGAAGTTTACAGCATGGAAATAGACCAATTGGCCCAACTTGTCCATGCCACCCAGTTTTTACCAGTAAGCCAGTCCCAATTGCCTGCATTTGGCCCATATCCCTCTTTAACCATCTTATCCATGTAATTGTCTAAATGCTTTGTAGAGGACAAAATTGTACCCACCTCTACTACTACCTCTGGCAGCTAATTCCAGACACTCACCATCCTCTGTGTGAACAAATTGCTCCCAGGACCCTCTTGTATCTCTCCCCTCTCACTTTAAACTTATTCCCTCTAGTTTTAGACTCCCTGATCTTTGGGAAAAGATATTGACTATCTAACTGATCTATGCCTCTCATTATTTAATAGACCTCTATAAGATCTTCTCTAATCTCTAAGGAAAAAATAGTCCATCATAAAATTGAGCTGTGGCAGTCCACAAGAGTGCTAGATAGTGTTGAGTTTAATTCTCTAATTAAAGAATTAAATTTTCATCTTTACCACGGTATCCTTACCAATTTCAACTTTCTGCCTAGTCACAATCTAATCAAAAATAAACTAAATGCAAACACATTGGCCAAAGTTTTCCAGCTCTGTCTGAAGGCGACCTCTCCACCCACGCTCAGGTTCCTGGGCGGCAGAGAGTGCAAACAATGTGAAATCTCTTGACAGTGATGGGACCTGAAGAAGCTTCCACCACCATAGGCAGAAGAGGGGCGAATAATTTTTCATTTTCACTTTGCATGAGCAAGTTTCTCAGAGGAAGGGAGGGATAATTACTCTTTCCAACGGACTTAGCAATAAAAATATTAATAATAACCAAACCAGAGTACACATTTATTTGCAATCTTATCAAGTTATTTTGTTTATCTTATGGTAATACCAGGAGCAGCCTTACTTGAGAACATACAGGAACAGTAATTATATTTATCCAAATAACTCTGGATTGTTGACCTCAGCGGCACCTGTGACTTTCGAGACCAGTCCTGTTCCCTTCAACAAGGTCAGTGATAAATGCAATCTTAAATTGTTCCAAGAAAATTGGTCTTTGATTAAATTACTTATCGTCAGTTCTTTTCCATACAGTCTGGCATGTTTGGTTTTAGGTTTGGTGTGTAAAACGGGGTAATAATTTGTTTTTGTTTGTTCTACATTACTGTCCAAGATGTGGGTTTCTATACTGTGAAATTTTTCTTCATAGTAACTTCGTTCTTTTTAGAACATAGAACATTACAGCGCAGAACAGGCCCTTCGGCCTTCGACGTTGCGCCGACCAATTAAGAAAAAGCAATGACCCTCTAACCTAAACCATTCCCTTTTCATCCATAAACGTGTCAGTTTAGTGTCAGTTTCATCCATTTTAGTGTCAGTTGCCTCAGTGTTCTGTCCAGTGGTAGGATATCAGATTCCTGCTGGTAGATTCTTTGCCCCCTCCTGAGATTTCAGTGATATTGGCAAGGCCAGCATTTATTGCCCATCCCCAGTTGCCCTTGAGCTAAGGGCAGTTAAGAGTCAACCACATTGATGTGGCTCTGGAGTCACATGTAGGACAGATCAGGTAAGAACGGTAGATTTCCTTCCTTAAGGGACTAATTGGTTCATTGCTTCAGAGAAGAAGATATGCCATCCTTATCCTTATTATATGTGACTCTAGGTCCACAGCAATGTAGGTAACTCTTAAATGCCATCAGGGATGGGCAGTAAATGTGGGTCTAGCCAGCGACCTCCACATCCCCCAAACAAACAAAAGAAATGGAAGATAACATCTGATCGGTGCTTTCCTTGGGTAACATTGATTTATGCTTAATTTTAGTATTCAGGGAACAGGCTGTTTTAGACCTGATAATGCACTGACAAGATTAAGCATTGTCTGTGCGGAGTCTGTACATTCTCCTTACGTCTGATTGGGTTTCTATTGGGTGCTCCAGTTCATCCCACATTCCAAAAGACATGCTGGTTAGATATATTGGCCATGCTAAGTTCTCCCTCAAGGTACCCAAACTGGTTCCAGAATGTGGCAACTAAGCGATTTTCACAGTAACTTCACTGAAGTGTTAATGTAAGCCTACTTGTGACACTAATACATCTGCTTAAACTTAACTCAAGCAATGGCTGAACAGGAAAAGATCATCTATGTAAGATAATCATAACATGATATAATTTCATTTTCAGTTTAGGGTGAGAAATGTGGGTCTGAAACTAGAGCCTTAAACTTAATAATGTCAATTACAGAGGTACAAAGATGGAGTTGGCAAAAGTGGACTGCAAAAATTGACTGAAAGGCAAGACAATAGAGAAGCTGGAAGAGACATTTAAGGAGATGGTTAATGACTCTTAACAAAGATATATTCCATTAGGAAAGAATCTGGCCAGAATTCTCCACCTCGTTGTCATTGAAGCGAGGATAGAGAATTTGGCGCTCAGTCAAATTTCCATTCACTTCAGTGAGATCAGAGAGTTCCCATAGGCGTGAACGGTTGGACAATTCTGGCTTCTATGAGCAGGTGCACCATCTATGGCTAACCAAGGAAGTTAAAGATGGTATCTCATTTATCGAAAAGACAACAATGTTGCAAAGATTAATGGTCAGAAGATTGTAAAAGTTTTAGAAACCAACAAAGGATAAATAAAGAGGAGAATAAAGAGAGGAAGAATAATAATGACAATAAGTTAGAGTTTCAGAGGAAAGTAGCAAGAAATATAAAAAAGTGGATCATGAAAGTTTCAACAAGTGTATCAAAGGGAAAGAATAGCTAAAGTAAGCATTGATTATTTAGTGGGTGAGACTGGGGAATTAATTAATAATGGATAACAAGGAAATGGCAAAGGCTTTGAACAAATATCTACAGGCAAATGGAGGAAAGAATATGAAAGAGAAAGTACCACACAAACTCACGGATTGAAGGCTGACAAATCCCCTGGACCTGATTGCCTCCCATTTTAGATGGAGATGAGGGGGCATTTGTAAAATTAAAAATTTAGCAGTTTATTTATCTGTCACAAGTAGGCTTACGTTAACACTGCAATGAAGTTACTGTGTAAATTGCCAGTCGCCACTCTCCGGCACTCGAATACACTGAGGAGAATTTAGCATGGCCAATGCACCTAACCAGCATGTCTTTCAGGATATAGGAGGAAACTGGACCATCCGGAGGAAACCCATGCAGACACAGAGAGAATATGCAGACTCCACATAGACAGTGACCTGAGTTGAGAATCGAACCCGGGTCTGGAGCCACGAGGCAACAGTGTTAAAATTTTGCAGAAAAAGGCTGGGTCATTGAATATAATGAAGACCGATCATAGAATCCTACAGTGCAAAAGAAGCCCATTGAGCCTACCTAACTTGCACTAACAACAATCCCACCCAGACCCTATCCATGTAATCCCATATATTCACCCTGCTAATCCTCCTGACAGTAAGGGGCAATTTGGCATGGTCAATCAACCCAAGCCACACATCTTTGGACCGTGGGAGGAAACCAGGGCACCCGGAGGAAACCCACACATACTGAGGGAGAACATGCAAACTTCATACATGTAATCACTCGAGGCCGGAATTGAACCTGATTTGCTGGAGCTGTGGGGCATCAGTGATAACTACTCTGCCACTGTGCCACCCTGATCAACAGGAGTTCTAGTTGGCAGCTGTGAGAATTGAGTTAGGGCCACAATAAAACCAACTATGGCCTCATTGGACAATGGAGGAGGCTCAAGAACTGATTGGCCTCCCGTGCTCTTATATACTTCTGATAGTGGTGTATGTTAATGAGATTGTCAAGAATTTTAGCATAAATAACTTTTATGGAAACCAGCATAAAGTTCATCACCATTTTATTATAAATTGGATTAAGGAAATTCTTGTTCAGTTGTACCTCACCAAGGAGCTTCAGGAAGATGCTTTCGACTTATTCACAATAACATACAAATGGTTGAATTTAAACCTGTGATTATTTACAGCTCTTTGGAAGTAAGTTACTTTGCAAAGATAAGTCTCCATCAGTCAACATTCCTCAATCAGGTAACTATAGATTATTTGAGATATTCTCCCTCCTTTCTCCATCCTCCCATTATTATTTCCTCAACATCCATACCATTACAGGGCTATGTGAGCAGACCTGTTCCCTGGCCACACTAAGTTTGAAGTTTATTTATTAGTGTTACAAGTAAGCTTACATTAACACTGCAATGAATGACGAACAATAAAGTTACTGTGAAAATCCCCTAGTTGCCACACTCTGTAAATGACCCAAGTTGGGAATTGAACCCGGGTCCCTGTTGCTGTGAGGCAGCAGTGCTAACCACTGTGCTACCATGATCATATTCACATAGACATGGCTTCCCATTTTCTCCTTCCAAATGGCAAAGCTCTTTTATTTCCTTAGCTGGCTGACATCTAAGAGTTCATCATGCATGGGATCCCTCGCCACTCAACAGCATTCCATGGCTGAATTTTAGAGTCAATCACTGCACAGAAGGAGGCCATTTGGTCCATTAGGTCCTTGCCCACTTTCTGTGGAGCATTTCAATCTGTCCTGCTCCCCATACCATCTATTTCCATTTATTTCTGACAAGAGCACATTAATTTCTTTTTAAATTATTGAATACTGCTGCTTCCGCCACTCTTGAGGACAGCAGGTTCCAGATCATTATCACTCACTGTGTAAGGTACTCTTCTTCCTGTTTCTCCTCTACCTCTTGCCCAAAACTTTACATCTGAGTCCCCTCCACCTTATATGTTCAGCTAAAGATCCCTTCATCCCAAGAATTAACTCAGCAAATCTCCTCTGAGCTATGTTCAGTACAGGTATTAACTCCTTAAGTAAGGAGAGTACAACTGTACACAGTTCTCTTGGTGTGGTCTCACCAGTATCCTGTACTGTTATAGCAAGACTTCCTTATTTTTATATTCCATTCCCCCTTTGCAAAAGCTGGCCATCCTAATTACATGCTTGCTAACTTCTTGTGTATTTCCTAGCCCATCTCAGCAGAACACCTTTTTTTGCAACCTAAACTTGTAACTACAATCCCCCTCCTTGGGAACATTCTGGTGAATATCTTCTGCACCATCACAAGGACCCTCCCATCCTTCCTAAATATGGTGACCAGAAAAGTGTTGGCCTTAACAGTCATCTACTTGGGGTGGGAATGGGATTCTGCATAGCCTGATCGAACAGAGGTGACCTTTCTCTGGTTATCTCATAGTGTCATAGAGATTCACAGCATGGAAACAGACCCTTCAGCCCAACTTATCTATGACACCCACTTTTTACCACTAAGCTAGTCCTAATTGCTCGCATTTGGAACATATTCCTCTATACCAATCTTACCCATGTAACTGTCTAAATGCTTTTTAAAAGATGAAACTGCACCTGCCTCTACTATATCCTCTGGCAGCTTGTTCCAGACACTCAACACCCTCTGTGTGAAAAAATTGCCTTTCTGGACCCTTTTGTATCTCTCCCCTCTTGCCTTAAACCTATACCCTCTAGTTTTAGACTCCCTACCTTTGGGGAAAGATATTGACCATCTCACTGATCTGTGCCTCTCATTATTTTATAGACCTCTATAAGATCCCCCCTCAGCCTTCTACGCTCCAGAGAAAAAAGTCCCAGTCTATCCAGCTTCTCCTTTTAACTCAAACCATCAAGTCCCAGTAACATCTTTTAAATCTCTTCTGCACTCTTTCTAATTTAATAATATCCTTTCTATAATAGGGTGACCAGAACTGCACACAGTATTCCAAGTGTGGCCTTACCAATATCCTCTAGCTCTGACAAGCTAGAATTTTTTAATCTAGTACTGGCCCATGAATTACTACATTTAATTTGATGAAAATGCCATGAACGGTGTTTCCTAATATTGTCTGTGTCCATAATCAATAATATATGAAATTTATAACTATTCTTGACTTGACCATTTTTCAGTACATTCTCTGCGACCAGCTGATGTGAAAGTTATTGGAGCAGTGGGAGATTCTCTGACGGTCTGTATAGTATTTGTTTCTCTAACTTTCCTTTAAAAGGCATATGATAAAGTCTAAGTATCACTAAAGAGTGATCTTAGAATCTCTACAGTGCAGAAAGAGGCCATTCAGCCCATCAAGCCTGCACCGGCAGCAATCCCGCCCAGGCCCTATCCCTGAAACCCTTTGTTTTTATCTCCTGATCTTCCTGATACTAAAGCGTAAATTTTCCTGCTTCAAGGAAATTATAGCGGGTGATGGGGTGGACCAGAGAAAAGTCCGTTGACCTCAGACAGGATTTTTCGGTTATGAGGCAAGCATGTCGGAAAATCCCACCCTATGACTCGATGATAGTTTTAACTTGACTCGCCTGACTGGAGTAGGATGGGTTTGAGGTCAGTTGTCTAATTTCCAGTCCATCAGATTCAGTAAAGCAACTTGGCATTTTTTTAAAATTCATTCGCGGGAAATGGGGCATCACTGGCCAGCATTTATTGCCCGTCCATAGTTGTCCCAGGGCAGTTGAGAGTCAACCACATTGCTGTGACTCTGGAATCATGTATAGGCCAGACCAGGTAAGGACAGCAGATTTCTTCGTCTAAAGGACATTAGTGAACCAGATGGGTTTTCCCAGAAATCAACAATGGTTTCATGGTCATCAGTAGACTCTTCATTGCAGATATTATTTTTGCTGAATATCAAATTTCACCATCTGCTATGGTGGGATTCGATCCCAGATCCCCAGAACATTAACTGGTTTCTGGATAAATAGCCTAACGATAGTACCATTAGGCCATTAATGCTCCCCAGCATTGTGGGCAAGACCAGCTTTCATTGACCCATCCCTAGTTTCCTGTGACGGAGCTGCCATCTTAATAATGGAATGTTTTGTGAGGTTAATTCAACAACATTGCTGTGTTTCTGGAATTCTTTTATAGATCAGATTTGGTAAAATGATAGAACAATTCCTTTGTAGCAGAAGACTACTGAATCTGATGGGTTTTGATGATTAGATTAATGTAATTCATTGAATTTCATCCCCAGCTACAATGGTGGAGTTTGAGATTTCCAGCTCCCTCTGCCCTGCAGCGCGTTTTGCGATGGTGGAGACAGCCTGCCATTGGCTGGTGGTGGGATCTTCCAGTCCTGGTGCTGTCAAGGAAATTTCCCATGGTTTTCACCTTCTGCCACTGGCGGGACTGAAAGATCCCACTGGTGGGAAAGGTTGGAAAATCCCGCCCTATGTTCCGAATTGTCATGACCATACCCAGAACTAGGGGTCATGTATTGAAGAGAAGGGGTAAACCTTTTAGAACTGAGGTGAAGAGAAATTTCTTCACCCAAAGGGTGATGAATGTGTGGAATTCACAATCACAGAATGTAGTTGAAGCTAAAACGTTGTCTGATTTTAAGAATAAATTAGATTTAGCTCTTGGGAATAAAGAGTTCAAGGGATATGGGCGGAAGTGGGGAGGGTTCAGGATATTGAATTCAATGATCAGCCATGATCAAAATGAATGGTGGAGCAGGCTCGAAGGGCCGAATGGCCTACTGCTGCTTCGAGTTTCTATGTTTCTATGAAGAGATTTATCTGGCCTGATGGAGGGAATTTGAAACTAGCCCACATTTCTTTTGTTTTACAGGCTGGCAATGGAATAGGCTCGAAACCCAATAATGTTCTGGACGTCTTAACCCAGTATAGAGGCCTGTCCTTCAGGTAAAGTGCACTGCTGACTAAATGAAAATCTGACTGAATTATTGACAATGAGCAGAACTGTCGGAAATTCAGAACAATGAAATTCCCGTGCACTGGAACAAAGTCCGAATATTCACATTCGCTGTCTCCAAAAATTAAAAAATAAATCCTCGAATTAGATCCCCATGGAGTAATAGAGTCACTTTGGCTCAGAATGAGGTAATTCGCTCCATATGGGCGTTTATCTCAACAGATCCTGACAAAAGCTCTGAAATCATTTCCAGAAGCAATTAGAATGCTTGATTTGGAGAGCTCCTGCATCAGTACCTTCATCCACACTCTTTCACAGGAAGACAGGGATGGTCAACAAAAGCTGGCCTTGCCCGCAATGCCCACGTCTCATTTTTTAAAATCTGATGGGCTGGAAATTAGACAACTGACCCCAAACCCATCCTCTCCCTTCCAGGCAAGTCAAGTTAAAATTATCATTGAGTCACAGTTATACAGCACAAAAAGAGACCCTTTGGCCCATCATGTCTGCATTACCTATTAAACACCTATCTCATTTTCCAGCACTTGGTCCATAGCTTTGTATTCTATGGTATTTCAAGTGCTCATCTAAATACTTCTGAAATGTGAAAGTTCCTGCCTCTAACACTCTTATAGGCAATGAATTCCAGATTCCCGCCACCCTCTGGGTGAAGAGATTTTTCCTCAAATTTCCTCCAAATCTCCTGCCCCTCATCTTAAATCTAAGCTCCATGGTAATTGACCCTTCTATTAAGGTGAATGGTTTCTCCCTATCTATCCAATCTATGGTCCTCATATTTCTGTACACCTCAATCATGTCCTCCTCAGCGTTCTCTGTTCCAAGGAAAATAACCAAGATGTAGAGATGCCGGCGTTAGACTGGGGTAAACACGGTAAGAAGTCTCCCAACACCAGGTTTAAGCCCAACCAATTTATTTGATAGTAAACTCGCAAGCTTTCGGGGGTTTGCTCCTTCGTCAGGTGAACGGCGAGTTCTGGCCTCAGTTTACTATCAAATAAATCGATTGGACTTAAACCTGGTGTTGCCAAGGAAAATAACCCCGGTCTATCCAGTCTCTCTCGATAGCTGAAACGCTCCAGCCCAGGCATCATCCTGGTGAATCTTGTCCACGCTCTTTCTAGTGCAAAAGAGACAATTAAACTGAGATCTCATTTGTCTGTTTAATTAGGCAAAAATGATCTTTCAAGATGAGCAGGATGCCCTGGCCAACATTCCTCCCTCAAACAGTTAATGGTAAGGCATTGAGGAGAGTTTTAGAACAAAGAGATCTTGGGGTACACGTTCATAACTCATTGAAAGTGGAGTCACATGTCAACAGAGTGGTGAGGAAGCATTCAGCATGCTTGGTTTTATTGTCAGAACATTGAATACAGGAGTTGGGACGTCTTGTTGAAGTTGCACAAGAAATTGGTAAGGCCACACTTGGAATACTGTGTACAATTTTGGTCACCCTATTATAGAAAGGATATTATTAAGCTAGAAAGAGTGCAGAAAGATTTTAGTAAAATGCGACTGGGACTTGATGGTTTGAGTTATAAGGAGAGGCTGGATAGACTGGGACTTTTTTCTCTAGAGCATAGGAGGCTGAGGAGTGATCTTATAGAAGTCTGTAAAATAATGAGGGGCATAGATCAGCTAGATAGTCAATATTTTTTCCCAAAGATAGGGGAGTGTAAAACTAGAGAGCATAGGTTTAAGACGAGAGGAGGGAGTTACAAAAGGGTCCAGAAAGACAATTTTTTCACGCAGAGGATGACGAGTGTCTGGAACAAGCTGCCAGAGATAGTAGTAGAGGCAGATATAATTCTGTCTTTCAAAAAAGCATTTAGACAGTTACATGGGTAAGATGGGTACAGAGGGATATGGGCCAAATGCAGGCAATTGGGACAAACTTAGTGGTTAAAAAAAGGGCAGCAGGGACAAGTTGGGCTGAAGAGCCTGTTTCCATGCTGTAAACCTCTATGACTCTGTATGAGTCAATAACCATGAGCTTACTTGATCATCCCTCCTATTCCAGTGAAGGAATTTAGACATTCCCGAGAGGGATGTGCGCAGGAATTATATAAATAAATTGAGATTTATTTTTTATGTGAGTGAAGTGATTGTAAAAATGTCTTAACTTAAAGATGGGAAAATACTTCTAAAATGCTTCTTAAAATTATCGGAGAGAATGGTTTTCAAGAACTGTTTTATGTTTTTGTAAACAGCATTGGAGGAGATGAAATATTAAGAAGCTCCACGACTCTGCCAAGTAAGGACATCAGAGTTAGCCAAAAGTTTCCTTTTACTCACTCTTTGTAAGATTTGGAATATTCTGACAGATTTCATGTTTAAACAGAAAACCTGGTGTTACCTCACACCAGCGCCAACTGGTAAAAGATGAATTTAATACTGAAAATCAAGCATTCGCATAAAGTCTGCTCCATGGGATGTATCTCTGGATAGTGGAATGGAGACAAAGACATTGGAATTATTCATGAAACAATTAGAAGTTTTAAAGTTTATTCATTAGTCACAAATATGCTTATATTACTGCAATGAAGTTACTGTGAAAATCCCCTAGTCGCCACACTCCGGCGCCTGTTCAGGTACACTGAGGGAGAATTTAGCATGGCGCCAATGCATCTCAGCAGCACATCTTTTGGACCGTGGGAGGAAACAGAAGCACCCGGAAAAACACTCACACGGACATGGGGAGAACATGTAGATACCTGGGAATTGAACCCAGATCCCAAGCACTGTGGGGCAGCAATGCTAATCACTCTGCCAGCACACCACCCTAGGTATTACACAACTAGTAACAGAGGGTGAAATTTTCGTGTCCCGTCCCACCCGCCACAGGAATTGTAGCAGGTGGGACACAAACCATGCAAAGGCCCATCGACCTTGAGCCCTGTGCTGGACCATGTACTGGATGGATGGGTTGATCAAAATAATCCTTAGGGTTGATTTTAAATGTTTCTATTGGGTAGAGGTTCTGAAGGAGGAAATTAATCATAGCACCCTGGAAACCCTACAATATAGAAAAGGCCATTCGGCCCATTGAGGCTGCACTGACCCTCTGACAGAGCATCTTACCCAGGCCCCCTCTCCCTATCTCTGTCACCTGACACATTTTCCCATGGCTAATCCATCTCACCTAAACATCTCGGGACACTGAGGGGCAATTTATCCTGGTCATTGCACCTAATACACACATCTTTGGAGTGTGGGAAGAAACCAGAGCATCCAGAGGAAACCCACACAGACACAGGGTGAACATGTAAACTCCATGCAGACAGTAACCCAAGACTGGAATTGAACCCAGGTCCCTGGTGCTATGAGTCAGCAGTGCTCAGTGGATCATAGGCTTGTTTCATGCCTTGCTCACCATCCTGCTGATTTAATGCTCTTGTGTGCTTCCATTATATAAATGCTTCTAATCTTTGTTTTCACCCAAAATATTTTCGCTTCATGCTTTTCAGCAAAAACTTCCCCCTGACACCTGGGGTGGGACTTTACGACCTCGCTCACCCCAAAATCATAAAATTCTACCCGAGGTTAACAAACATTTCCATTGTCTGCCCCGCGCCCGCTCTAATTCTGTGATGGGTGCAGCGGTAAAATTCTGACCCTGATCTCTGGGTCGCCCACGGCTCCATTGCTGGAGTTCTCGCCTCGAAGCCAGGACTTGAACACAAACTTTGAGGCTTCCACACGAGTGCAGCACTGAGGGAGTGCCCCACTGTTGGAGCTGCTGTCTTTCAAACAAGGTGCTAAACTGAGACCCCGGCCTGAATTTTTGCTCCAGTATCCGGGGATGGCAAAGTGGTTAGCACCGCTGCCTCACAGTGCCAGGGACCTGCGTTTGAGCCCCAGCTCAGGTCAAAGTCTGTGTGGAGTCTGCACGTTCTCCCGATATCTATATGGGTTTCTTCCCATGGTCCAAAGATGCGCAGGTTGGGTGAATTGGCCATCAGATATGTATGGGGTTACAGGGATAGGATGGGGAGGAAAAGCTGTGGAGATGCTCTTTCAGAGAGTCAATGCTGTCTTCGATGGAATGAATAGCCTCCTTTTGCAATCTAGGGATTTTCTGAGTTGGGACATTTGCATTAAAACAAAAAACAATCCTCACACTCCCTCACTCCCTTGTGCCCCATACAATCCCCATGCCCTATCCATGCTATGATGTGAAGATGCCAGCGTTGGACTGGGGTGGGCACAATAAAAAGTCTCACAACACCAGGATAAAGTCCAATAGGTTTATTTG
Source organism: Sphyrna mokarran (assembly GCA_024679065.1). NCBI lineage: Eukaryota > Metazoa > Chordata > Chondrichthyes > Carcharhiniformes > Carcharhinidae > Sphyrna > Sphyrna mokarran. Next base: position 19,310,125 of record JAGIQG010000005.1, read on the forward strand.
GTAGCATGAGCTTTCGGAGCATTGCTCACTCGCCTGATTAATGAGCAGACTCCGAAAGCTTGTGCTATCAATAAATCTTTTGAACTTTAACTGGTGTTGTGAGACTTCTTTCTGTGCCTAACCCAAGCACTTATGCCTTCTACGTACCCCATTAACCCCTCATACTCTTCATGCCAATCTCTGCCCTCCAAACCCCCATAACCCCTCATACCTTATATACCAACCCATGCTCTCTACCCATCATCATTTTCCATGGCAGCTCACTCAGTATCTACAAAAAACAGACGTAATGAGCCATGCTGAGATTAAATAAAATAAAGTTCTAAGTATCTATTGCAGACTTTTTTTTAATGCAACAAGAATCCATGTCCCCAAATCATTAGCCTGGGTCTCTGGATTACTAGTCCACTGCATCACCATCATTGTCTCCCTTCAAAAATTCTGTGATCACTTGGAGCTGTCAATCAAACTGTGAAATGAAAGGTGATGATGGAAGATTGTGAAATCAGTTATACTGCACAAATCCAGTAATGACGACCCTCAGGCTTATGTCAAAAGACAGTGAAATAGCAAGCAATGATTTATTTTAATAGTGCACAGTTATTTCAAACATTTAAGAGGTAGGGGTTTTAAATGTGTTGAGAGTATGACAGTTGTTTTGACCAGTTGCTTTTGAAACTTTTGATTGATCCATTGAATTTATGGCACTGTCGAATACACATTCATGTTCACTTTTAACAATCCCAAAAGGCACCTTACTTCTCCCAAAGGTGTTCTGTATCTTATCCAAAAGGGGTAACTTATAGAAAATCACTCATCAATAAATATTGCTGATTTTTAATTTCTTCTTTGAATTTGTTAACTGGTTATGGGTCAACAATTATTGTTTTCTGCATAATATCTCCTGCTGTCTTTTTTTCAGACATTCTTCGTGAATTTAATCCTTCGTTGACTGGATTTTCCACTGGAAAAGGGAATCTTGAAAGTCCCGGAACATTTCTGAATCAAGCTTTTCCTGGAGCTTTGGCTGTGTATGTACCATTCCTGGAGTATCTATGAGGCACAGTTCTATGCTGGAGTTAGACTGATTCCTCGATCTAATTTTGGTGCATTCTTTAGAAACCTTTTCCCTTACTCTTCCCTCACGCTTCCCACATCCAACAATTCCATTCGAAGAACAGAACAAAGAATGGTACAGCATAATAACAGATCCTTTGGTCCTCCAAGCCTGCACTGATAATGATGCCTGCCTATACTAAAACCATATGCACTTATAGAGTCCATATCCTTCCATTCCCGTCCTATTCATGAATTTGTCTGAATGCCCCTTAAATACCACTATTGTACCTGCTCCCACCACCTCCCCGGGCAATGCATTCCGGACATTCACCACCCTCTGTGTAAAAAACTTGCCTCACACATCTCCTCTAAATTCATTCCAGACCATATTAAGAAATGGTTAAGGCACAAGACACAGCAAAGGCTATGGCCCTGACAACAACCCAGTTGCAATACAGATGGCTAAGGCTCTCGGTCAATCCACCTCAGTACTGCCCACTGATATTGTGCCTGGATGTAGTGCCGGGGTAAGTGTCAGGGGCAATTCCTGGGTACTACCCAAGCAGTGCGAGTAATTGGCCTGGCATAACCCTTTCCCCGGCCAGTGATACAATCACGTGAGCTCTGGGTGCACACTGTGGGAGACTAGTTGTAATTCATGTCAGTAAATCCTTAGGCCAATGTGAATAATATAGCAGGGAGGGTGGGGAAACAATTTGGGCCTCTCGTGGGATTTTGCATTCCTGCCACTATTCATGCCTGATTAGAAATCCCAACCATAGGCATACTGGGAGATTGGATAGACAAGTGGCAATTTTTTCACACAGCGTGTCTGAAATGAGCTGCCAGAGGTAGTAATAGAAGGGGATGCAATTTTGTCTTTTAAAAAGGATTTAGACAGTTACATAGGTGAGAGATAAGGGCCAAATGCGGGCAGTTGGGACTGACTTATTAGGAAAAACTGGGTGCCATGGGCAACTTGGGCCGAAGGGCATGTTTCTGTAAACCTCTATGACAATGATTATATGATTCTAACACTGTAATGAAATTACTGCGAAAATCCCCTTATCGCCACACTCCAGTGCCTGTTCAGATACACTGAGGGAGAATTTAGCATGGCCAATGCACCTAACCAGCACATCTTTCAGAAAGAGCAATGTTCCAAAGAGCAAGAAGGGAAACGTGAAAAAGAAATGCTATTATTATTCAAACGCATATTTTTCTTTTAATAACTAGAGAGCTCCCAGGTCAAGTGAGACAATTAGTGGACATCATGAAAAATCATCCGGTAAGATTCCTCGAATAATATTAAATCATTTTGTTTCTGAAACTTTAAACCAAATTGGAAAGCTTCACTTGTGGCTGGGAACTTTTGCCAATACTTTGCTCTGCTTCAGGTTAGAAACTCCAAAGTTTATGAAATTTGCCTAAATCATAAATTTTTTTTGAATTTGGCTCGGATAAGAATGAGATGTTTCACTTCAGATATGACTCAAGCGACCCGTTAGGGAGCTTTTATCAAACAAATTTTAATTATGAATATAGTTAACATGTATAGAAAGAAAATTAGCAAGAACGTTTATCAATTACAAACAAGAAACAAACAATCATGATAGTGTATAACTTTTAACAAAAATATCTACAATGTTCCAATCAAATCAATCCCATAGACAAAAGATTCTTTTCACAGGTTCAACACAGCAAAGACTAATACTCATGTGATACTGGAAATTGAGTCCATTGATTGAATAATTGAAAACCCTCAGTCTGATTCACTCAGAAAGGCTGAAGTCAGAACAGTTTCACAGAACATCAGGAATTTTAGGAAACGGCAGATTCTTTCCCTCAGGAAGGTGAAACCTTCTTTTAAGATCACCAGCAAAATTTTCAAATAAAAGGAAAGACTTCTGTTCAGCTTGCTATCCCTGTTAAAGCCCAGTGCAGCTCAGAACTGAAAATGAAATAACTTCTTGTGACCTGATCTTCCAACCCGTTTTTATTTGCCCTCCTAACAATGCAGTCATAAAAAATAAAAACAAACAATCCCACTGAAGTTAACAAAAAGACCATAAAACTAATAAGATATAGGAGCAGAATTAGGCCACTTAGTCTCTCGAGTCCCCTCTGCCATTCAATCATGGCTGATATTTTTCTCATCCCCATTCTCCTGCTTTTTTCCCATAACCTCTGATCCCCTTATCAATCTATCTATCCGTCTCCTAAAGACACTCAATGACCTGGCTTTCAAAGCTTTCTGCAGCAAAGAGCTCCACAGATCCACCACTCTCTGGCAAAAGAAATTCCTCCCCATCTGTTTTAAAAGATCATACGTTCAGTCTGAGGTTTTGCCCTCTGGTTCTAGTTTTTCCTACTAGTGGAAACATCCTCTCCACATCCACTCTATCCAGGCCTTGCAGTATCCTATAAGTTTCAATAAGATTCCCCCCGCCTCATCCTTCTAAATTCCAATGAGTACAAACCCAGAGTCCTCAACCGTTCCTCACATGACAAGCTCTTCATTCCAGGATCATTCCTATGAACCGTCTCTGGACTCTTTCCAAGACCAGCACATCCTTCCTTAGATGCAGCACACAAAAGCACACGACTGTGAGACTACGAGCGATTGGCTCGTTACAGTTCTGCGATTGCTTATCCTGTTATCTTACTGAGTCAGCGGGAACTAATGGTGCCCATTCACACCTCAATCAACATAAGAATTAGGAGCAGGAACAGACCATTCAACCCTTGGAAGTCTGTGTGACCATTCGGAAAGATTATTGCTGGGACTTGTCTGACCCCACCATTGGCTGTCACTATCACAGGCGCGACTGGAACAATTTGGAAAGCCTTTGGTCAGAATCTTATCACTGTTCATGCCGACTGAATTTTCCCATTCCGCTGTGCTAAATGGAGACTTGGCTGGGTGCCAATTCTCTGGACTCGCCACAGCAGGAACATGGCATGAATAGCTGGTAAGGTTGTGCCCTTTCACTTTTGACATTTCTCCACGTTTTCCTGTCCCAGTCACACTGATGGCTGCCGGCAGCGGGCCTGGAGAATCCCGTCCTGTGGCTAATTGTTGACATCAATTCCACTTCCCTGCACTACCCACATTTTTAAAGGGTGGCACCTCCTCCCTAAGGACACGGGACACCCTCCCTCAGGGAACCATTCCTGAGAAATCCCAAGTACCTCCAGGGAACCCCCCCCCCCCCCCCACCACCTCCCCAATATTTCCCAATGAAAGCCACCCCCTGCAATGCTCCCTGGTAGTGCCAAAGTACTGCGTAGGCACGAAGCACTCCCCCCTACCCCACCCTCCCAGGACTGTATTTAATAGTTGGCCTCTAACTGGTTCCCCATTTGTCCATACCTGTTGTTAGTGGTACTGACAGGGGTGCAGGATTCCTTACTTGGGGGGAATAATACAGTGGCAAAGCCCACTAATGATATTTAAACACCATGATAATTTCATTGCAGGAAACTGGGAGGGCTTCAGTGTTTTGATATTGTCATTGGACTGCTAGTCATGATGTGGAAATGCCGGCGTTGGATTGGGGTAAACACAGTAAGAAGTCTGACAACACCAGGTTAAAGTCCAACCAATTTATTTGATAGTATTTTACTATCAAATAAATCAGTTGGACTTAAACCTGGTGTTGTCTGACTTCTTACTGTATTGGGCTACTTATTCATAGATCCAGGGTGACCGAGTTCGAATCCCACCACAGCAGATGGTGAAATTTGACTTAAAAGACAATCATGAAACCATTGTCGATTGTCGTAAAAATCCATCTGATTCACTAATGTTCTTTAGGGAAGGAAATCTGCCATCTTTACCCAGTCTTGCTGGGTAAGTGGTTGACTCTCAATTGCCCTCCAAGGGCCATTAGTGTTTGGCAATAAATGCTGACCATTCAGCGATGCCCATAAATGAATATTAAAAATTACCTCATGGCATCATTCCTGCCAAAGGAATGGCTGGAAAACTGACAGTGTTTCTCATTCTCCTCTCTAGAAAATTGATTTTGAGAAAGACTGGAAGATTATTAACGTGTTTATTGGAGGCAATGACATCTGCAATTACTGCACAGACTCGGTAAGCAAGTTATTGGGAGGAATTTTACCGCCCCACTCGCCGGCAAGGTTGTTCAGCCTCACCAAATTCAGTGGAGTCCTGAACTGCTCGCTGCATTTTCCAGACCCACTGTCTTCATAACGAGACCGGAAAATCTTTGGGGAGAGAGAAATTATACAGAGAGAAAGATCGCAAAGAGAGAGAGAGATTGCAGAGAGGGTGGAATTGCAGAGAGGGGGAGATTGCAGAGACAGAGAAAGATTGCAGACAGAGAAAGATTGCAGAGAGAGAGAGATTGCAGAGCAGGCAGATTGCAAAGAGAGAAAGAGAGATTGCAAAAAGAGAGAGTGATTGCAGAGTGAAAAAGAGATTTCAGAGAGAGATTGCAGAGAAAGAGAGACTGCAAAGAGAGAGAGACATTGCAGAGAGACAGAGATTGCAGAGAGAGATTGCAGAGAGAGAGATTGCAGAGAGAGAAATTGCAGAGAGAGAGATTGCAAACAAAGAGATTGTAAAGAGTCTCTGCAGAGAGAGATTGCAGAGAGAGAGAAATTGCAGAGAGAAAGAGAGTACACAGAGAGAGAGAGATTGCAGAGAGAGGTTGCAGAGAGACAGAGATTGCAGAGAGACAGAAATTGCAGAGAGCAAGATTGCAAGAGGGAGATATTACAGAGAGGGAGAGATTGTAGAGCAAAAGAGACTGCAGAGAAAGAGGTTGCAGACAGGGAAAGTTTGCAGACGGAGAGATTGCAAAGAGGGAGAGATTGCAGAGACAGAGATTGCAGAAAGAGATTGCAAAGAGAGAGATTGCAAACAGAGAGATTATAGAGAAATACTACAGGGAGAGTTGCAGAGAGTCATATTGCAGAGAGGGAGAGAGATTGCAGAGAAAGCTTGCCGAGAAAGAGAGATTGCAGAGAAAGAGATTACAGAGAAAAATTGCAGAGAGAGATTACAAAGACATGCAGAGAAAGATTGCAGAGAGAGAAATTGCAGAGAGAGAGATTGTAGAGAGAAATTGCAGAGAGAAAGAGATTGCAGAGAGAGATTGCAAGGAGAGAGGTATTACAGAGAGAGGGAGAGATTGCACAGAGATTATAGAACATAGAACATAGAACATAGAACATTACAGCGCAGAACAGGCCCTTCGGCCTTCGATGTTGCGCCGACCATTATAAAAAAGCAATGACCCTCCAAACTAAACCATTCCCTTCTCTTCCATAAACTTATCAACTAACCTCTTAAACGCCACCAAACTTGGCGCATCTACAACTGCAGCAGGCAGGGCATTCCATACCCTTACCACCATCTGGGTAAAGAACCTACCTCTGACATCCGTCCTATAACTACCACCCCTTAATTTAAAGCTGTGTCCCCTCGTGCTAGCTTTCTCCATCCTAGGAAAAAGGCTATCACTGTCCACCCTATCTAAACCTCTAATCATCTTATATGCTTCAATTATGCAGAGAGATTGCAGAGAGAAAGATATTGCAGAGAGAGAGACTGCAGAGAGAGATTGCAAAGAGATGAAGATTGCAGAGAGAGATTGTAGGAACAGTGCAAATGCAGACAAGGAGAGATTGTGAGTGGGAGAGATTGAGTGGAGAGAATTTGTGAACAGGAGAGATCAAGGGAGGGAGTGATTACAAGGAGGGAGATTTCAAGGACTGGAAATATGGTGGGAAAGGAGAGATTGGGCAGGATTTTATGGTCTTGCTCGTCCTGAAACTGTAAAATCCCACCCGAGGTCAGCAGACTTTCCCTTCGTCCACCAGTTACCTGCTCTGATTCCCGTGAGGGTTGGGACAGTGGGGTGGTAAATTCTGGTCACTGTGTCAGAAGATTTTTGATAAAATACTGTGTCTCCTCTGGAGCACAAGCTGCATTATAAAAAGGAGTTGTCTACTGGATATGGCTGTACCAAACTCCTTTAATCTCAGGAATTCTTGAACCTTCAGAATATTGGCTCACTTTGAAAAATCTGAGATACAAAGCATAAATTAAACATAACAACATATCTCCCTCTCCGGAGTGAATTACTCAGAGACTCTCTACACAGATAAACTGAAGGGGCAGCACAGTAGCTCAGTGGTTATTCCTGCTGCCTCATAGCACCAGCAACCCAGGTTCAATTCTGGCCTCGGGTACCTGTCTGGGCAGAGTTTGCACATTCTCCCCATATCTGTATGGGGTTCCTCCGAGTGCTCTGGTTTCCTCCCATATTCCACAGTTAAGTTAATTGGCCCCTTAGTGTAAGGGGGATTAGGAGAAGACCTGAATGGGATTGTTGTCAGTGCAGATTCAATGGACCAAATGGCCTCTTTCTGCACTGTAGATCCCATGATTTAACGGTGAACAGTGGTCGGGCTTCCTATTATTACTGAAACACGCATCCCGAAGCATCAACTTCCCATCATCTGGGAAAGTTAAAACTGCCCCTTGTGTGTGCAGTTGGCCTTGTCAGTATCAGACTGTGGGCCATGTTCTTCAAATGGAGGTGGTAAGTGTGCATCTGTTTTAGTGTGTGTTGGGGGGATTTTTAACATCTGGCCAGCTGAGTATTATCTAGTGTATTTGTTGCCTGATTTGGGGTTCAGACACGGCCTGCTGGGAGTCGTAGGCCCGGCTTTGGGTCTGTATGTTAATATCATCTAACCTTCCTGGGTGGAAGTGGAAACTTGTCAGCTGGCAGTTGCTGGTTACAGAATCATACAATGCAGAAGGAGGCTATCCTGCCCATCGAGTCTGCACTGATCACGATCCCACCCAGGCCCTATCCCCACAATTCCTCGCATTTACTGTATTAGTCCCCCTGAAACTAATTTACCATGACCAATCCACCTAATCAGCACATTTTGGAGTGTGGGAGGAAACTGGAACACCTGGAGGAAACCCGCACAGACATGGGGAGAATGTGCAAACTCCACACAGACAGGGACCTAAGAAGTGCTAACCACTGTGCTACCATGTTGCCTGTGCTAGGTCCTAGGCTCTTCGTACTTACTAATTACTGAGCTTGTCTCACCTATTTTCCTCGTTCTTCATAGGCTTATTTTTCAGCGGTGAACTTTGTGAGACGGATTGAAGAAGCTCTAGACATCCTTCACGAAGAGGTAGGCTTATACTATCCAAGACAATTCCTCAACTGATTGGATTCCTCCTCACCTCTCAGTGGGGGCTTTCTTTTTTTTTAATCTTTGATGTTTTAATATCTTTTGAGGTAAAATAATCCTCAATTCAATATTGTACTGAATTGAGATGATGACCAATGAGCTGCCTGATAATTTTGGTCATGAGAGGATGATGGGTAAATGGTCATAACAGCCTTTTCGAGAACTACAAGATTAAGAGGCCTGGGAATCTAGGGACCGGAGGAGGCCATTCAGCCCATCGAGCCTGTTTGATTTGATTTATTATTGTCACACGTATTAACATACAGTGAAAAGTATTGTTTTTTGCACATTACACAGACAAAGCTTACTATTCACAGAGAAGGAAACAAAAAAGTGCAGAACATAGTGTTACAGTCATAGCTAGGGTGTAGAGAAAGATTAACTTAAGGGAAGTCCATTCAAAAGTTTAACAGCCGCAGGGAAGAAGTTGTTCTTGGTACAGGATCTCAGACTTTTATATTTTTTTCCCAACAGAAGAAGTTGGAAGAGAGAATGTCTGGGGTGCATGGGGTCCTTGATTATGCTGGGTGCTTTGCCAAGGCAACGGGAAGTGTAGACAGTCAGTGGATGGGAAGCTGGTTTGCATGATGCATTGGGCCTCATTTACAACCTTTTGTAGTTGCTTGCAGTTTTGGGCAGAACAGGAACCATACCAAGCTGTGATACAACAAGAAAAAACACTTTCTGTAAAAATTGGTGAGAGTCATAGCTGACATGCCAAATTTCCTTAGTCTTCTGAGAAAATAGAGGCATTGGTGAGCTTTCTTAACTATAGTGTCAGCATAGGGGGGACCAGGACATGTTGGTGATCTGGACACCTAGAAGTTTGAAGTTCTCGATCCTTTTTACTTCATCCCCAGTGATGTAGACAGAGGCATGTTCCCCTTTATGCTTCCTGAAGTCAATGATAATCCTCTTCATTTTGTTGACATTGAGGAAGAGATTATTGTTGCTGCACCAGTCCACCAGATTCTCTCTCTCATTCCTGTACTCTGTCTAGTCATTGTTAGAGATCCGGCCCACAATGATGATGTCATCACCAAACTTGAAAATCGAATTGGAGGGGAATTTGGCCGCACAGTCACAGATGTATAAGGAGGATAGTAAGGGGGCTGAAAGCACAGCCTTGTGGGCACCGGTTCTGCCATTCAATGAGATCAGAGCTGATCTCTGACCTGACTCCATATACCTGCCTTTGGCCCATATCCATCAACATCTTCACTCAACAGAGATTTATCGATCTCAAATTTAAAATTAAGGTCTTTCCTTCATATATCCTCTCTCATGTTATTTTATTTCTGATCAATAAGGCTGTCCCATCCCCTGTGCCATTTTCCCTATCCATCTTTCAAACCTTTAACCTGGTATATTTAATTCCCAGTCTCAGCCATCCTGCAGCCATGTCTCTGTAATAGCTCCTACATCTACAATCTCCAGGCTGAGTGGAAGAACGCAGATCATGGAGCCATAGAGCTTTACAGGTTCTTCGGCCCAACTTGTCCATGCCACCCATTTTTTTAAATCTCTACGCTAATCCCAATTGAGTAAGTAAGATTGTTCTTATTTACGAAACTTTAGAGTTTTGTGTTGTTTCTAAGGCAGAGCTGGATAGGTTCTTAATGAGGAAGGAGATAAAGGTTATCAGGAATCGAAAGAATGCGGGATTGGTATTACAATCAGTTCAGTCATGATCTTATTGAATGGTGGAGCAGGCTCAAGGGGCTGAGCGGCCTACTCCTACAGCTAATTCATTTGTAACTTTGACCTTTAACGTTGCTTCAGGTCCCAAGAGCTTTCGTCAATCTAATAGAGGTATTGCAACTCATTCCACTGAGGCGCCTCTATCAAGATACCCAACTGAAATGCCCCAGGGCACTTGTGAGGTATGTAATTTCATTTAATTGCTTATTTCTTTCTGTGAGCATTCTGGCTTCATTCTAGACTTACGTCTTAATGGTAGTTGTGTATGTAGTAATGTTATCCACAGAGATCTGGATTGAGAGAGAGCATGACGGGGAGGGGGAGAGTTTTCTCAAGATGGGGAACCAGCATGATACCTCCTTTAAGGAATACCCGCCTGATAGCCAGCTAATCAGGCAATTAGTGAGGAACTGGAGCCCTGGATGGGAAGACCCAACTGCCAAAAACCATTCGGCAATTAGAGGCCAGCAGCTCTTTTGCTCAGCAGTGCCACTGTGGAGGTAGTGGTTGCTATTGGAAGAACACCCTACCCAATCTTCAGGATTGTGGAGTGACCCAGGCCAGTGTTATGGCAAAAGGGCTTTCGTGGGATATGCGTTACAAGCAAGCTGTATATTCAGTGGAGTCAGCAGCAAAGACAGATGGCAGCTCTCCGCTGGCAACCCCGTTCCCAATTTGTCCCGAGAACAAATACTAAATAACTCTAAAGCAATCCCCATGGCAACAAGCCTGCGCAGTCCTGGGTTAATTTTTAATTTTGTTTTACTTCATTCACAAAACCAATGCACAGATGAATCGGGCAGACTCAAAAGCATTCCTTGCTTGCTCCAAAAACCACGGTGGCAAAGATTTTGGGAATTAACTCATTAGGTGCTAAATACCATCCCACACTGTTAATACCCTAAATTTGACTGTGGAAATTGTTACCTCCAAAGAATAACTTACATCCACTAGGATTTGTCCAGGCAGTTACAAAAAAAAAATTAGAATATTTGCATATTCATTAGAAAACAGTGAAGCCCGTTAATCACACACTATCCAGGGACTGGCATTACCCCTCCTTCTCTGTTCTTATCTACAAAATAACCAATTTATGTATACTGTAAACTTTTCAGTAGCATGGCTGAATTCTTCACCCAGCTTCCATTGAGGCAAGGAAACCACCCTATCCCTGGGATAGAGCAATCTTGCAGGCAGGCAGTTCTACAGATAGAGTGGTTTCTCTGCTGCTGTGCATGCTGGGTAAAGAGCTCTCCATTCCACCAAAGCCATTTTTTTTCCACTGAGCTGAGCTTCACATCAATTGTTTGACATTGTAAAAATGTTTGCTGCATTGCAGGCTGTTTGCAATTAGATGTTGGGATGCCTCTTGCTTCTTTTACCAGATGTTGTAGGGTTAAACGGGACCTTAGGCTGCAACAAGATTAGGAGGGACAGAGAGGGTTAAAAAAACAGCCTGCCTTAAAAATCAAAACTTGCTGTAGGAAGGCATATGGAGACAAACTTCAATAACTATCTACCAGACAATACTAGCTAGTCACATCCCAGGTGCTGCTCTTCAGAAATTGCAGCAACAATAAAGAATCAATATTATTTACCATGACCCCATAATGTTTGGAGATAATATATAGGATTCATTGTGCCTGAGGTAAACTAATCAAGCATCAGGGTAGGTGTAGTAATTGATATTCACAATTGAAATTTACATTTGAGAAGTAATTTGTGATGACTTGATATTACAACAAAGTAGATGCAATCAAAGTGAACAAGAGAGCAATTCAAGATAAAAACACAAAGGACAATTGTGTTAGCACAATGTGACAAAAGGAGAACTTGGAGTAACAGGGCTTAATCAGAATCTTGCATGTAAATATTGTTGTGGAGAAAGGTATAAGAATGCTTTATCTTGTAAGCAAGGAAAGCATTTTGGCACAGTGGTTAGCACTGCTGCCTCATAGCACCAGGAGTGTAGGTTCCACTCCTGGATTGGATTACTGTCTGTGTGGTGTCTGCATGTTCTCCCTGTGTCTGTGTGGGTTTCCTTCAGGTGCTCTGGTTTCTCCCACAATCTGAAAGACTTGCTGGTTAGATGTATTGACTGTGCTAAATTCTTCCTCAGTGTATCTGAACAGGCACGGAATGTGGCGAGTAGGGGATTTTCACAGTAACTTTATTGCAGTGTTAATATAAGCCTATTTGTGACACCAATAAATAAATTTTAACTCTTTCATTTTAATTTTTTTTTGTTTTAACACTTAAAGTAAATAAAGTTATCTCCTATCATAGAGCTCCCATAGAGAAAACAATTTAATTCTTTATTATTGCTGTTTCTACCATCTCTGGAAAATATCTTTCAAACTATATGCTGCTCATTCATGCAAGTTCAGTAAATAATTGGATTGAAGCCTGCTCCATGTTGCAATCGAACACTTATTCAATCTCCTTCTGACAGGGAGAAATAACTTAAGAGTAGAAACACACAAACTCAAAGCAGGAATAGGCCATTCTGCTCTTCAAGCCTGGTCCGCATTCATTATAATCATGGCTGATCACTGAATTCATTATCTAATCCTGCCTTCCCCCGATATTCCTTGATCCTTTCTGTCCCAAGAGCTATATCTAACTTCTTCATGAAATCAGACAATGTTTTGGGCCTCAGCTGCATTCTGTGGTAGTGAATTCCACAGATTCACCACCCTCTGGGTGAAGAAATTTCTCCTCACCTCAGTTCTAAAAGCTTTACCCCTTATCCTCAAACTATGACCCCAAGCTCTGGACCCTCCCACTATTGGGAACATTGTTCCTGAGTAAGACTTGTGAGAATTTTATAAGATTCAGTGAGATCCCCCCTCACTTTTCTACACTCCAATGAATATAATGCCAACTGGCTTAGTCTCTCCTCTTATGACAGAGCTGCCGTCCCTGGTAAACCTTTACTGTACTCCCTGTATAGCAAGGACATCCTCCCTCAGATCAGGGCACCAACACTGCACATAATTCTCCAGGTGTGGCCTCACTAATGCCCTGTACAATCGCAGTAAAACAGCTCTATCCCTTGGGTCAGAGAATGATAAAGCACTAGAAGGCCATTGAGCCCTATGCCAGCTCTTTGATTGGACCATCCGGTTAATCCCACTGTTTTTATTCTTTTCCCATAGCCGTGTCTTTTATTCACATTATTTATCCCACTCTCTCTTGCATGTTATTCAATCTGCTTCCACCAACCTTTCAGACAGTGCAATCCTGATGGTATCTACATAAAGAGTTGTTATCTCACATTATCTTTGATTCTTTGAAATCCTTACGGTTATCAACCCTTCCACCACTGAAGCGATTTCTTCTTGTTATGTGTCATCTTTCAGTAGAGAGTGTGCGGACTCACAATTCCTGGACATTTCAAATGGACACACAGAGTGCAGGGATAGAGGACATACTCCAGAGTATAGCCACACTAAGCTTCCATACCAGAGTGGTTGCTGCTACTGAAGCCCAAAGAAATGAATGAAATAAAAACCCCCAAAGCTACTGCAAATGATTTTTTCTATTATTTCCTGACAGAATGCTGTGTTACTGTATGGTGGAACCCGAAGAAAAATCTCCAGAGTTACAGATGATGACAGAAGCAAACATTGCCTATCAGGTAACTCACATCATTGTTATTGGCTGCTGCTGGGTGATGTGCCAGTATTGGTGCTGATAATGTGCCAGTATTGGTGCTGGGTGATGTACCAGTATTGATGCTGGGTGATGTGCCAGTATTGGTGCTGATGATGTGCCAGTATTGGTGCTGGGTGATGTGCCAGTATTGGTGCTGGGTGATGTGCTAGTATTGGCGCTGGTGATGTGCCAGTATTAGTGCTGGGTGATGTGCCAGTATTGGTGCTGGGTGATGTGCTAGTATTGGTGCTGGGTGATGTGCTAGTATTGATGCTGGGTGATGTGCCAGTATTGGTGCTGGGTGATGTGCCAGTATTGGTGCTGGGTGATGTGCTAGTATTGGTGCTGGGTGATGTGCTAGTATTGGTGGGTGATGTGCCAGTATTGGGCTGGGTGAGTGCTGTATTGGTGTGGGTGATGTGCTAGTATTGGCGCTGGTGATGTGCCAGTATTAGTGCTGGGTGATGTGCCAGTATTGGTGCTGGGTGATGTGCTAGTATTGGTGCTGGGTGATGTGCTAGTATTGGTGCTGGGTGATGTGCTAGTATTGGTGCTGGTGATGTGCCAGTATTGGTGCTGGTGATGTGCCAGTATTGGTGCTGGTGATGTGCTAGTATTGGTGCTGGGTGATGTGCCAGTATTGGTGCTGGGTGATGTGCTAGTATTGGTGCTGGGTGATGTGCTAGTATGGGTGGTGATGTGCCAGTATTGGTGCTGGGTGATGTGCCAGTATTGGTGCTGGGTGATGTCTAGTATTGGTGCGGGTGATGTGCCAGTATTGGTGCTGGGTGATGTGCAGTATTGGTGTGGGTGATGTGCTAGTATTGGTGCTGGGTGATGTGCTAGTATTGGCGCTGGTGATGTGCCAGTATTAGTGCTGGTGATGTGCCAGTATTGGTGCGGGGATGTGCTAGTATTGGTGCTGGGTGATGGCAGTATTGGGCTGGTGATGTGCCAGTATTGGTGCTGGGTGATGTGCAGTATTGGTGCGGGTGATGTGCTAGATTGGCGCTGGTGATGTTATTGGCTGGTGAGTGCAGTATTGTGCTGGGTGATGTGCAGTATTGGTGCTGGGTGATGTGCAGTATGGTGCTGGGTGATGTGCTAGTATGGTTGGGTGATGTGCCAGTATTGGTGCTGGGTGATGTGCCAGTATTGGTGCTGGGTGATGTGCTAGTATTGGTGCTGGGTGATGTGCTAGTATTGGTGCTGGGTGATGTGCCAGTATTGGTGCTGGGTGATGTGCCAGTATTGGTGCTGGGTGATGTGCTAGTATTGGTGCTGGTGATGTGCCAGTATTGGTGCTGGGTGATGTGCCAGTATTGGTGCTGGGTGATGTGCTAGTATTGGTGCTGGGTGATGTGCCAGATTGGTGCTGGGTGATGTGCTATATTGGGCTGGTGATGTGCAGTATTGGTGCTGGTGATGTGCCAGTATTGGTGCTGGTGATGTGCCAGTATTGGTGCTGGGTGATGTGCAGTATTGGTGCTGGGTGATGGCTAGTATTGGTGCTGGGTGATTGCTAGTATTGGCGCTGGTGATGTGCCAGTATTGGTGCTGGGTGATGTGCCAGTATTGGTGCTGGGTGATGTGCTAGTATTGGTGCTGGGTGATGTGCCAGTATTGGTGCTGGGTGATGTGCCAGTATTGGTGCTGGGTGATGTGCTAGTATTGGTGCTGGTGATGTGCCAGTATTGGTGCTGGGTGATGTGCCAGTATTGGTGCTGGGTGATGTGCTAGTATTGGTGCTGGGTGATGTGCCAGTATTGGTGCTGGGTGATGTGCCAGTATTGGTGCTGGGTGATGTGCCAGTATTGGTGCTGGGTGATGTGCTAGTATTGGCGCTGGTGATGTGCCAGTATTAGTGCTGGGTGATGTGCCAGTATTGGTGCTGGGTGATGTGCTAGTATTGGTGCTGGGTGATGTGCTAGTATTGGTGCTGGGTGATGTGCCAGTATTGGTGCTGGGTGATGTGCCAGTATTGGTGCTGGGTGATGTGCTAGTATTGGTGCTGTGTGTTTGTGGGTGATGTGCCAGTATTGGTGCTGGGTGATGTGCCAGTATTGGTGCTGGGTGATGTGCCAGTATTGGTGCTGGGTGATGTGCTAGTATTGGTGCTGGGTGATGTGCTAGTATTGGTGCTGGGTGATGTGCTAGTATTGGTGCTGGTGATGTGCCAGTATTGGTGCTGGTGATGTGCCAGTATTGGTGCTGGGTGATGTGCTAGTATTGGTGCTGGGTGATGTGCTAGTATTGGTGCTGGGTGATGTGCCAGTATTGGTGCTGGGTGATGTGCTAGTATTGGTGCTGGGTGATGTGCTAGTATTGGCGCTGGTGATGTGCCAGTATTAGTGCTGGGTGATGTGCCAGTATTGGTGCTGGGTGATGTGCTAGTATTGGTGCTGGGTGATGTGCCAGTATTGGTGCTGGGTGATGTGCCAGTATTGGTGCTGGGTGATGTGCTAGTATTGGTGCTGGGTGATGTGCTAGTATTGGTGCTGGGTGATGTGCTAGTATTGGTGCTGGGTGATGTGCTAGTATTGGTGCTGGGTGATGTGCTAGTATTGGTGCTGGGTGATGTGCTAGTATTGGTGCGGGAGTTTTGTTGTGTGGTGATGGCTATTGGTGCTGGTGATGTGCTAGTATTGGTGCTGGTGATGTGCTAGTATGGTGCTGGGTGATGTGCTGTATTGGTGCTGGTGATGTGCAGTATTGGGTGGGTGATGTGCTAGATTGGGCTGGGTGATGTGCTAGTATTGGTGCTGGGTGATGTGCTAGTATTGGTGCTGGTGATGTGCCAATATTAGTGCTGGTGATGTGCCAATATTAGTGCTGGTAATGTGCCAGTATTGCTGCTGGGTGATGTGCCAGTATTGGTGCTGCGTGATGGTGTTGGTTTTGATATTATGATGCTGCTTGCTGTTGTTGCTGTGCTGGTGTTGGGGCTGGGATTGGGATTAGGGCAAGGGTTGGGGTTGTGACTGAGGCTGGGGTTAGGGTTACGATTGGGCTAGAGTTGGGATTGTGCCAATATTGGTGCTGGTGATATGCCAGTATTGGTGCTTGATTGAGTTTGAGGTTGAGGTTGCGATTAAGTTTGGAGTTGGAATTGCGATTGGGGCTGGGATTGGAGTTGGGATTGGGGCTGGGATTGGAGTTGCGATTGGGGCTGGGATTGGAGTTGGAGTTGGGGCTGGGATTGGAGTTGGGATTGGGGCTGGGATTGGAGTGGAGTTGGGGCTGGATTGGAGTTGGATGGGGCGGGATTGGATGGGTTTGGGCTGGGATTGGAGTTGGGTTGGGGCTGGGTGGAGTTGGTTGGGGCTGGGATTGGAGTTGGATTGGGGCTGGGTTGGATTGTTGGGGCTGGGATTGGAGTGGGATTGGGGCTGGGATTGGAGTGGAGTTGGGGCGGGATGGAGTGTTTTGGGGCTGGGATTGGAGTTGGAGTTGGGGCTGGGATGGAGTTGGATTGGGGCTGGATTGGAGTTGGAGTTGGGGCTGGGATGGAGTTGGGATTGGGGCTGGGATGGAGTTGAGTTGGGCTGGATGGAGTTGGGATTGGGGCTGGGATTGGAGTTGGAGTTGGGGCTGGATTGGAGTTATGGGGGTGGGATTGGTTGGGTTTTTGGGGCTGGGATTGGAGTTGGAGTTGGGGCGGGATGAGTGGGATTGGGGCTGGGATTGGAGTTGGGTTTGGGGCTGGGATTGGAGTTGGGTTTGGGGCTGGGATTGGAGTTGGGATTGGGGCTGGGATTGGAGTTGGGTTTGGGGCTGGGATTGGAGTTGGAGTTGGGGCTGGGATTGGAGTTGGGTTTGGGGCTGGGATTGGAGTTGGAGTTGGGGCTGGGATTGGAGTTGGGATTGGGGCTGGGATTGGAGTTGGGATTGGGGCTGGGATTGGAGTGGGATGGGGCTGGGATTGGAGTTGGGTTGGGGCTTGGATTGGAGTTGGATTGGGCTGGGATTGGAGTTGGATTGGGGCTGGGATGGATTGGGTGGGGTGGGATTGGAGTTGGGTTTGGGGCTGGGATGGAGTTGGGATTGGGGCTGGGATTGGAGTTGGGATTGGGGCTGGGATTGGAGTTGGATTGGGTGGGATTGGAGTGGGATTGGGGCTGGATGGAGTTGGGATTGGGGCTGGGATTGGAGTTGGGTTTGGGGCTGGGATTGGAGTTGGGTTTGGGGCTGGGATTGGAGTTGGGATTGGGGCTGGGATTGGAGTTGGGGTTGGGGCTGGGATTGGAGTTGGGGTTGGGGCTGGGATTGGAGTTGGGGTTGGGGCTGGGATTGGAGTTGGGATTGGGGCTGGGATTGGAGTTGGGATTGGGGCTGGGATTGGAGTTGGGATTGGGGCTGGGATTGGAGTTGGGATTGGGGCTGGGATTGGAGTTGGGATTGGGGCTGGGATTGGAGTGGAGTGGGGCTGGGATTGGAGTGGAGTTGGGGCTGGGATTGGAGTTGGGATTGGGCTGGGGGAGTTGGGATTGGCTGGATGGAGTGGGATTGGGGCTGGGATTGGAGTTGGAGTGGGGCTGGGATTGAGTGGGATTGGGTGGATTGGAGTGGATTGGGGCGGGATTGGAGTTGGAGTTGGGGCTGGGATTGGAGTTGGAGTTGGGCTGGATGGAGTTGGGATTTGGGCTGGGATTGGAGTTGGGTTTGGGGCTGGGTGAATTGGAGTTGGGATTGGGGCTGATTGGAGTTGGGTTGGGGGGAATGGAGTTGGTTTGGGGCTGGGATTGGAGTTGGGATGGGCTGGAATTGGATGGTTGGGCTGGGATTGGAGTTGAGTGGGGCTGATTGGAGTTGGGATGGGGCTGGGATTGGAGTTGAGTTGGGGCTGGGATGGAGTGGGTTTGGGGCTGGAATTGGAGTGGGTTTGGGGCTGGGATTGGAGTTGGGATTGGGCTGGGATTGGAGTTGGAGTTGGGGCTGGGATTGGAGTTGGAGTTGGGGCTGGGATTGGAGTTGGAGTTGAGGCTTGGATTGGGATTGTGTTGGCGTTAGTGTTCAGTTAGCAGCATCCTGCCCCCATTGACATTAGTCTTTAACTACAGTTGTTTGACCCAGGTCCTCACTCAAGACAAATTACATCTCAGTGAAGTAAATTTTTTTTAGTTCCAGACATTATTTGACAAAGATACATAAAGGATTATATTTAAGATATCATTAGAGTTGAGATTGTCCCTTTAAATTCATTTCAAGATGAGTATATAAGGGTATAAATTGCAGGGGAAAAGTTCTGCTGACTGCCTTCTTACTGACAATCATGTGTTTAATAGTGAACAGAGTAGATTCTCCTCCAAAGGTGAGTTTTCTCTATATGTAACTAGCATTTATTCATTTCTTTCTCGTTCCTCTGCCACCTCAGCGCAACACTCGGAAACTTGTTGAATCAGGCAAGTACGATACTCGAGAAGATTTCACTGTCGTGTTACAGCCCTTCCTTCACCATGTGGAAATCCCTGTCTTGGAAGTAAGTGTGAATGTTTTCATGTCTCTAAATGCAGGATGGGACATTCTCCCACTGCTCTCAGAATATCCTATTCCATCTCACACTGCTGATATACTTTACCTTTCCAATTCCAGAATGGACGACCAGACATCTCATTCTTTGCCCCAGACTGTTTCCATCTAAGCCAGAAGTTCCACACGCAGATGTCAAGAGCTCTCTGGAACAACATGGTAGGTATATTCACTGACCTGCATAGGTTACAGTTCAGGCGTTGGCCAGAATTTCCATACTCTCATCCTTGTTTTCAAATTTCTCCATTTCCTCGATACTCCCTATCTCTGAACTTTCTTCAGCCTTCCAAGATCTCTGCACTCATTCAATGCTGACCTCTAATTTAATCGCTCCACCAAGGCTGGCTGGCTGCCTAGGCCCTAGGTTTTGGATTCGCCATACTAAATTGACCTTAGTGTTAGGGGATTAGCAGGGTAAACATGTGGGGTTACGGGAATAGGGCCTGGGTGGGTTTGTGGTTGGTGCAGACTTGATGGGCCAAATGGCCTCCTTCTGCATTAAGAGTTTCTCCGCCTCTCTCTCTCCCTTTTCCATTGTAAGACGTTCTTTAAATTTGTTTGTCTGCCCTGATATTCCTTTGTGTGGCATGGCAAAAAATATTATTTGATAGCATTTCTTTCAAGAGTCTTGGGATGTTTTCCTGCTTTAAAGATGTTATCCAAATGCAAGTCGCCATTGTTAATACTCAGCAGCTCATACCTAACTCACTTTGCAGTCCAATCACAGTGGTCATCTGGCTAGGGGTCCCATGATTCTGGGGATGGAAGGGTTGATGTATGAGAAGAGATTAAACAGTTTGGGCTTGTACTGGCTGGAATTTAAAAGGATGAAAGGGGATTTGATCAAGGTATATAAAATTTTAGAAGAGATTGATAAAGTAAACACAGGCCAAACATTTCCTCTCATGGGGCAATCGAGGACAAGAGGTCACAGATTTAGGTTGAGAGGCGGTAGATCTAAAACTGAGATGAGGAGGAAATTTTTCTACATAGAAACATAGAATAGTACAGCACAGTACAGGCCCTTCGGCTGTCAATGTTGTGACAAAACCTGAACCCAAGATCAAGCTATCCCACTCCCCATCATTCTGATATGCTCCATGTGCCTATCCAATAACTGCTTGAAAGTTCCCAAAGTGTCCAACTCCACTATCACAGCAGGCAGTGCATTCCACATCCCAACCACTCTCTGAGTAAAGAATCTACCTCCAACATCCCTCCTATATCTTCCACCATGAACCTTATAGTTATGCTCCCTAATAATAGCTATATCCACCAGAGGAAATAATCTCTGAATGTCCACTCTATCTATCCCCCCCATCATCTTATAAACCTTGATTAAGTCACCTCTCATCCTCTGCCGCTCTAAAGAGAAAAGCCCTACTTCCTTTAACCTTTTCTCATAAGACCTACCCTCCAAACCAGGCAGCATCCCAGTAAACTTCCTCTGCACTCTCTCCAATGCTTCCACATTCTTCTTGTAGTGAGATGACCAGAACTGCACACAATATTCTAAATGTGGTCTCATCAAGGTCCTGTCATTGCAGCATAACCCCATGGCTCTTAAAAACCCCATGACCCTGTTCATAAACACTAACACACTATAGGCCTTCTTCATGGCTTTCTCCACTTGAGTGGCGATCTTCAGGGATCTGTGGTATGAACCCCAAGATCTCTCTGTTCCTCCACCTTACTCAGAACCCTGCTGTTGACCCTGTAATCTGCATTCAAGTTTGTCCTATCAAAATGTATCACCTCGCACTTATCTGGGTTAAACTCCATCTGCCACTTTTTGGCCCAGCTCTGCATCCTATCAATGTCTCTTTGCAGCCTATAAGAGCCTTCATCTCATCCACTACTCCACCAATCTTGGTGTCATCAGCAAATTTACTGATCCACCCTTCAGCCCCTTCTTCCAAGTCATTGATAAAAATCACAAATAGCAGAGGACCCAGCACTGATCCCTGTGGTACACCACTGGTAACTGGCCTCCAGTGAAAATTTTCCCTCCATCACCACCCTCTGTCTTCTGTTTTCTATGATATAGTCATTCACTATCCTTTCACAGAGGGTAATGAATTTGTGGAACTCGCTGACCCATCGCGCACTGGAGTCTGAATTATTGAATGGTTCCAAGAAAGAGATAGAGATAGTTCTAAAAAGAAGTTGGGCTCAGGGGATACAGGGAACAGATGGAGAGGTAGATTTGAGATCAGAGAGAGATCAGCCTTGACCTGATTGGTGGGGGAGTCCAGAATCAAGGGTCACAGTCAGAGGATTCAGGGTAGACCATTTATGACAGAGATGAGAAGACATTTCTTCACCCAAAGAGTGGTGAGCCTGTGGAATTCATTACCGCAGGAAGTAGTTGATGCCGAAACATTCAATGCATTCAAGAGACAGCTAGATACATCACCTGGGGCAAATGGGATCAAAGGTTATGGGGAGAAAGCAGGATTAGGCCATTGAGTTAGATGATCAGCCAAGCTTGCAATGAATGACAGAGGAGGCTCGAAGGGCAAAATGGTCTCCTCCTGCTCCAATGTTTCTATGATAGAACAGTGGAGCAGGCTCGAAGGGCTAACATTGCCTATTTCTGCTCCTAATTCCTAAGCTGTGCTGGCATGGGCTAGGTTTCACTCCTGGTATTATGCTTAAGGAACCAGATGGTCAGTTGGGAACTCAGGATCCTTAAGAGGATGTGAAAAATCACTGTATCTGTTTCTGTGGGTGCCAGAAGTTCGGAAACAGTGAGAGATGGCGGTAAGTAACGACTAGATAGAAAGGATGAAGATTGGCATGGAGTGAACAATGCCAAGGTTTGCAACAAATCGGGGAAAGTGGAAAACTAAACAAACGTTGGAGAATGAAGAAAAACATAGGGAGGACAGGAAAATAGGTCAAAAATGGGTCAATGTATAGAAAATACACAGATTATCCGATTTTTCACTGATGTTGATTATGAAATGAATATTCACCAGATTTCAAAACATTCTTCTTCAAAAGAGTGCTAGGAAGTCTGTTCCACTCACCTGATGAAGGAGCAGCTCTCTGAAAGCTCGTGATTCCAAATAAACCTGTTGGACTTTAACTCAGTGTTGTGAGACTCCTTACTGTGCCCACTTCAGTCCAACACCAGCATCTCCACATCATGGCCACTCACTTGAGAGAGCAGACAGTTTAATATTTCATCCAGATAACAACACTTCCAACAAGTTTATTCATTTATTTATCAGCATCATTACCTTAACACTGCAATGAAGTTACTGTGAAAATCCCCTGGTTGCCACATTCAGGCGCCTGTTTGGGCACACTGAGAGAGAACTTAGCATGGCCGATGGCACCTAACAGCACATCTTTCAGACTGAGGGAGGAAACTGGAGCACCGAGAAAACCCACGCAGATGCAGGGAGAATTTGCAGATTCCGCACAGACAGTGTCCCAAATGGGAATTGAATGCAGGTTCCTGGCACAATGAGGCAGCAGTGTTAACCACTGCCCCTGCAGTGCGATGGCATAGTGCCTTACTTCTTGAGTGAAGAATCAGCCTAGATATTTGTGCTTGAGTGTCGTGAGTGATTCTTGAGCTCACAGTGAGCCTGATCTTGAGGCGATAGCATTTCCAACTGAACTCCAGATTCATAGAACTTTAGTTAGGCTGCACTTGGAATATAGTGTTCAATTCTGGTTGCCACACTACCAGAAGGATGTGGAGGCTTTGGAGAGGGTATAGAAAAGATTTACCAGGATGTTGCCTGGTATGGAGGGCATTAGCTATGAGGACACATTGGAAAAACTTGGTTTATTCTCACGACAGAGGCTGAGGGAGAGCTGATAGA
Organism: Sphyrna mokarran; assembly: GCA_024679065.1. Taxonomy (NCBI): domain Eukaryota; kingdom Metazoa; phylum Chordata; class Chondrichthyes; order Carcharhiniformes; family Carcharhinidae; genus Sphyrna; species Sphyrna mokarran. Next base: position 19,333,161 of record JAGIQG010000005.1, read on the forward strand.
TGTCTACGAAGTTATGAGAGGCACGGACAGAATGGATAGTCAGAAGCTTTTTCCCAGGGTGGAAGAGTCAATTACTAGGGGGCACTGGTGTGAGAAACAAGGTTTAAAGGAGATGTACGAGGCAGATTTTTTACACAGAGAGCTGGGTGCCTGGAACTCATTGCTGGGGAAGTGAGTGGAAGCGAATATGGTAGTGACTTTTAAGTGGTGTCTTGACAAGTACGTGAATAGGATGGGAATGAGGGGATACCCGGAAGGATAGGAGGTTTTAGTTCAGTCGGGCAGCATGGTCGGTGCAGGCTTGAAGGGCCAAAGGTCCTGTTCCTGTGCTGTAATTTTCTTTGCTCTTTGTTCCAGCTCACTCAAGAAGAGAAGCAATAATTAAGGGGTGGGAGTTTTTGCTACAGAGAGAGTACAGTGAAGGTTTACCAGGCTAATTCCTGGGATGGCAGGTCTGCATATGAGGAGAGACTAGGTTGGTTAGGATTATACTCACTGGTATTTCGAAGAGTGAGAGGGGATCTCACAGAAACTTATAAATTCTAACAGGGTTAGACAGGGTAGATTCAAACAGAATGTTCCCAATGGTGAAGGAGTCCAGAACTAGGGGTCATAGCTTGAAAATAGGGGATAAATCTTTTAGAATTAAGGTCAGGAGCAATGTCTTCAATCAGAGGGTGGTGAATATGTGGAATTCACTACCACAGAAAGTAGTTGAAGCCAAAACACTATGTGATTTCAAGAAGAAATTAGATATAGCTCTTCGGGCTAAAAGGATCAAGGGATATTGGAGAGGGGGCATCAGGATATTGAATTTGATAATCAGCCATGATCAAAATGAATGGCAGAGTGGGCTTGAAGGGCTGAATGGCCTATCCCTGCTTCTAGTTTCTATGTTTCTATGGGAATATATGGATAAAAGTAGTTAAGTATCGAATTCTATCTGTATTTATGATTGTGAGAAAATAATTACCAAGCTTCAGTATGAATCAGGTTCCCATCTGGTTCTATATGGCACAGAGAGATTTAAAAAGATGGAGAGAAAATCAATCAAATTTACACCGAGCAAAAAAAATGTTTTTTATTTCTCCCACAGTTACAGCCTGTTGGTAAAAAGTCCGAATTTCAAGATGTTACAGCAAATATCTCTCTGAGTTGCCCATCCCAGGTAAGAATTGTACACGCTGCTGTGTGGGGGCTGAGGGGGAGGGGGTGCGCAGGGGGACCAAAGAAATGTGTCCAAACATTGCACTTTTTTTCAATGTATAAAAGCATGGAGAACAATAGCTCCCTGGATCATTCATACAAAGGTAAGAGGAGTTGGAGAGGTTGGATGGAGCAATGCCTCAATGGAATTTTTCAAACAGAAGGAGGATTTTGAAATTAATAAAATGGGGAAAGGATCGAGGTGGGAGCAGAGGATCATACAGGATAAGGGTTGATCAGCAGAGTTGGAGGATAGAGCTCGCTAGGAGACTTCAGCAGTTCGAAAGAAGAGTTATGTTCGACTCATTAACATTAACTCTTATGTTCCTATGTTCTTATTTTCTTATGACCCAGATTCAAATCTGGCCTCGGATCAATGTCTGTGGGGAGTTTGCACTTTCTCCCCACATCTGCGTGAGTTCCTCCAAGTGCTCTAGTTTCCTCCCACAGTCCAAAGATGTGTGGGTGAGGTTGATTAGCCATGAAATTGACCGTTAATGTCAGGGGGATTCGTGGGGTAAAGATGTGGGTTTATGGGAATAAGACTTGGGTGGGATTATGGTCAATGCAAACTCAATGGGCCGAATGGCTTCCTTACACACTATAGGGATTCTATCTATCTATATATGAGGAACAAAAGTTTTAAAACGGAAACCATAAAGTGAATCGATCTCTAGGACACGGAGAAGCTCCATTTGATTTGGTTTGACTTATTATTGTCACATATGTTAGTATACAATGAGAAGTATTGTTTCTTCCATGCTATACAGCAAAAACATAGAAAAGGAAAAGAGAGAGTGCAGAATGTAGTGTTACAATCACACCTAGGGTTTAGAGAAAGATCAATTTAATGCAAGGGAGGTCCATTCAAAAGTCTGATGGCAGCAGGAAAGAAGCTGGTCTTGAGTAGATTGGTATGTGACCTCAGACTTCTATATCTTTTACTTACAATGAGAAGCTTTTATATGAATTATGTTCTGGGCCATATATTTTACTGTTTAAAGGATTCATGAGGCTATTTGCATTTCTTTGTTCCATTACAGGATCAACCCTTTCTTAGAACTTCTAAGAATAGCAATTATATTCATCCAGGATTGGATCCAACTATCAAACCCCCTGAGGTAATCTCAACATTTAATCACTGTATGTTTTGCAATAAACTCTCATTGTAATAAATTAGGGATTGTGGGGTGGCTGAGTGAGTAGGAAAACTATTTAACAATTACCATTACAATCCAAACAGCATGGTGAGCAGATATTGTCAGAAAGATCTTTTCCATACTATTTAGTTTAAAAAGTGATTACCTTTACTGGCTCCAATGTTAGTATTTTTCCTTCAAAGACAGCGTTTAATCCAACAGTTTAATTTGCCAGTAATTCGAAATCTGAATGTTTGTAAAAGTCTCATATGTGGAACTTTACTAAAAGCTTTCTGAAAAAAGTAAGTACATTATACCAGCTTCTCCCTGAAGAGTGCAGGGCATGCCAGGAGCAACACCAGAAAATGAGTTGTCAACCTGATGAAGTTACAATTCAGAATTACCATCTCCACAAAAGATGCTGATTTTGAAGAGTGAATGATAAGGTTTGTTAAGCCTATTGCGTGGCTTCAGCAGCTGCACAGTGTGCCAGGCAGCAAGTAGTAGACAGAGCTAAGTGATCCCTCAACTAATGGCTCAGATCTAAGCTCTGCAGTGTTGCCACAATCGGCTGTGAATGGTGATGGATGGTTAAACAATTCACTGGAGGAGGAGACTCCGCAAATATCTCCATCCTCAATGATGGAGGAGCCCAGCTCATCAAGGTAAGGTTGAAGCATTCGCAACAATCTTCAGCCAGAAGCGTGGAGCGGATGATCCATCTCGGACTCCTCTGGAAATCTCCAGCTTCACAGATATCTGCCAATTTGATTCACTCCACGTGGTCTCAAGAAACATCACAAGGGAGGACCACATCGTATGAAGGAATTTAAAAAGCTGTGTGGATTTGGGGTGAAAACGTTAGGATATATTCTTGCAACCGTCTCCACAAAAGATGCTGATTTTGAAGAGTGAATGATAAAGTTTGTTGAATCTGTTGCATGGCTTCAGCAAGTGCATGGTGGCACAGTGGTTGTCACTGCTGCCTCACTGCGCCAGGGATTTGGGTTCCATTCCATTCTTGGGTCGCTGTCTGTGTAGAGTTTGCACTTTCTCCCCGTGTCTGCGTGGGTTTCCTCCAAGTGCTCTGGTTTCGTCCCACAGTCCAAAAATGTACAGATTAGTTGGATTGGCCATGCTAAGTGGGTGGGGGGGAGGTTGGGATGCTGTTTCATGCTCCTTCATACTTGTGAGTGCTGACTCAATTGGTGCTGGAGGCCTCTTTCTACATTGTAGGAATTCTGTGGTTCTACAAGCACCTGAATTGACAGATATTCATAGAATCCCTCTTTGAGTCTGTATTGACAACAATCCCACCCTGGAGCCTATCCCTACAACCCCACACACTTTATCCTACTAATCCTTTTAACTTATACGTCTTGGGACACCAAGGGGCAATTTAGCATGGCCAATCAACCCAACACGCACATGTTTGGACTGTGGGAGGAAACCGGAGCACCCAGAGAAAACACACGCGGGGAGAAGTGCAAACTTCACATAGACAGTGATCCAAGCGAGGAATCGAACCCAAGTCCCTGGTGTTGTGGAGCAGCAATGCTAACCACTGTGCCATTGTGCTGTCCAATCCTACCTAAACCCTCTGAATTGATTAAATATTTTCTTTCAGAATTGGGGCAGTGATTTCTCTTGTTCAGAAACTGAGCCATCAGAAACAGTACCAACATCAGGTCAGTAAATGTTGATTTAGTTTCCTTTTCCACATTTATCTATTTTAAGCTTTGTGTAATCACATTCATATTTAACCAACCTTGTGAGGTCAGTTACTGATTGGATTCATTAGAGGATGACTGAAAGATTGGCATGGTTTATATACAGAATAATGGATACCTGGGAGTGATTACAGACTGGAATCTAATCGAGGGGTTCAGATGGTTTATATATAGAATAATGAATACCTGGGAGTGATTACAGACTGGAATCTAATCGAGGGGTTCAGATGGTTTATAGACAGAATAATGGATACCTGGGAGTGATTACAGACTGAAATATAATCTAGGGGTTCAGACGGTTTATATGTAGAATAATGGATACCTGGAAGTGATTACAGACTAGAATCTAATTGAGGGATTCAGAAGGTTTATATATAGAATAATGGATACCTGGGAGTGATTACAGACTGGAATCTAATCCAGGGGTTCAGATGGTTTATATATAGAATAATGGATACCTGGGAGTGATTACAGACTGGAATATAATCCAGGGGTTCAGATGGATTATATACAGAATAATGGACACCTGGGAGTGATTGCAGACTGGAATCTAATCCAGGGATTCAGATGGTTGATATATAGAATAATGGATAACTGGGACTGATTACAGGCTGGAATCTAATCGAGGGGTTCAGATGGTTATATATAGAATAATGGGTACCTGGCAGTGATTACAGACTGGAATCTAATTGAGGGGTTCAGATGGTTTATATATACAATAATGGGTACCTGGAAATGATTACAGACTGGAATCTAATCGAGGGGTTCAGATGGTTTATATATAGAATAATGGGTACCTGGGAGTGATTACAGACTGGAATCAAATTGATGGGTTCAGATGGTTTATATATAGAATAATGTATATCTGGGAGTGATTACAGACTGGAATCTAATCGAGGGGTTCAGATGGTTTATATATAGAATAATGGTTACCTGGGAGTGATTACAGACTGGAATCTAATCGAGGGGTTCAGATGGTTTATATATAGAATAATGGATCCTGGGAGTGATTACAGACTGGAATCTAATCGAGGGGTTCAGATGGTTTATATATAGAATAATGGATCCTGGGAGTGATTACAGACTGGAATCTAATCGAGGGGTTCAGATGGTTTATATATAGAATAATGGATACCTGGGAGTGATTACAGACTGGAATCTAATCCGGGGTTCAGATGGTTTAATATAGAATAATGGATCCTGGGAGTGATTACAGACTGGAATCTAATCGAGGGGTTCAGATGGTTTATATATAGAATAATGGATACCTGGGAGTGATTACAGACTGGAATCTAATCGAGGGGTTCAGATGGTTTATATATAGAATAATGGATATCTGGGAGTGATTACAGACTGGAATCTAATCGAGGGGTTCAGATGGTTTATATATAGAATAATGGATACCTGGGAGTGATTACAGACTGGAATCTAATCGAGGGGTTCAGATCGTTTATATATAGAATAATGGATACCTGGGGGGTGATTACAGACTGGAATGTAATCCAGGGGTTCAGATGGTTTATATATGGAATAATGGATCCTGGGAGTGATTACAGACTGGAATCTAATCCAGCGGTTCAGATGGTTTATATATAGAATAATGGATCCTGGGAGTGATTACAGACTGGAATCTAATCGAGGGGTTCAGATGGTTTATATATAGAATAATGTATACCTGGGAGTGATTACAGACTGGAATATAATCGAGGGGTTCAGATGGTTTATATATAGAATAATGGATACCTGGTAGTGACTACAGACTGGAATCTAATCGAGGGGTTCAGATGGTTTATATATAGAATAATGGATATGTGGGAGTGATTACAGACTGGAATCTAATCGAGGGGTTCAGATGGTTTATATATAGAATAATGGATACCTGGGAGTGATTACAGACTGGAATCTAATCGAGGGGTTCAGATGGTTTATATATAGAATAATGAATATCTGGGAGTGATTACAGACTGGAATCTAATCGAGGGGTTCAGATGGTTTATATATAGAATACTGGATACCTCGGGGGTGATTACAGACTGGAATCTAATCCAGGGGTTCAGATGGTTTATATATAGAATAACGGATCCTGGGAGTGATTACAGACTGGAATCTAATCGAGGGGTTCAGATGGTTTATATATAGAAGAATGGATACCTGGGAGTTACTACAGACAGGAATCTAATTGAGGGGTTCATATGGTTTATATATATACAATAATGGATACCTGGGAGTGATTACAGATTGGAATCTAATCGAGGGGTTCAGATGGTTTATATATAGAATAATGGATACCTGGGAGTGATTACAGACTGGAATCTAATCGAGGGGTTCAGATGGTTTATGTATGGAATTATGGATACCTGGGAGTGATTACAGACTGGAATCTAATCCAGGGGTTCAGATGGTTTATATATATAATAATGGATACCTGGGAGTTATTACAGACTGGAATCTAATCCAGGGGTTCAGATGGTTTATATATAGAATAATGAATATCTGGGAGTGATTACAGACTGGAATCTAATCGAGGGGTTCAGTTGGTTTATATATAGAATAATGGATACCTGGGAGTTACTACACACTGGAATCTAATCGAGAGGTTCAGATGATTTATATATAGAATAATGGATACCTGGGAGTGATTACAGATTGGAATCTAATCGAGGGGTTCAGATGGTTTATATATAGAATAATGATTATCTGGGAGTGATTACAGCCTGGAATCTAATCGAGGGGTTCACATGATTTATATATAGAATAATGGATACCTGGGAGTGATTACAGATTGGAATCTAATCGAGGGGTTCAGATGGTTTATATATAGAATAATGAATATCTGGGAGTGATTACAGCCTGGAATCTAATCGAGGGGTTCAGATGGTTTATATATAGAATAATGGATACCTGGGAGTGATTACAGACTGGAATCTAATCGAGGGGTTCACCACACAAGATCTCCAACCAAGGTTATATACTAGATACATTGATGACATCTTTTTCCTTTGGACTCATGGTGAACAATCATTGAAACAACTGTATGATGATATCAACAAGTTCCATCCACCATCAGACTCACCATGGACTATTGTCCAGAATCAGTTGCATTCTTGGACACACGCATCTCCATCAAGGACGGTCACCTCAGCACCTCACTGTACCGCAAACCGACAGACAACCTCACAATGCTCCACTTCTCCAGCTTCCACCCTAGACACGTTAAAGAAGCCATTCCCTATGGACAAGCCCTCCGTATACACAGAATTTGCTCAGATGAGGAGGATCGTGACAGACACCTCCAGACACTGAAGGATGCACTCGTGAGAACAGGATATGGCGCTCGACTCATCGATCGACAGTTCCAACGTGCCACAACGATAAACCGCACTGATCTCCTCAGAAGACGAACACGGGACACGGTGGACAGAGTACCCTTTGTTGTCCAGTACTTCCCCGGAGCGGAGAAGCTACGACATCTTCTCCGGAGTCTTCAACATATCATTGATGACGATGAACATCTCGCTAGGGCCATCCCCACCCCCCCACTTCTTGCTTTCAGACAACCGCACAACCTCAAACAGATCATTGTTCGCAGCAAACTACCCAACCTTCAGGAGAACAGTGACCACAATACCACACAACCCTGCCACAGCAACCTCTGCAAGACATGCCAGATCATAGACATGGACGACATCATCAAACGTGAGGATACCATTCACCAGGTGCACGGTACATACTCTTGCAACTCGGCCAACGTTGTCTACCTAATACGTTGCAAGAAAGTATTCTTGCAACGTATTAGCGAGCGGGAGTAGTTTTTGCCGTTTTTATTTAAACTAACTTGTAACCGGAAGTCGTCACTAGGAGGCTGCCGGTAGTTGTAGTTTTTAAGCTATATAAGTACTAACCTCTGGGTATCGGCCTCATTGTTCCATTGGAGCAGCACGGAGAGGCAGCGATTTGGGAGAGCGAGAAGTTCGATTGATAAGTAGCTTTTTAACTTTTCTCTTTGTTTAAAACAGCGAGCGGGAGTAGTTTTTGCCGTTTTTATTTGAACTAACTTGTAACCGGAAGTCGTCACTAGGGGCTGCCGGTAGTTGTAGTTTTTCTCTCTGACTCTATAAATTGGTCCAGAGAGGAAACCCGATACTCTACACAGGTAGAGTATCCCACCCTCCCCCCTCCTCTAACCTAATAATAATAGTGTGTGTGTAGTTTTTTTTTCTCTCTCCTGCAAATTAAAGTAACAGTGATGGCAGTGCAGGTAGTACATTGCACCTCCTGCGGTATGTATGAGGTGAGGGACACCAGTAGTGTTCCTGCTGATTATACCTGCAGGAAGTGTGCACATTTGCAGCTCCTTGAGGATCGTGTTAAGGAGCTGGAGCTGGAATTAGAGGAGCTCAGGGTAATTCGAGAGGTTGAGGAGGATATAGGCAGGAGTAACAAAGAGATTGTAACTCCTATAAGTGATAATTGGGTAACTATTAGGAGGAGGGGTAAGAAGCAATCGGGGAGACAATCCCCTGGGGCTGTTCCCCTCCAAAATAAATTTTCTGTCTTGGAGGCTACAGTTGAGGAAGAATCAACTGGAGCTGACCAAAGGGAGCAGGTCTCTGGGGGTGAGCCTGCTGAGAATGCTCAGGTGGGTGGGGGGAATAAGAGATTAGGCCTAGTTATAGGAGACTCCATAGTTAGAGGGACAGATAGGAGGGTAAATAGTAATAAACAGGACTCAGGGCTGGTGTGTTGCCTCCCAGGGGCTGGGGTCCAGGATGTTGCAGATCGGGTTTTTAGGATTCTTAAGGGTGAGGGGAGTCAGCCCCAAGTCATTGTTCATGTGGGGACACATGATGTAGGTAGGACAAGGGAAGGGGATATTAAACAGAAATTTATGGAGTTAGGGTGGAAGCTTAGGTCCATAACAGGCAGAGTGGTTATCTCTGGACTCTTGCCTGTGCCAAGGGATAGTTTAGAGATGAACAGAGAAAGGGATAGTTTGAACTCATGGCTGCGTGGATGGTGCAGGAGGGAGGGGTTCAGGTTCCTTAACAATTGGGACTCATTCTGGGATAGGTGGGACCTCTTCAAGAGAGATGGTCTACACCTGAACCAGAGGGGGACTAATATCTTGGGGGGAAAATTTGCTAAGGCTATGATGGGGGCGTTAAACTGATTCGGGGGGGGGGTGGGATCCTAAGTAGTTGGGGTGCTGAGAGGGATGAGAGTAAGGGGGTTATAGAGGAGAGTTGTAAAACACAGCGGCGTACGGGTGGGGTGGGGCATGGTTTGAGATGCGTATACTTTAATGCAAGGAGTATTCGCAATAAGGGGGAGGAACTTGCAGCTTGGACCAGTACCTGGAACTTCGATGTTGTGGCCATTTCAGAGACTTGGGTAGAGCAGGGACAGGAATGGATGTTGCAGGTTCCGGGGTACAAATGCTTTAGTCGGAGTAGAGAAGGGGGTAGAAGGGGGGGAGGAGTGGCGTTATTGGTCAAAGACTGTATCACGGTGATAGAAAAGAAGTTTGATGAGGACTTGTCTGTTGAGGTAGTATGGGCTGAGATTAGAAACAGGAGAGGAGAGGTCACCCTGTTGGGAGTCTTTTACAGACCTCCTAATAGTTCTAGAGAGGTTGAGGAAAGGATTGCGAAGTCAATTCTGATTAGGAGTGAAAGTAGTAGGGTAATTGTGATGGGGGACTTTAACTTTGCTAATATTGATTGGAATAGCTATAGCTCTAGCTCGTTAGAGGGGTCAGTTTTCGTACAGAGTGTGCAGGAAGGTTTTTTGACTCAGTATGTAGATAGGCCAACTAGAGGTGAGGCTACATTGGATTTGGTGCTGGGCAATGAGCCAGACCAGGTGTTAGGCTTGGAAGTTAGTGAACATTTTGGTGATAGTGACCACAATTCGGTTACGTTCACCTTAGTGATGGACAGGGATAGGCATGAAGCTGGGGGCAGTAGTTATAGCTGGGGGAAGGGTAATTATGAGGCCATCAGGAGAGAATTAGGGTGCATAGATTGGACTAGGAAACTACAGGGACTGGGAACATCTGGAATGTGGTGCTTATTCAAGGAGCAGCTGCTGAGAGTCCTTGATAAGTATGTCCCTGTCAGGCAGGGAGGAAATGGACGAGTAAGAGAGCCTTGGTGTACGAAAAGAGTTGATTTGCTGGTTAAGAAGAAAAAGGAGGCTTATGTCAGGATGAGGCTTGAAGGCTCAGGTAGTGCAATGGATAGCTATAGATTAGCTAGGAAGGAGGTAAAAAGTGAATTGAGGAGAGCTAAGAGGGGACACGAGAAGATGTTGGCTGATAGGATTAAGGAGAATCCTAAAGCTTTCTTTAGATATGTTAAGAATAGAAGATTGGTTAGGGGCAAGATTAGGGCCAGTCATAGACAGCAGTGGGAAGTTGTGCGTGGAGCCTGAAGAGATTGGTGAGGCACTGAATAAATATTTCTCTTCAGTATTCACGCAGAGTGCTGGAAATG